>JAVXUO010000112.1:0-299736 GCA_033065855.1 Escallonia rubra | reverse complement strand
TTAATTATTTGATCCAAATCATATAAGGTTATGCTTTCTAAGAAGTGTCTGCCTCTTGCAGGGGCTGACACTTCTTGAATTCTAGTTTAGTTGGTGGTGGAAGTCTAATACTATTAGCAATTATGTGTATCATTTTATGCTTTTTGTTAAGCACGATATTGGTTTTTGTTGTCTCTAATATACTTTTACACCCAGGTTCATCCGGAGGGAAAATATGTTGTTGATATTGACAAAAGCATTGATATCACAAAGATCACACCATCAACAAGAGTTGCCCTCCGTAATGACAGTTATGTTCTTCATTTGATTTTGCCTAGCAAAGTAGATCCTCTCGTCAACCTTATGAAAGTTGAAAAAGTTCCTGATTCTACATATGACATGATTGGTGGCCTCGACCAACAAATTAAAGAGATTAAGGAGGTCTGGTCCTAGCTCCTTGATCACTTATACTGCTTCAAACGTTTTTTTTACTTTGTTGCATATGGGGACTTTAGTTTTGCAGTGATATGATATTGACTTTTTGATTTTTGAACTGCTTAGGTTATTGAACTTCCAATCAAGCATCCTGAATTATTTGAGAGTCTTGGTATTGCTCAACCAAAGGTGATATCCTACCGCCAAGTTATTACAATTATTTATTCCTATTTAGGATCATTTTTATCTATCTTTGTATCTACATTCTTTTACCGAATGTTTGTCTTACACTCACTCTCTCCAAAATAGGGGGTTCTGCTCTACGGGCCACCTGGTACAGGAAAAACATTGTTGGCTAGGGCAGTGGCTCATCACACTGATTGTACTTTCATCAGGGTTTCTGGCTCTGAGCTAGTGCAGAAGTATATTGGAGAAGGTTCGCGAATGGTTAGAGAACTTTTTGTCATGGCCAGGTCTTTTGCGAACTCTTTACGTGATTGTCTCTTACACGATCTTTAACTATCACTGGTTTTTAATTCTTAATGTGTCTTTATATGATGAAGCACTTCGCACTAGCAGAACCTTAGTCTTGTTCTTGTGGAACATCCTATATTTTTGGATTTATAGCCCGAAATACTGGTTATGGTGGTGGCCAAGTTGCCAAATGTTTTTTCTCCACGTAACTTGTCAATTTTTTTGGTTGTTTCACAGGGAACATGCTCCATCTATCATTTTTATGGATGAAATTGACAGTATTGGGTCTGCTCGAATGGAATCTGGTAGTGGCAATGGTGATAGTGAAGTGCAGAGGACAATGCTGGAGCTTCTCAACCAATTGGATGGATTTGAGGCATCAAACAAGATTAAGGTATTTATTCTAGCTCCATGCAGGTGTACCTAGAGAGAACAATGACGCTTTTTTTCCCCAAGAAATTCTGCTACATATTGTCTCATACTTCTATTATAATGCTATCTTCACAGGTTTTGATGGCCACTAACCGTATTGATATTCTGGATCAAGCCCTTCTCAGGCCAGGACGGATTGACAGGAAGATTGAATTCCCAAATCCCAATGAAGAGGTACGTGGCTCCGCCCTTTCTACTTATCTTCTGCACCCCTGCCACACACACGGCCTTTTCTCAAAGCGTACAAAATCATGAATACATGTTCCTGGTATATCTGTTCCTTATTTCTATCTTCTTCGATAGTTGCAGCTTTTGCAACTAGTTAGTTGTTTACCAATGATATGCTTATATCTGATAGTATGTGACAAAAATTGTGGAACAAACAACTGATTTTCTCTTGAGAGCTTCATAATTGTCCTCTATATCACTGTATGGCATCAACTCATACACTATTGAGTTAGTTGCTTCTGTTTGGACGATGTTAAGTGCCTACATTCGACTTGGTATCCTTCCACAAATGAGGTGGCTGCGATTTTTGCCTGAGAAGTTCAGATGTCAACACTTGCTTTCGGCTGTTTTGACTCGCTTGGGTCACTTTACTAACTCTTTGTTCTGAATATATTGGGAATCTATACCTTGGCATTCAAGAAGTCCACTTTTGAACCCCTTAGCAGGAGTATTGTGCCCTCCAGATAAGCTGTCTCGGACCTTTAGTTTTTCTTCAGGCCGTGATCTAAGTTTCTGGTTTGCCTTCGTCTGCACAAGTGGGACATGATATCTTCCGCTTGGACTACTATCCATTTCTGTTTCCTTGGCCTCTTCTTTGTAACACTTATGACCTAATTGTTTCAATGCTTTTTTCGTGTATCAGTGACCTTGTAGATAATGCCTTATTTGTGCGATATGCCTTTTATCTGCCACTACATTTCACGTTTTGTTTACTTCTCTGTTAATTGATTTAAGTTATCCCCATGTTGATTCTTTTCTTGTAAATACATGCTTGCTTGGATTGATCCTTTTTTTTTTGGTTACTTAACAGTCTCGCTGGGATATCTTGAAAATTCATTCAAGGAAAATGAACTTAATGCGTGGCATTGATTTGAAGAAGATTGCAGAGAAGATGAATGGTGCTTCAGGTGCAGAGCTGAAGGTGTGTTTCATTGTTTCTTGTTCTTGTTTATTATTCAGATTATAGCATTCTTGGTCTATCAGACAAATGGATTAATCTCACAAGACCCACTTAGCTTTCAGGCTCCTCATTTTGATCCTATGCTGACGTTTTTCACAGTACCATCTTGGTGTTGCTTGCATAGAGGACAATTTTATTAACGGCTTTTGTTTAAGTTCATCTCCTAATACTAGCCAGTGGAGTTATCAACTGTTTCTCTTGACATCTGGGCTGCCTGCCACATGTTACACTTGTAATAAATAAAATGCTTCTCTTTACACTCATGCATCAAACTCTATAACCCCGGTATATGAAGCCAAGGAAACCTTGAAGGATAAAAACAGACCTTTGTTTCTTTTAGTCATATTTATTAATCTCAATGAATCAGCACGAGGCCTTTTTTATATGTTCTGCTTCCTTAATATATAGGTGAAGTACTTTATAAGGATATTGCATGATGAAAATACTGGCTCTGTGCAATTTTGTTAAATAATTTGTGTATAAAAGCCTATTGATTGTTTTGTGATTGCTACATCCTTAATTTGTTGGTGTAAAGGACAGATTAGGCTAGCATATTTGCCTACCCAGACACCTGACAAGTAGCGCTATTAGCAAATATATGGGGTCGTTGCAACATTTTTTTAATAAATTGAGCATATATAACCTGCGATGGACTGAGTATTTTCTTGTGTGCCGTCATGCTATTAATACACTTGCTCTTTCTTCTTGTTTCAGGCCGTGTGCACAGAAGCAGGAATGTTTGCTTTGAGGGAGAGGAGGGTCCATGTAACACAGGAGGATTTCGAGATGGCTGTGGCCAAGGTAATGAAGAAGGATACAGAGAAGAACATGTCCCTGCGGAAGCTATGGAAGTAAGCTTCAAGCCGGTAGGATGCACTTCACCCTTTGTCGTTTTGACTTACTCTTGTCTTGCGGACCGGATAATATGATACCTGAAGAAGAAGAGAGAAAAGTTGAAGTAGATTTTAATTGTACGCTGCTTTTTATGTTTCCATTTAACTTCAGATTTCATGCTCCATGTCAGGTATTTATTTATTTTCTATAAACTTCGCATGCAGATCAATAAGTGCATGCACGTTGACGACGTTCTGGCTTGCAATGTTGATTTTTTGTTTATAGATGCTATTGTGGTAGACCACTCATGCCTTTATTATCACCCTTTTGGTTTAATGGTAGAATTGTATTTCAATACCAAGGAATCAGTTACAAGAGTTGGTAGTTCAGGCATCTACACCCATACGACATGCCCGACTTTCCAAAACCTTGCAAAAATAAACCTATCAGCTTTGAATTGCCATGTGCTAAAATGTACAGAAATTAACATCGGGATGACACCCTGAATTAGGGCTGTAATAGAACATAGCTGTTTACGAACAACTTGTCGTTCAGTTCGCTAAAAGCTTGTTTGTGTTCGTTCATTTCACAAATGAAAAGAACACGAGCATCATTAATAAACGAGTCGAGCATGAACATTTTATTGTTTGTTTATTAATGTTCGCGAACATTAAAGCTCGTGTATTTTATATAAATATAAAATATTTGAATTATTATATCTGATTTTGTGAGAGTATAAATAAGATTATTTCCAAACCATTTAGTTATCTAAGTTAAAGCTAAACATAATATCATCACATCCAAACATGGAGGATCTTCTCTATATATTCCTTCACACACATCAAAAGTCAAAACAAGTCAGACCATTCGTGGAGAAGGTTCAGAAGCTCCATCACCGACGCCTCCTTTGCCCTGCTATTGACGCCCCCATCGTCGAAGCTGCATCGCACCATTGTCGATGACTTCATCGCCTACTGATCTCTTGTTGTATGTTTTCCATTCTGCATCCCTTTCTTCCTTGTATGTTCTATAGATTGTTTTTTATTCATCAAAGTCGATAGCTTGATTGCGTCAAAGATCAAAGAATCTGAGAAAATTTAGGCTTGTATAGTTAAACGAGTCGAAACAGTTGAGCCCGATTTGCAGAGTCACGAACTCAAGCCGAGTTCGAATGTTGATGGTTAGGTTCTTAGCGAACTCGAGCCGAGCTCGTAACACACCAAAACTTAGACGAACCGAGTTCGAATGCACTCATATTCGGCTGGAACTCGGTTCGTGTACAGCCCTAATCCTGATGGATATATATTTCTCTTCCTTCCTCTACTCTATTACAACATTACAAGGAAGTACAATAATATCAAATAGTATGAGGGTTAGGAACCTTTTTAGAAGCTGAAAATGTTGATAATATTTCTTCTCTGATATGTACATAAATCTTTCCTCCTTCCACCTCTCAGTTTCCTCTCATAATCTCTGAATAGCCACCCTTAGTCACCAATATGCCAAGAAATGTCGAACGATACCCTCAAAAGAACCAAGACACGCCACCAAGGTAAGAGCAGCAATGCTCGAACTTAAAATATGAGAAATCTTACACCGGTAGCACCATTGAAGTTCGATGTAATGGATAAGTGCTTCTCCCACAATTCAGCATAAGCTTAGCTAATTAGGTGAAGTACTCAACATAAATCGAGATCGTGGATTAAGCTAAAGAATTTGACAATACCGACTTCTGTACTGAAGCTGATAGGGTCTTCCAACCATGTCAATATGAAAACTTTCTAGGCCACTTAATGTAATAGCCGGTCAATTCAGGCTCAATGAACAATTCAAAATGAGTTAAGTACATAAAAACTTTGACAAAACTGTTCCTTGCAATAATAGACTCCCAATTTTGATGGTGGCAGTTGACTTGCTTTTGACGAAGCCGCAATATCCCCACTTCAATCAATTTCTTTTACCAAAAAGAGTGCATTTTCTTTCACAGTGGAACGTCATTGCTATATTGCGGACCAGTTAAGACCAACCTCAATTGGTAATGGATTGGAAACGAAATAGAATCCCTACGTCTGTATGAAGTTTTAACTTCATATAAAACTTTAAAGACAAATATCAACTGTTCCCTGGTGCTTTCGGTCTGATATAATGATAAAACTTGCAAGAGTTTGAAATGACCATCAGACTCCAAAGCATCCCTCCGTTTGCAGCAAACAGAGAGAGAGAGAGAGAGAGAGAGAGGGCTGGTTGATTCCAACCTCATTTTCCTTGGGACAATCAAGCAGGTTGGAATTCATTGTTTGTCTTTGAATCAAAGTCACATAGTAGTTCAACTCAATGGATGTTATATTCAAGAAAAGAAGTCCATGCAAGTTCTAAAGTTTCATACCATTATGACAAAGAGAGTCCATCCATTTGAATTTCCCTTCAAAGTTCCACTAAACCAATCTTAGCTTAGTGGTTTGCCTAATGGGGTGAGTGCTTTTCCTGCTTTATTCTCCTATTTATACATATGGAACCACCTTTGTTGGTTGAGACATCAATAATTCTCCATCTCTTTGAAGGCTGTGCCTTTCCTTTTTTATTGGCATTGCACATCTCAACATTGCCATTTCAAAGACTTGTTTTTTGTCATCAACACCATCATGATAGCCAGTGCTTCCAACCTCTAGATGTTGGTCATGATTCTTTTGGAGCTCAATTAAATCTGAACTACACCCACCAAAAAGCCAAAAAGAAAAAAAAAGGTAGAAGAAATAGAGAAGATGAACTATATATGGAACTTGAAAGAATAATTTTTTTAGATAAGCTGCTCGATTTCAAGAAAAAGTGAAGGTAGGATTTCGCTGTGCGGTTGTTGGGTGGTCGTGATTGGTCCATTTGTCCCAAAAAAATCCAACTAATATTGTCAAAAAAATTTCCAAAAGAATGCGGATACTGCAAAGGAGGGCTCTTTTCAGCATTCTTATAGGGTGAGGTAAATTCTCACAGGAATTGTTTGAATTCACCTTCTTTTTGAGAGATTACTGCGTTTTTACATCTTTTAGTGACAAAAGATTGCGAATATAGCCGGAAAGAGTGTGCATCCAACCACATGAACTGATTAATTACTCTTTTGGGCTTTCCTTCTCACGTGCTAACCTTTCTTGATTCAAATCGAAATCATTTTGTTCAAGCAAAGGCACACGGAGCCAAATGGTAATGATGTTGCGGATTAAGATCAATTAACAAAACACGTGGTAATCAGGACTTCCACACCTGCTAATTAAAAAGGGAATTTTTTCTTCCTAAGCCAGACATCCATCTAACAAGTCTTGCATCTCCTTGTGATGTTTGGAAAAAGTCTCTCCCCCATGTGTATTGAATAGAGCAGAATCATGGTTTCACTATCATTGTGTATTGGCAGTACAATAATAGTAAGAGACAATGAATTGATGCCCATGGTGATCGATCATTTGTACTATATACTATAGTTTTGATAAAGGGTCGTGGTACCACTGGGCCACATGTTTCTGCACACTCATCCAAGGTCCTTAACTTGGTTAATCACTAGAAACTTAATTGTCATGTCCATGATCAATTCAAAATGCTCCATTCAAGGTGCATCCACCCTCTTTTCTTGCAGAAATTTGAACTTAGCCACCTGCACAAAATGTGTTATCCAACTTTTGGTCAGATCTATTCGTAGTTTTACCCTTTAATTAAGCGTATTGTGAAGAGAGTAGACTTCTCGTCCTAATAAAAATCATAAAATTCTTTAAAATCGTTCGATATGAATGTCTGAATATTACCCCATAACATCGTAAATGTCTTGAGGGTAATGTGAGAGGATTCGTTTCCCTGAACAATGTTAAGTTATGACCAGATCAACTTTTCTTCTTCTTTGATAATGAATGCCAGTTCTATTTCCTCAAAAAGGAATAGTCCAAGTGAGTCTTAGAGCCTCCTTTGCTCTAACATGGGCCTCCTTAATTGATATTCTCCCTCTTACCTGCCTTACATTACAGTTATTTTGCACAAGAGAATCTTTAAATCTTCCTCCAAGGCCAGCTTTCTAACTACATTTCTACGTACTGATAAGAACAATCACAAAGTTTCTTCCTCTGGCCTTCGAATTGAATTAGTACCTAGTTGAGCTGCAAAGATATGATGAGCCATATCCCATACTTGAAGAAGCTGCTGATACGGCTTCATAGTTTGTTCCAGATTAGGGGATTAAGTGCCATTACTTTTTTGGCTTTCTAACTAGTCAAAATAACCCAGCAAATTGCAGCAGAATGAATCAGTATTCCAACCTTTCTTTCCCAACCAACATCTTTCCTATCTACCCAGAAGCAGAACCAAAGCTATTTTTGGTTGGTTGAAGGCTTGAAGGATCAGCTGTACGCTGACTTCCAAACCAAATTGCTATGGCTGCGTGTAACAATGAACAACATAACATGTACTCTCATTACTAATTACTTTTAAATTGGATGCTTT
The DNA here is from genome assembly GCA_033065855.1 of Escallonia rubra. Taxonomy (NCBI): domain Eukaryota; kingdom Viridiplantae; phylum Streptophyta; class Magnoliopsida; order Escalloniales; family Escalloniaceae; genus Escallonia; species Escallonia rubra. The sequence continues at coordinate 291,917 of JAVXUO010000112.1, read as the reverse complement.
CACATGATATCAGAGCGGGTCGGTTCGGACGTAAAAGACAATTCAAAATTGAATCTCATGCCGGAAAACTAATAACTTTTACTTCAGAATATAAATTTTGTAGAGCTCTTCCTTCATTATTAATTGATTATGAATTAAATGCTTTCGTGATCGTAAAATCTGATAAACAAATGACAAGAACGGTACATATCACGAAAGTGGTCACTTGGGCCAAAAACCTTTTGGAATGGCTTGAAACATCACATAACCAGGAAAACAATGCATTGACATCTCCTAATAATATCAATGATATACATAGATAAGTATGTTTACTCCTTTGACATAGACCTAAAAGAGAATTCATAGGGGTTGGTTAGGCAACCTGAGAAGATAGCCCATCAAAAGACAATTCTTAATCTTAAGATTGAACAGGACTGATGCATCATGGACCCTACCGATCGAGAGCTTCAACGCTCCACCAAATTTTGTTCCAACTTGGCTAGGCTTACCGACCTTAGTGTACGTGATTGATGCCTAAGATCAAGAAAGATATGGATATAATTCTGATTAATATACACTTTACAAGCACGATACAAAAATGGGGATTGTTAGATTAGGTCAAAGAAAGCATTTTATCTAAACTTTGTTGCACGAAACGCGTTGGCCTTTTCACGAGAAATTTAAAGGCAAAATCCAAAAGTATGATTCCAAAGAAAAATCACAAGAATAATGGTGATGTACCGAGATCACAACTATGACAATATTATAATTTATGTCTAGATTTTGATGCTATTGTAGAATCGGAGTAAATTTTCTAAAACACTACTTTTATATTATGGACCGAAGACCGTGACTAGCATAGAACAATCCAACCTCGTTACATTTTTTGTTAGTATGAATTGTTTCGATTTGTTTACCCCACGAGAGCAACATATGCAAATGCCAGACCGTCTTGAGGAACAATTGGCCTCTCTTAGAGTGAATAAGGTGCATTCATATAGTTTAGTGTTTTGCAAATGACAATGTCTATTTTCACGCTCTTATATGTTTGTTCATGTTTCATTTGTAACTAAAAAGTAGAATGAATTATCTCCAATGCACTCTATGATGACAAATGAGAACGTGAACGAGCATTATACCACTACAAGAAAAAAGGCTTTTAGCGACGGGTAAATCCGTCGATAAAAGTCCGTCGCAAAAATAATTAGCGACGGATTTATCGTCGCTAAAAGTTTCTCGTATAAAAACCCGTTACTAATAGTTTAGTGACGGAATGTTCAAATCTGTCGTCAAATATGTAATTTTTTGCGACGGGTTTATTTTTAATTAGGGACGAAATATTCGTCTTTAATTATATTTTAAGTATTTTAATTTATTTTAATTAGCGACGGAATAAATGTTTTAGCGACAGAATATTCCGTCGCTAATTAACTGATTGTAGGAACACTTTTAGCAACGGAATTAATCCGTCGCCAAAAGAAAAAAAAATTGATTTTTTTTTAATTTTTCTATTACCCAAACCTGTAATAAAATTTTCTTTTCGCAACAACAACGCGCAATAATCAATACACAAAGAAATATATATAATCAATCATAAAAAATGTTTATTATAAAAAAGACTCATTATGTACAAGCCGGCAACCGGATACAGCCGGTTAGGGGAGGGGAAAAGAGTACAAGCCGGGCGCGGGGGGGGGGGGGGGGTGGGGGGAGGGGGGAAGCTAGGAACGGGCACGAGAAGGGGCTCATCAGGGGTTGCCGAGTCCCGGATCTGGATCCTGCTGATTCGAGGCCGGCTCGGCATGTCCAGCAGCGGTACCCTGCTCCCTGATCATCCTCACACCACTGTAGCAATGCGCTGGATCTCCTCCTCGTCCAACAAGCGCTGAGGAGCCGGTGTCTTTGGAGGGGCAGCAGGGGGTGATGACGCTCATATCACGGCACGAGCAGTCGTGCTAGGCAGGCCACGTATGCGGCCTTTCGGCCGATTGACGACCTTCGGCGTATCCAGCCATCACTTCAACACCCCAATACTCGCAGTCGTACTAGTGGACGCTGATGGCTGTCCGGACTGCTGCTCGGACCCCCTTAGCTGTTCATACGAGGCCTGCAAAAACAGTGGTTTAACGATATGTTAGGGCATTAATTAACGAAACAGACATTGATGATAAAAAGACAAAACATTAACAACTTAAACAAATTGACTCACATCAATCCGCCGGGCAATATATGAAATATAGTCACCCTCCCGGTGTGCCTCGTCCTTGTCCTTCTTCCGTACGTGCGTCTGACTATACGTCAGAGCTATGACCTCATCCTCCTCCAGATCCGGGTGCTCGACCGCGTTCATGTGTCGGACGATGTCGTGTGGCACCGACCCCCCGTGTGCGTCGGATCTCTGTTCTGTCTGTTCTCGGCCCCGCTCTTACTTTTGGCATCCCAGCCTGGATCCGCAGCCCACCGATCTATCATCTCCCCCTCTGGACACGTGTCTGACGCCTTTGGACACGTGTCTGACGCCTCCGGACACGTGTCCGACGCCAAACCGACACGCACCTCTAGACACATCAGCATACGTTAATTTATTTTTAAATTTCAAACACCGTCGATCAGATGTGATGTCCGTGTCTGCACTAACTAACAGGTATCTCAATCCAATTAGGTCCCATCCTCCGTCAACAATCTCAATTCCGACACCTCATATAGGGTGTCGATATGGTGTCCGATACGTGTCTGACACCTCCGGACACGTGTCCGACACATACTGACACGTGTCTGACGCCTCTGGACACGTGTCCGACGGCGACACGCACCTCCAGACACATCGGCATACGTTAATTTATTTTTTAAATGTCGGACACCGTCGATCAGACGTGGTGTCCGTGTCTGCGCTAACTAACAGGTATCTCAATCCAATTGGGTCCCATCCTCCGTCAACAATCTCAATTCTCAAATGCTCAATGCAATAAAAATTAACAAAAATCACACATTCAATCCAATTGGGTCACATCCTTCTTCAATAATCTCAATATCTCAAATACTTAATGCACAATTTACAATCTAAAATAATCAATTAACAATTAACAACCTAAAATCATCAATTAATAATCGCAATTACTTCAAATACACAGCTAATAACCTAAAATCATCAATTAACAACCTAAAATCACAGATCAATAATCACAATTCTCAAATGCACAATTAACAACCTAAAATTATCAAACAAATTATCAATGTTCAAATGGAAAAAAATTGTTCAAAATGCACATATCCGATGCGCTTGAATTATTTCAATTTAGGGTTCGATTGTATTAGGGCATTCAATTTAGGGTTCAATTAGGGGTTCAATTAGTTTAATTTAGGGTTCGGTTCGATTAGGGCATTTAATTTAGGGTTTAATTAGGGTTCAATTACAGCAATTTAGGGTTCAATTATGGGGTTCTATTGATTCAATTTAGGGTTCGGTTGATTTGGTGCATTCAATTTAGGGTTCAATTAGTTTAATTTAGGGTTCGATTCGATTAGGGCATTCAATTTATGATTTAATTATGGTTCAATTACTTCAATTTAGGGTTCAATTAGGGAGTTCTATTGATTCAATTTAGGGTTCGGTTGGATTAAGGCATTCAATTAGGGGTTCAATTAGCTTAATTTAGGGTTCGATTCGATTAGGACATTCAATTTATGGTTTAATTAGGATTCAATTAGTTCAATTTAGGATTTGGTTGAATTGGGGCATTCAATTTAGGGTTCAATTAGGAGGTTCATATTATTCAACAAATCTAATTATATATATATATGAAAGCCAAAGCTGAGAGAAAGTGACCATGTCACCGCTTACGGTGACATTCTCTCATTTTGCCACATGGATTTTAATATTATATGAAACCAATTTTAATTATCTACATTTATCATTTTCTAATTTTGAATTCGAATCGCTCTCACCAATTAAAATTTATCTTATTAGTTTAAAATTCAAAAGTAATTTGCAATTATAGCACCTCAATTAAGTTTTCATAATTATCGTTTCTCATTAATCTAATTAATATCTGATTCCACAATTATTTGCAAAGTATTTGCACAAAATCAAATCTAATAATATTCATTACTTTTGTCACGTATATTAATCATATTTAATTAATTATAGTACACTTCACCTTTTCTTATCACATGTAGGAAGGCTCATCTTTTTCCCCTCTCTCTCATACACACACAAACCCAAATTCCTAATTAAATAATTTCGGTATTCGAGCACCCGATTTCTTCCTCTTTCTAAGTCCGAACCCCTAAAATCTCGCCTTATCCCATTGATTTTCTCTCTTCCATTCCCAGCTTCTTTGTCCACCACTGATATCTTGCCTTTCCTTAATCTTCGGCCATGATTATCTTCACACATTTTTTCACTTGAAAAAATATAATATAATTGAGGAAAGGATATAAATTTACCCAATTATATCCTTAATTGCAACTCTATCTAATATAAAGTTCGTACCCAAGCGATTGGTGTTTTCTTTTCAAGGTCGGTAGGTTTCTCTTTTTCCCACAATTTGACCTAATATTCTCGAACAGTGAAATTGTTTATGGTTGTAAGCACATAATGACCCGTTGGAACGCACGGGTATCAAACTAGTTCAGATTATACATGACAGAGAAGACAAATTAACAACAAATTCAGATTATGGCCAAATGCTTCATAATCAACAAATTCAGAAGACAAAATAATGGCCAAACGTCCAAATTAACAACAAATTCAGATTATACATGGCAGAGAAGACAAATTCGAATGTTTTATGTACGTACATTGAAATTCAGAAGAGCTTATACAGGCAGAAGTGTGATTATGGCCAAATGCTTGATAATCAACTTTGAAAAATAAACAACAAGATTAATTTAGGGCAATTGACATACAGATCTCGAGGTGGGTACGACGACAGCGGCGTTGGTGGTGCGGCGGCAGTGGTGGGCTTCGTGGCGCGGCGATAGTGGAGGGCTTTGTGGCACGACGGCAGTAAAAGGCTTGGTGGCGCGGCGTAAGGTGGGGGACATGGGTGTCGCCGGAGGTGTGTCGCCGTAGAGAGGGGTCGCCGGAGGTGAGAACGGCGGTGGGTGGGTGAGAGAAGAATTTCAGAGAGAGAAACGGGGAGAGAGAAAGAAAGCAGATGTGGTTTAAATCGAGGAACTTTAGCGACGGAATAACACCGTCGCTAAAAATCCGTCGGTGAAGGCCTTATTATAAAGACTTTTACAGACGGAATCTTTAGCGACGGTTTTATTCCGTCGTTTAAATAATTTAAAAAAACACTCAAAAAATACTAATTTTCTAAAAAATATTTAGCAACGGTAAGTCCGTCACTAAAAGTCCGCCGTTAAAAGTCCGTCTGCAAATACTTTTACTGACGGTATCTTTCGTCGGTAATAGTATTAAACGACGGACTTTTAACGACGGAATATTTCGTCGCTTAAAGACCTTTTTAGCGACGGAATACCTTCCGTCGCTAAAAATCCGTCGCAAAATACATATTTTCTTGTGGTGTACGATGTGAAAATAAACTCCCCCAACAAGTTAATTTTTTTTGGGTTAATTACTCACGGTACCCCTGAGGTTTACCCTAAATTACACACTGACCCACTATCTTTGAAAATTACACTCTGCTAAAAAAATCTAGATTTCTTTGACTGTGTTAACGGCTGGTCATAACAAGACGTTTTTGCCCTCTCTTTTTTTGCTCATATTCTTGAAAATTTTTCCTATATTCTTCTATTTCCTCCTTTATATTCCAAGAAAACCACGCATGCCCAACCATCTCCCAGTTCAACCTCACCTCCGACGGACCCGAAGCGGGGCCGTGGACGGCCGCCCAAGGCCAAGGATCCGTTGTCTCCTGAAGCGGCTGCCCCCGCCGCTCCCGCCGGGCCCACACGCCGTCACCGACAGCCAAATCCAGCCGCACCTTTCACCGAGCAGCATCGCACCGCACATCCACAAGCACCGTGCCGTGACCAAAGCACCGCCCATCACCACCTCCAACCCGCATGCTATCGCTACTGCCGGCATTGTATCCGGTCTTCGATGGCCGATTCCGGCTGGTGCCGGAAAAACCCTTGACGGCCCCGACAGAAATTCTGGCTACGGATGCCCAACCAATGAAATTCCAGCGATGTCGAGGCAGCCACCGTCCACACTGTCAACCAACCCCACACGCCGTCCACCAATACTGACCGGAAAACAGCCACCCAAACGCCGCAACCAACACCGCACAAACGCCGACCAATCCTAATCTAATCCCTGCAACCAACACCGCACAAACGCCACAACCAACACCGCACAAACGCAGACCCAAATGGGTCTGCAAAAGGGGAAAGATAATGAAGAAGAAGAATCTTAAAGGGCAATGATGTATTTATTCAAGAAAAGGAAGACAGTTTGGGGATGAAAAATTCAAAAAGTAAGGTGTCAGAAAATCTTTAGACGAAGTTAGGGTCCCCGTCAATTTTGTGGGGCTCCGTGAAATGCGGGTACAAACCTGGGGGAGCGGAGTGTAATTTTTAAAAGATAAGGGGGTCCGTGTGTAATTTAGGGTAAACTTCAGGGGTGCCGTGAGTAATTAACCCTTTTTTTTATTTTTTTATTTTTATCTTTGACTATGCATGCACAAGCATACCTAGGGGAAACGAGGAGGGGCTGAAACTGCACATAGAAATGAGCACAACACCTTCTTGCTTGGATGAACATGCGTGCAGTAAGTGAGAATTGTCGGCATTTACTAATCACACCATACTCCAAAACTACTTTAAAGCAAAGACTCGGTCGCCCTGCAGTTTATGGGCAAAAAGTACACCTTATTTTGGGACACCGTATCATTGTAAAAGGTAAAATATAGAAGGCCATTGCCTTAAGAAAAAGGGAAGGGGCAAAAAGAGAGGACAAATATGGCTTAGTTTTCGACCGCATAGAATGGGTGAACACGGAAAAGAGAAAAAGTACAACTTTAACAAGCGTTCTTTGTTCACAAGCGAAGCAGGACCTTGTTGTATAAGTACCAAAGATAAGTCGATTTTCGTCACTTGAACAACGTTCAAGGTGTTGTTCAAAGTTAACCAGTAGGACAATAAGAAATACGTTTCGTTGTCGAGAAGAAAACAATTCAAATCACCGGTTCCATTACCTGTACGACAGAAATTTCAACGTAATAACAATTGAGATAACGTAATATCCTTGACGAATTTTATTTCTTTTAATGCCCTTGGTGATAATAAGGCGGGATTGCATACGGTGGCCAAGCCGCCCTTGGTATTATATGGCAAAATTGCTTTCTAGTACCAAAAACAGACATAATTTTGGGCAACTTTGCTATATAGTCTATTCATTCACAACAAGAAGTAGTAGGCCAAATGCCAGAATTACGTCCACAAATTTGTTCGGATGAGGCCAAAAACAATATTTGATTAGGACTTTGTCGAACTGACATTGCCATTAGCGGGGACCTAAGGTTTGTCCTTTTTTGCCTTTTTTAAGCTAGTAATTATCATGTTGGAATACTTTTAGAAGGCAATTTTTAATAAGCTTTATCCTCTATTCTCTAGATTAAATATATCAATGCAATAAAAATGGCAAAATAATGGATCCATGTATACTAGATTCTGTGGTGGTACTTGGCTAGTAACATGTAGAGCACGCGGAAGTTTATCCAGACTGAAAATTTTAATCTATTTTTTACGAGAATTAATCTTATAAGTGATAAAAGGTTAAGCATAATCAAATGGACTTAGTTAAAAACTATTGAAAAGATTAAGTTTTTAGTGATTAACTGTGTTATCAAACACTCCTTCAATTTGTATTTTTCCCAAAGGATAAATTTTTGCTGCTACCTTAGTTATAGGAAGATAGTTACAACCCCTCATATAACAAAAATTAATGGTTCCTAAATAAAATTAATGGCATTTATGCTATTTCACTACTACCTTAGTTGTAGAAAAATTAATGGTCGCTAAATAAAATTAATGGCATTTTTGTATACGTAGTTTGACATGGAAGACCATGTATAAGAAATAAGAAAACAAAAATTGTTGTTATCCGAGTTTTAAGAAGATAATTACAACTCTGTATATATCGCCAATTAATTATCGCTAAATGCTTTTAGTGACTTTTATTAATGATGCTAAAAAATGCTGATAATAATTGTTGCTGAAAAACTACAAAAAATATTTAAGGGCTAATTACACACATGTCCCTGAGGTTTGGGGGTAATTACAGGCACGGACAATAGTTTGGACAAATTACACTTGTGTCCATTGACCAAACGGAGCCCTAAAAATTACACTTGTGTCCATTGACTTTATTGCCATTATGTTAGAAAGTTATTTTTTTAAATGCCATTGTCTCTGTTTAGAAAAGAAAATCAAAAAAGAAAAACCCTAATTTTTTTTACTCTCTCTCTCTCTCTTCCCCCACCCACTTCGCCGCCACGCACACCCCCGCCTTTCGTTGCCCCCAACCTTCCCTCCCCCGGTCACCCCCCACCCACCCCATCTGCCTCCGCCCTTCGCCGTCGCTACAATCACTGACCCCTTCCCCGTCACCTCAACACCCTCCCCCTTCCCCGGCCACCGCACCCACCCTTCCCCTCCCCCATTGCCGAGCAGATTTATCTCCTCTCCTCGAGTCGGACGCCGATCATCGCTCAAAGACTCCGTCATCAAGTCCAAATCGCTTCCCCTTACCACGACATGATCAAAACACCCAAGAAATGAGTTAATGGTTAATGGAATATTGGCAGGTGAGAAAGGGTTGCCGACAGTGTCTCAACGGCGTGGGTTTGCCAAGGGGCTTGCCGGCGAGGTATCGGCTGTGTGGGTTTGCCAAAGGGCTTGCCGGCGTGGTGGGGTGGGGCTAGTTTGCTGGATGGTGGGCCGAGAGAGGCTGCCGGCGGCGTGGGGTGAGGGAGGAGGCTTGGGCTACCGGCGGCGAGATCAGATCTGGAGAAGAGAAACCCTAATTTTAAGGTTTCAAAACCCTAATTTTTAAATCAGGGTTTCAAATCCTCCTAATTTTAGGATTTCAAAAGTTTAATTTGCAAATTAGTTGCAAACCCTAATTTTAAAAAATTAAGGTTTAATTTGAAAATTATAAAAATTATTTAGGATATACTGTACAAGGGCAGTATTGCCATTTTTAAAATACGTAATGATGAACAATATACTTTTTGGATGGAACCCTAACGGATGGATACGGGTGATACATTTGAAACACTTTTGGTCACGGAATGTTACATTTTGAAACTTTGTGTCATTGAATGTAATTACCCCCTAACCTCAGGGACATAGGTGTAATTAGCTCAATATTTAACGATCATTAATTGTCGCTATACAAGGGTTGCATGTATCTTCTTACAATCAGGATAACAAAACAAAAAATTTCCAAGAAATAATGAATTATCTTAGAAAGTGCTCTCTTTTATTGGGATATTCCAAAAAAGAGGCCTTTCAATAAGAAGGATCCGATTGGTCAATAATCCCTTTATACACTATGTTTTTTAATTCCTGCTAAAAGGTTAACGATTATCACTAAAATCAATTTCAATGGTCAAGAAAGGCAAAACAAACAACATATATTGTGATAAAAGAAATACAAAAAGCGACTTGATCTATTTTTCTTCTTGACAAAACCTTCTCATCTCTTTGCCTCCTAGTTATAACAGCAACCCTCTTACAGAGAAAACGGTTGCTAATACAATTAATGACATTTTTTTATAGATATTTATAAATACAAATTTTAACAACTTTTTTTAACATCACTAACTAAATCTGACAAACCATATATCTCTCTATATGTGGGATTGTACCTAATTATTGTTACAATCCGTGTTGTAGACCAAACTATTTCAGTCGCGAGGCTAAGGGTCAAAGCATCATGTAAAGTAAAAAGCTCCATCTTCCATATTCATGACTTACTTCGAGGGGTCCAATTGCATTAATAATTTGGTTCAATTCTCTGTTGCATATGATTTCCATCACAATTTTAATGAGCATGTGATGATAATGTCGGAGAAAGTAAGGCCTTCTACTGCATTAAGAAGTTAAAACGTGAAACACAAAACAAAGTTTTTGTTTCTTCTTCTATTTCTTGGTCTTTTTACTTTTTGTGCTCGGTCATGAAGATTGATGAAACCCTAAAGAAATGCATTTAACTGTAAATAGACTACACCTAATATCTGTGCTGTAAAACGTTTACTACGAAAAGATTATCATTAAAAATGTTTTGTCGTCGGCACTCAAATTCTACACAATTAATTTTCATAGTTATAATATACTTAGCAATATTTTCATAGTTGAGGAGACCGTCCAAACATCCACTTCACCTGTCCCAATTCTTACCTTTGTAATAGAACAGACATCATCTTAAAGTGCAGTTGCGGATAGATTTGTGGCTCTAAAGAGTAGTAATACCATTGGGCACGAAAAGTCACAAAGATCTGAACTTCTTGAGAGGAGGGATGATTTGACATGGGGACATGTGCAAATAAAGAAGGTGTAAGATGAGGAGAGCATGAAAGGCAACAACGCGTCGTGGAGGCAAAGCAAACGAAAAACACACTGACACCTGCATTAGCAATTGCTTTGAGAGAGGGATGTTGTGGGGGAGTTGTACCAGGAGAGGGAGACTTTGGCAGCCCCATTTTCTTAATAATAATGCCTGTGTTGGTTGGTTGAGGCAGCAGGGGGGATAGTTTACTGGTAAGAAGGCATGTGTGGAACGTCAGGGAGTTGAAACTGACCCAACACATCCATGCCTTGCTCGCATCATCTATGGCCATCTTCCAACCCCCTTTCCCCACCCCACTGCCTCTCAAACACACGACCCCAGAAAGAAGAAAGAACATTGTTTATTTCTCCCATTATTATTAGTAAGGGGCGACCATATTTATCGGTGTAAAAATAATTATTTATTCACTAATAATCTGGCCATCCACTAGAGGTTATGAATGGCTCACATTTGATATTTTTTTTTAGATTAAGCGATACACTTAATAGCGGTTAGAGGCTCACTCGGGTCGAATGTATCTTAAATAACGAATAGATCCAGGAAAATTGGGGAGCAAGCCTAACAGCTAAAAAAAACAGCGGTTAGACAGGGAGTTAGATAATTCTAGCGTTAGATATGGATCAACTCCTTATTAGTAAATCTGTAGTTCTCTATAACTCAATTTTCTCCTCTAACTGCAAAAGAAAAAAAAAATTATCTCTCTCTTTCATCCGTGGCAGAAGTATCTTAATTATTATGCAAATCTACAAGCATATGTGACAATTATACCAACAGAGCTGGACAAAATGAGGTTTGACGGGGTTCTTGTTTGCTTGGAATCGTCGTTTCATAAGATAAGCGAGTTAAACTTGAACCCCTTTCGAGACTCCAAGCAATTTTTCATGTACAAGCTCGGATTCAGACTCGTAGAGTTCATCTTGAGAGACAAACAAGCCAAACTTGATGTCTTGATCATAGCAAAAACACATTTAAATCTAATTTTATCTAGCTTTTGTAAGCTGGGCTCGGATCATTTACAATCCTAGAAATAGTAGACCTTATCTGGGATTGTCATGGATGAACCACGCTATGTTATACTTACAAGTTCTCCTCTTCCCTCTCAATTCTATATATGTTCTTACTTCATTTACCATTTATCCAAGTATAGGAAAGAGAAGGGGGTGTGAATTCCATCAAACGTGGAGTACAAGAAAGAGGTCTTAGGGTTTCAGTGTTTTGTTCCATCACAATGTTAAATCTTTGTATAAGCCTGCTTATATGAGAATAAGTACCCTTAATCATCTAGAACCCTCCCTAGAGCTGCAAGATATAGTATAGTCATAGACATGTATAATCCAACTGGAGCCGCCACACCCCCCAAAATAATAATAAAAAGAAAAAGAAAAACACCAAAAATTTCATTCAACTGGAGCTCCTTTCCATGTATATTGATAGACTGTTGTACACAATGAGACTTTCAACACACATCCGACACGCACAATGGTAGGTTAGACCCCATCTATGTCATATTGCCACTTCTGCACTTGATATTTCGAGTCTTGCCCATTCCTAATCAAGCTTGAGTGCCCATGATCATTGGACATTGGTGATCACCATTGACTAAGAAATGGCAATGCTTCCTCCTTCAAGCATTATGTCTGATGGGTCCCTTTTTCATTTGCATTCTACACTATAGGAAATTAAGGAAAATTCAGAAGCAAAGGAAATCAAAGTATATTAAGATGACAAGAAAAGCAGGATAAATTCATGATCTTTTTGAGAAAGGCCTCCAAGAAAATTTGTAACGACTCGGAAGCCTGTTGAATTCCCTGCCCTACTCCGTAAAGGCGTAGGGCTTAGACCAGTACTGTCATAATTGAAGGGGTAGATACGCATCTGATATCTGATACTTCTTCTCTCAATATCCGTGTAAGCTTAAGCATGTGGGTGTCCTCCCAATATCAGAATTCGTGATCTCTAATTACTTCTTCTGTTTGCACTTCTTTCTACAAGCTAGGTCAAAATCAGTGTTTGGCGACAAGAAATCTCACAGCATCTTCTTGATGCAACAAATCAAAAAATGGTTCGTAAGAAAATGACTTGAACCAAACATGCCAGTCTTAAGGCATAATAAGTGACCGGGGAAGGGCAACGTCAACACTCATAATCAGACCAAACTAAGCTTAGGAGAAAGGGAAAAGGAAGTTCCCGCCCATAAAAGAGCACCTCAGCAACAATCAAGGGAAGGAACATAAGAGTTAAAAAAAGAAGAAAACACGAGGGAGAAAAACTAAAAATAGGACATAGGGTTGATGCATTTGTTCCAGCTACACAAGGTAACTTGGCTGGAAAGTAGTTTTGGGTTGTTTTCAGTCGGAGTATCTTTCTTTTTTGCTTCTTTTTTGAACTTTGACATGAATGCACCACCCACTAAGAAAGGTGAGAAGGGAGAAGATGCCTTGTGGGTTTCCCTTTCACCATAATTATTTGGGAGAAAGATTTCACTATTAAATTTGGTTTTGTTTGTAAGCTTTGTTGGATTCGAAGCAGTGAAAGCTGCAAGTCTCTGCAAGAGAGAGAGACAGAGAGAAAGAGAGAGAGATTCATAACATGTGAAAGAGGAGGTTCCTTCCATTGTTCTTTGTTCGATTCATACATCCATATCATGCGTCTGACGCGTGAAACTAATTAATGCGTCTCGTTTTCCGAGAGAGAGAGAGAGAGAGTATGATGAACATATGCTGCAGAAGCCATGTTAATTTCATGGTGGTGCAAACAGAAATCGTGAGATCGTTTATCAGAGCTGATGTTAATGGATATTGACTAGCAAGGGCGGTGTTTGCCGTTATTACAGAATAATGGTTAAAATTTGTTACTAAAGTAATTCATCGAGATGGACGACTTTTAAACTTTTATCGGTAAAAGCTCTTTGAGTATGGAAATTTTGAATTACTTTTCTTTGTAGCAATTTGCTTGGATTTGTAGTGTTTTTTTTTTTTTTTTTGTGAATAGTTAGAACTGCAATTCATATGAATTTGTAGTGTTGAACTCATATTTTATGAAAATTAGCTCAACGTATGCGTTTGTTACAAAAAAATAGATGGTAAAATTTGACGAGAACGAGAGGGACAAACAACTACAAAGAACCAAACTCATATTGATAAAAAGGAACACCAACTCCAGAAACGAAGTAGAGAAGTTGCATGTATTATAATTTTCCTACGTGCATGAATGTTCTTCTGCAAACTCATTTCGCTTATCCGTCGTTACTAATAGTTTGTAACTAATACTCGATGCATGTTTTACTCAAATTAACTAGTCTATTTTTATAAAACACATCTTCTCCACTATTCAATGCATATACATACACGAGAGAAAGTATCTTGTTTATCACACGAAAGGAAGAAAGAGGAAGGTCCAACTTCCAAGCAGCAATGGCCAATCTCCACATAGAAGAAGCAAGAGATAAAGAGAGAAAGGGAAAAGGGGAGATTAGCTAGATAGCAAGCTACTAGAAATTATTATATTCCCTTGGCATCGTTGAAAAAATTGAGGGGCTTCTCTCGTTTGCATCCAAGTCAATATAGTGCCAATGCACACACTCATTTCCATGGAAATGGCCAACCCATTGGCTTTGATTCCACACCTCTTTCCACTCCTTATCGAGCCCTCTTGCCCCCCTAGCTATGGCTGGTCCCACTAATAATGAAACATGTTTTAAAGGAAAGCGAAATAATTGAAAAAAGGAATTAAGCAAATGCACGGGAGGAACATTTTGGCAAAATAGTTGGTTTACTCGGATGGACTAAAACTTACAAAACTTAAAAATTAAAGAAAAAGTTTGGTTGCTATCAGGATTGTAAAAATATGGATACAACTCCTCGTATAACGATAATTAATGGTCGTTAAATATCTTTAGTGATTTTTTAAGAATTGTCACTAAAAGTATTAGCAGAAATGTTATTAACTGTATTTAGTGATCATTAATTATTTTTGTACGAGAGGGTGTAGCTATCGTCTTACAACCCGAATAGCACCAAAAAAAAATTCAAAATCTAAATAACAACCAACATCGTCGTTAACATGAACGGCTGGAATTATGCTGACAACTTAGAAGTTGAATTGTGGGTGATGGTCGATGTGCACAGCCTTTTTTAATATTTTGTGACAAAAATTGAAGTATTATATTTTGAGCTTTCTAGTGTGGACAAGGGGTGGATTGACAGGGTCATGGGTCGTGCCTCGTGCTATGTTCAGTGGTTGGAACAGAGAAGGTGGTTGCAGCCATGAGCTCATGCATGGTTGTCTTAGCTTCATAGTCATTGCAGCCCCTCGTCCCCTTCATCATTCATTTATGTTACAATCAAATCGCTTTCTTTATACGTGTCTTCCACAATTTCTTCTCTCTCTCTCTCTATATATATATATATATATATTGCCCTCCAAAAGAGAAAATGACATGGCAAGCTATTGTTGTAATATTAATACTAATAACTTCTAAAGCACATAAAAGAATAGAAATAAAAATGGGTAGTTTGGACCGACAAATTATTTGAAATTGCTATTGATAATGCCGGCGTGCTTGACAGCATACGTTACACCAGTAACGGCATTAATGTAGCTATGTTAGAATCTCAACCATGCAGATAAAAGAGCTTGGAAAAAAAAAATGAAAAAACAGACTCCAATTTTCTGTTATTTGCTAATTTTTGTTCTAGATTCGCACTTAGATGCGGAGAACTTACAGTTTCAAGCGACATGAAAATTGGTATATAGTATTTTCAACTTTGGGGTAAAATGAACAATCACGATGTAGCCGAAAAGCCAATGACAACATTCAATCGTTTTGATGGCTTACCTTGTTACAAGCTCCTGTTACTAAGCTCAGTGTACGTAGTCCTTTTCAATTTATGTTACTATTAGCGATCTACGCTGGTACCAATTTTTTTTTTTGCAGAACTCCACCTAGGAAGTTCCTTTGGTTCTCTATGTCTCCAAGTCTTCTTGTAGTGGAAAATCCAAATACCAATCGGGGCCATTAATAACCTTGCTGAAGAACAGCCAGCATCCTCTCCCCTCCGGCGTGACATGCCCAAGTAAAAGTGTGAATTTAGAATTAAGGGGTTTCATTACGAGTATCTTCTATGAGATAATAACAATTAACAACTCTCACAAAATAATTCTGTAAAAAATGTTGTGATAGCTTAGGGGTAAACGTCTCCTTTTTTCCTTGTTCGTGCTCATAAGTTCGAGTCTCCAAGTGGTGGGGTATTTTGGAGTAAAGAGCTTCTATCATTGTGTGCAGGGGTGGAACCATGAATTTTTTTCAGGAGATGCAAAAATTATATCGAATTCACCAAATTTTTTAATTAAAATAATATTAAAAACAAAAGTGCACTTAAAAAACATATAAAAAATATTATTAAGTTTCACGAGAGTCATTAAAAACTCTTTACAAGTACAACACAAAAAAAGGAAAATACAAATTATACTCCAAGTATTTACAAACGAAATTACTAAATTATTATTCGATGAGGCCCCAAAGATTGGTAGCGCTTGATAATAACCTCGTTCCCAATAGTTTTGAAGACACTTTTCTCAATGTAGCAAATCAAAAACTATCATTCATCAATTCATCTCCTATGCGATTCCGAAGTCGAGTCTTTATTATCTTCATTGTAGAGAAAACTCTTTCCACAGTAGCAGTTGCAACATGCAAGAGTAAGACCAATTTTATAAGCAAGTACACCAAAGGATATATCACATCCTTTGTTCTAAAAGAATCAGTCAAAAGATATGAAGGATCATATGTACATATAATTTTTTTTCAAAGTAAGACTAGTATGACAAATTGTCCAAATAATGTATGATTAATAGGATATCTATAATAACGATTTATAGTAAGATACTTCAATAATTTTTTCAGTCAATCTTAATTATTCAAAGTTGATTAAAACAAAATTCAAGAAAATACTATTTCAAAATTTAGTCAGTATGCTACAGACGCTTATCCAGTTATCCATTTATATTTTTGTCAAACAATTCAATATATCACATGCATTGCACAATATTTTTGATTGAGTGAAGTGATAGCGTAGACTCACTCACTCACATTCACAAATCACATGGCACAGTGAGACAGACCACAAGCAGTCTAAGCAGGTCAAGTAGCCAACAGAGAGCCTCGGTCGGCGTCGCCTGAGGGGCTTCTGAGTTCAGTCGCGGTCGCCGGTAGGGGTGAGGGGCCAGATCTGGTTAGACTTCGAAGTTGCCGAGTAACAGTCGAAGAACGGAGCCTCGTCTCGGCGTCGGCGCGTCGACTGAGCGGCTTCAGTCGCGATCGCCGGCAGGGGCTAGATCTGGTCGGAATAGCCTCGTCACAGCCTGAGCTCAGTCCACCAGCGGTCACTCACGGTCCTCACGGAGTCACGGTCACGATAGAGAAAGAGACAGAGAGAGAAAGATACCTATATATATATATATATATAGGATTAATTACAAAACTGTCCCCAGAGGTTTACACATTTTTGCACTTTACCCCCTGTGTTTACAACTTTTGCAATAATGCCCCTCGAGGTTCACAAAACAGTTGTAAATAGCTCCAAAATTGGATATCCGTTCAATTTTGGACTTTAAGTGATCATGTGCGGTGCACATGCCATTTTGACATGGGCAAATTCGTAATTTTCCTACCCATCTTCCCTACTCTTCTCTTTCTCTGTTCATCTCTCTCTCTGCATCTCTCTCTCTCTCCTCTCTTAATTTAGTTAATAGTTTTATGGAATTAAAGGGAGGCATGGGAACTCAGCCATGAGAAGTGGGTCCCTGCAGATAAATGGGTATAAATGTATACTTTCTTCTCTTCAATTTGAGCATCTCACTGTTCATCTCTCTCTCTCTCTCTCTCGTCCTCCCCCACCACCACAAGCTGTCAGCCTGTCCTCCAATATAAACTCTCCACACATCCCTCGTCACTCCCACCATACCAAACCAAAATCTAACACATCGAATCGAAAGCAATCAACACCCAGATCTCACTTTCAACTTTTAATCACTTCTCAGTTATGGATTTCCGGCAAATGGGATTTGATTCGCCACTCTTCGACGCCCTCCACCACTTGGTCGACGACAACGACAAGTCCACCACCAACGCCCCGACCCAGACTTACGTTTGTGATGCCAAGGCCATGGCCGCAACTCCGGCCGACGTGAAGGAGTACCCGAATTCGTACGTGTTCATCATCGACATGCCGGGGCTGAAATCCGGAGAGATCAAGGTGCAGGTGGAGGACGACAATGTTCTGGTTATCAGTGGAGAGAGGAAACGGGAGGAAGAGAAGGATGGAGGCAAGTACGTGAGGATGGAGAGGAGGATCGACAAGTTTATGAGGAAGTTTGTGCTGCCGGAGAACACCAATATCGAGGCCATGTCGGCAGTTTGCCAAGACGATGTGCTGACGGTGACTGTACAGAAGCTGCCTCCGCCGGAGCCTAAGAAGCCCAAGACCGTTGAAGTCAAGATTGCTTAGAAGAAAAGACTAGGATGTGTTTGTTTTGCGTTGGGTTTTTCACAGTTTTGCGTAGTAATGGGTCTGTTCTGTTTGAAAGGTTGATGACTCTTCAGCAAGGTCGGAGAGATGAACAGTGAGAAAGGGAAGATGGGGGCAGGAGAAATTACAGATTTGCCCATGCCAAAATGGCATGTGCGGTGCACATGCGAACTTCACGTCCAAAATTGAATGGACATCCAATTTTGGAGTTGTTTGCAACGGTTTTGCCAACCTCGAGGGACATTATTGCAAAAGTTGTAAACACAGGGGGCAAAGTGCAAAAACGTGTAAACTTCAGGGGACAATTTTGTAATTAAACCCATATATATATATATATATATATATATATATATATATATATATATATATATATATATATATAGGTGACTGCCGAGTGTGGGTCTCGGGGAACGGTGTCTCGAGGAACGGGATCTCGGGAACGAGGTCTCGGTGCCATTCCCGAAATTTTTTTGTTTTCAAAAGTTCAGGGGTGCTTCAGCCCCCCCTTGTCACCACCACTACAAGAAAAACCAGCTATGCCTAGGGTATAGTACCGTAGGGATAGCTGCTAAGTACCATAGCCTATCCCTACGGTACTATACCATAGCCATAAGTGGCGATGCCCTAGATCTATGCCTACGGGGTTGAAGGTTATCCCTACGGTTATACCGTAGCCTATATACCTATGCCAAATTCATATTAACCCATTTATAGCGACGGTTTTTGGAGGATTAGTCTACGGTATAACTGTCGGAATAAGTTTTATTTTTGAATGCTATTCCTACGGGCAATACCGTAGGGATATGTTTACCCTATAGGCACCTTAAGCTATACCTACGATATATTCCGTAGGCCAAGGTTAAACCATGACCATTTTTTAAGCCTTTCCATACGGTTTAAACCGTATGGATTAATGCCCAAAAAATAGAACACAACCCTTTACCTACGGTTTATACCGTAGGTACATGTGCTCTTTTTTTTTTCATTTTTCATCACAATAACCTGCATATACAATTGAAATATCATAAACTTGTTCTGCAACTGAAATATTATAAAGATGTTTTCAATTGCAAAAATAGTGCTAGTGCAATGTTATATAACAATAATTTGTGCACCAAATTCCATATAAAAGCGTCAATCTCAATACTTAATTTCAAAAGCTATCTCCGTATCATAATCCTGTCCTAGCACTTAATTTCAAAAGCTATCTCCGTATCATATTCCTGTCCAAGCTGGTACTATATACATCCACCCACATTAGTTGCGAACCATGAGGAACTCATGGGAACTAGTCCTTATTCGCAGGGCTTGCATCTTGCTCCTCGTCATCATAATCATCCTACGAAATGAAACAAAGCATTATCAATGACTGAGAGGTTGTACCAACAAAGCATATTTCCTTCGTCAGATTTCATAAGTAAAAGCACAATTAGGTCTGTTGTTCTGTTTTAATTCTTACAATTCAAAGGTCATCTTTTGAAGCATTTACTTTTTATAAGTACTGCAATTTATTCTCTAAACACCTAATCAGGTCGACTAACATGCTCAATTGATTATATAAATAGATAAACAAACTCCAAGCATCTGCCTAAGAGGAGTAAGGATTCCAAAAGCTCTTGGTAACAGAAGAACCAAGACTGGTACTCCCAGAAGGCATATTTTCAACCATTTGTTAAGGCAAACATGACAGTGGCACTTCTTGGACCACCTTTTCTTTTATTTTCTTTCTTTACCAAAAAGTAACCATCATATTCCTGTCTTATTAGGCCAAAAAATTTCTTAGACGATAGGTTTTTAAATTGTAGGGTCAAATACACGTAGGTACCCTGGAACTACCACAAAGTCTCAATTTAGGGTCCCAAAGTTTAATTTTTACACATAAGGGCCTGTAACTCCAAATTTGCAACAAGTAAGGGCATCCGTCCACTTTCTTAACGATCCAAGCTTTTCCGTCAGGGGCATTTTTGGGTTTCTATATTTGGGTTTCATCGTGAGACAGAGAGACTGTGAGAGAGAGTGAGTTTGTTTCAAGTGGGTCTTTAATACACATGAGTTGGATTGGCCAAAGGAGATCGCAAAAAATGGAGGCCAAAGCAGATCACAAAAAACGGATGGAATTGGCGTAGGATTCGAACCGGCGGTGAGCAGTGGGTGGTCTTTGCGGGAGGGTGTTGAGCAGTTGGGTGGTGGTTGCCGGAGGGTCTCGCCGGCGGTGGAACAATAAAGAACCAGATTGCAGGTAAGGTTTTGATGGTCGTGGTCGTGGGTTTGCAGGTAAGGTTTTGGGTGGTCGTGGGTTTTCCGGTAAGGATCTGTGGTGATTGGTGGTCGTGGCTTTGCCGGGATCTGGATTGATTGTTCGCCGGCGGTGGCTGTTGGTGGGTTGGCATGATTGGTGGTGGCCGGCGGCCGGAAGTGTGCTGCTGTGGTTGTGGCCGGCGGTTGGTCGTGGTAATGGGGTGGCAGGGCCACTACCGGCGGGGTCCCCAGACAGTTTTGGTCGACGGTGGATCGTGGTGATGGGGGAGAGGTGTTGGTCGTGGGTGGATCGTGGTGATGGGGGAGAGGTGTTGGTTGCCGAACGGCGTTGGTCGGCGGTGGATCGTGGTGATGGGGGAGCGATGGCAGGGACAGTTGCCGGCATGGTAGTCGTATGGTGTTGCCGGTGGTGTTGGTCGTGAGTGGGCGGCTTTTGAAACACCCAAATATAGAAACCCAAAAATGCCCCTGACGGAAAAGCTTGGATCGTTAAGAAAGTGGACGGATGCCCTTACTTGTTGCAAATTTGGAGTTACAGGCCCTTATGTGTAAAAATTAAACTTTGGGACCCTAAATTGAGACTTTGTGGTAGTTCCAGGGTACCTACGTGTATTTGACCCTAGATTGTACTTGCCATTACCCCAGTAATTAGATTTAGCCACAACAGCGCCTTGATGACTTCCCCTTGGATGGAGATTATGTAAAGTAAGTTAGTATACAAACATTGCACTATCAGTGTTTTACTCTTGAACTTTTTTGGATGTTAGATTATCTAAAATCTAATATTACTTCAAGAGGTTAGGGACGGGCGGGGAAAGAAAGAGGGAGGAGAAACCAACATTGAATGAGCACTAAAGACTACATTCCTAACTAGCGAAATGAGGCAGGATGAGATAATTGTATTGTTGAGAAAATTTTAAAAAATTGCTTCTTCTTGACCTGGAAACTTGGGACAACAGATTTCAAAACATAAATAGCCATATTTTTACTCAATATTAAGAGCAAAAAGTCAATAGTTCAGCTAATATAATGAAGAGTCAAAGAAGCAATGTCTCAAACATTTTAAATCCCATGGAAAAAATAACCAAAAGATGCAAAATATAATCAAATTCTCCTGCCAAATGGAATTTCAAGCAATACTGATGGAATACATCCATTGCATTTCTATCAGTGCAACACACACATAGAAAGAGATCTTACCCAGTATTGAATATGATTAGGGGCCACAAATGAATGAACAACTTTTCATTGAAGATAAGGACGCATGAGATTTTGCCTTTACTCACTAACAATAATACTCCTCCCACAAGCCCTATCATGGAAAATTTCTTCTCGACTTCTTTCATCAATTGACAGCCAACCTAGTAGCCTGCTTGCACGATTGTCAAAAAACATAATCTTACATTGTCTTACATTGTCAAGTAGCAAACAACAATTCCGAGTTTAGCTATTTTTTCTGGATTTCAAGCAACTAGTTCCACGTGAAGTACTAATAAAAATTGTAATAAAAATGAAGACATATAGCCTAGAATGCTCACACACATCACAATACTCAAATTGAGAAAAATAGTATCTTGAAGCAGTATAACCTTTATTCAGTTGATAACAATACGATTGATTGCATGTCTTTGACAGGATTTATTGGCTTCTAAATAATTTCAAGAAGGAAGGTAAAGGGCTATTGAAGTGAAATATTTTCATTTTACGAAAGTTGTTAAAAGTAATAATTGATTTCTATTATAGACAATCATTTTGTTTGAAATCTGAAGAAGTTCAAGAAAGGATGCAACATGGCTGAAGTACTCAATGGAGAAAGCTTGGGCTACTAGTTGTTCTATTCCATATGAATGCCTTTCCTTTTTATCCCCTCCGTGTTATCTTAGCTTAGTTTCGATTTCCTTTTTTTATTTGAAGTGGTGATGGACAACAAATGGATCATAGAAAAGGAAAATGCTCATTGATAATAACCCATATCATTTGTAACATTGAACACAAACTTGTACTAAGTGATTGATTCATATATTTTTTTTTCTTAAATTATGGATAACCAATGAGAAAACAGAGCAATGTAATGTTTAAGAGAGCCATCACAGCCTCAATAGAATTCAAAACATACTTGTGACCTGACTACTTCTCTATTTGTTAATGGATATCTACACTAAATTGGTGGACAACCCCTACAAAACTGCACCCTGTCATCTAAACAACCGCAGTACTATGTAACCATTGTAACGGCACAATAAGCCTAGAAATCAAAGATCTGATAAAGTGTAACCATTGTACTCAATTCAGCAGTAGATGATTTACCAAATTTGTTTTCTTGTCTTTGCTATCTGGGTAATTTTAGTGTGTCTGAAATATATTATGGTGGCTTGTTCATCAATGAACGAGGCTTCACCTGCACAACCGTGGAAATACAGTTGCAGTTGTCCGTTTGGACATCCCTTTTTTTTTTTTTTTTCTGTTTTGGTTTTTCATCAGCTTGTCTTACATTAACTACTTCGTTTTCTACTTCCATTTCCTACTAAGCCCAAAAGATTGGATAACTATGTAGGCATTCAGAGTCTTTCTAAAAACAACATCAATAAGCAGAAAACAAAACCATGGATGTTATTAGGACATCAATTGGGAAAGCAACAAAGAGTAATCAAATTAGGAAAGCAACCTTGATGAACAATCGAAAAATGCTCAATTGATAAGAAATGCACAATCAACATCCCGAAATGCTCAATGACCTCAATTAACAATCTAAAAAGCTCAATTGGGAAAGCAAGTGATCAATTAACAATCTGAAATGTGTACCTAAATCTGAAAATGATGAAGGCAGTTGATTAATTGACCGGTCACGGGTCACGGGTCACCGGTCGTCGACGCGTCGTCGCCGGCAGTGGGTTCTTGGCCGGTGGAGTCCTCACCTCGTCGTTGTCACTCGTCGTTCACTGATACTTCTAGATTCGAACAGAAGAAGACCTCTTCGCCGGTCCATCTCCATCTCCTTCCATGGTTCCACTCTGACCACTCGTTCCAGATCTGAGCTCTCCTCAACAGAGAGAGTCGGCTGGTGGAGGTGAAAGCCCCTGCCGGCCGCCGTGTCGGCGTGTGAGCGTGTCGCCGTCGGGGGTGATGTCTGCCGTCTTCGGTTTGGTAGTGGGTGAGAGACTGAGAGACAAGTCACAGAGAGACAGAGAGAGTCATGAGTCTGTCGGTGGGGAAGAGAGAGAGTTGCCACACTTCTGCCGCAGGGAGTTGCCACTCTTCCAAACTGAAGCAGCACGAATAGCCACGGTGCAATATTAACCGTAGGCATACATAACTTGTACCTACGGTTCCTTTTATACCGTAGGCCTTCTTGTCACCATAGGGCAGTTTTGGTGTAGTGCACGTAGGTCCGCCCTTGATTGTGTGAGACATTTACACCAGTGGATGGAAGTAGTTTATCTCTGAAAGCTAGTACTCTTCCGTGTATTTATTAGTCTTTCTAGATTATTGTAAAAAAAAATTAAAGAAGAATGTCAGGTGGCAGTTTATAGATATTTTCCTTGTATTGAATCTTTAGTGACAAAACCAGGGCATAAACACTATGATGCCAAGGAAAGTGGGTTCGTACTTACGTGGAGGTGCCACAAAGGCTGCAGTCCGTGTCAGCTTCCAAGTATGCAAAGTGAGAGACAGCAAGGACGGAGTAAGGGTTGAGAGCAAGGCTTCCCAGACAGGCCGTGAGGAATGGCAGTGCTGCGAAGGCAAGGCTAAGACGAACAGGGCCGGCAGTCGATAGTCCAAGTCAGGGTCCGAGTCGAGGTCCAATGTTACGATCTTAAGCTATGTCCAATGTTATGTTTCTCTCTCTGGAAACCAAGAGCTCTCCAATTCTAGAGTGAGAAAGTGATTTTTGTGAGAATGAAGAAGAAGTCCCTTTTTGAGTTGTAAAGTTCACTATTTATAGAAAACAATGTGCTTATGTCATAAAGTGCCACGTGTCATCCCCTGGGAGTGACACGTCACCAGGGGGTCCCAAAATACCGATTCTCCGTTGGATTGCCGGTTTCCAAATTCGCGTTGCCTGCCTCGCACAGCGTCGCTCTGTCTGTCTGAGAAGACTGACCATACTATGATGGCATGGTCAGAGTAAACCCGTTGCCCCAGCCACCAATCCAAGCCCTTACTGAATCCCATGAGGTGCGTCAAGAGACGCGCAGATAACCTGACAGTGGTGAGGGTTACCCCTGTAGCCAACTGCCAGGCGGACTAGGCGCGATGCCCTCCAAGGACCTGCTCCCGTCCCGAAGTGACCCGGGGGTCATTGCCCTGGTGGTGTCGAAGATCGATAGTAACATGAGCGGACATGGTCGCAGCTCAGTGCTCCGAGTCTGTGGCGAGGGGTCCTTGTGTCGGAGCCCCCTGTGACTGTGACGGCGATGGCTATGAGGTTGTGAGCCCATCCCGGTACGAGGGTCGAAGCCCCCTTGTGATTGAGACGGCGATGGCTATAAGGTTGTGAGCCCATCCCGGTACGAGGCCGAAGCCCCCTTGTGATTGAGACGGCGATGGCTATAAGGTTGTGAGCCCATCCCGGTACGAGGCCGAAGCCCCCCCTTTTGATTGAGACGGCGATGGCTATAAGGTTGTGAGCCCATCCCGGTATGAGGCCGAAGCCCCCATTTTGATTGAGACGGCGATGGCTAAGCCCATCCCGATACGAGGCCGAAGCCCCCATTTTGATTGAGACGGCGATGGCTATAAGGTTGTGAGCCCATCCCGGTACGAGGCCGAAGCCCCCCTTGTGATTGAGACGGCGATGGCTATAAGGTTGTGAGCTCATCCCGGTAGTATGCAACATGATTATGGCGCATGAGCGCGGTGCTTATAGCACGAGACAATACCTGGTGCCTGGGGCACGTGTTGTGAAAGTGGTGCGGCGACGATCGTCGCGAAGCAATACTTGGTGCCGGGGCACATATCATGAGAATGGCGCAAGGGCGCGGCGACGAACGTCGCGAAGCAATACTTGGTGCCGGGGCACGTATCATGAGAATGGCGCAAGGGCGCGGCGACGAACGTCGCGGAGCAATACTTGGTGCCGGGGCACGTATCATGAGAATGGCGCAAGGGCGCGATGACGAACGTCGCGGAGCAATATTTGGTATCAGGGCACGTATCATGAGAATGGCGCACGGGCGCGCGTCGGGTGTTCTGAAGACGGGATGTGAGCTAAGTGTACCTATCATAACAAGATAATGAATGCAACATGCACTAGTGATAAAGTTGGGGAGTGATGGTATGCGGTTGTTAACGACGGGTTTTTCGGTGGTAGCGTGCGACTTTGGGTGACGGGCATCGCGAGAGCGGTGCGCGGTCACGGACGACGGACGTCCCGAGGTTGATGCACGACGGACGTCGTGAGGTTGATGCACGACGAACGTCGCGAGGTTGATGTACGAACGTCTGGAGGTGTAAAGACTCGAGAAAACAAGTGCGCGCGGGAGGGGAGACCATTGGCCAAAATGGGGGGAAGGCCAAGGCTAACCCCTCGTGGAGGCCGAGGCCGACCCCCTAGGCATGGGGAAGGCCGAGGCCGACCCCCTGGGGTTGGCCAAGGCCAAATGGCCAACTCCCATGAAGGAGCCCAAGGCCACTCCCCCCTCTTGGTGAACTTCGGGCGCGCCGACGGTAGGTGGTTTGATGAGCAAAGACAAATCCGAAAGTTTCATTATGACAAGCGTGTCGACGTGAATCGTACCTACATGACGAACGAGCTGTCAAAGTTACGTGCAAAGTGTACGAAGTGAAAAAAGTGCGAAAAGGGGTTTGCGCAAAGGGGTGAACCACCGGGGGAAAGTGGCCAAGGCCAAGCCCCCCAGGAGGCCGAGGCCGACCCCTATGGCCTGGGGAAGGCCGAGGCCGACCCCTATGGCCTGGGGAAGGCCGAGGCCAACCCCCTGGGGTTGGCCAACGCCATTTTCCCCCTTGACCCCGTTTCTCCAAATGCGCCGTCGGCCGATATTTTTGATGAAAAGGTGTTCGGATGGTCTCGGCGTGACGATCGTGCTAGCGTTAGTGGCGTCGACGCGAAATAAAATGACTAAGTCACGCACGAAGCGCGCGGAACGAGAAAAACACGTGTCTTGGGCGCGCGGGCGCTGACAGGTTTGATGCGTTGAAAAATTGACCGTTGACAATGTCGACGTGTTCGCGTGAAATAGGACTCCTATTGGGCCCTTGGGTATGACCAAAATAGGTTGGGAACACACTAGAAAGCAAAAATTCAGATAACAATACCCAAAACAAAAACTTCGAAATGAGGTGGAGATGTGATTCTCCGTGTGTTACTCCAAGACTAATGAAAGAGGAAACAGGGCAATCTAGGAAGTATTCTGACCAACCATAAGAAGATAATTTGTGGTGCAACTACAGGTCAATCTACCACAGAGTTGGTCTCAGAAAATGGACCCTTAAAACATTATAAACAGACCCACTTCCCAGGAAAGAAGAAAGTGGCCCTTGTTAGTAAATTGGGTTCAACCCCTCCTTACTTCGTGTCTAGAAATAGGTGAACCGTCCAACTAGATACAAAAGCTGGTAATAATACTGCTATTGCTGATAGGTGATATGCACAGTAGTTATTTATCAACATTGTACCTGTGCTTTAGTTGGTTGTTTAGGGACCAATAAATATCTCTTCACTAAATGCCTTTCATTTTCACCCTAAGCTTTGAATTTTACTGAAAGATTTTGGTAGTAACTCAAAATTAGGAATAGCCATCAAATTGTCGCTCGATATAGTAGCATTTTTTTAATGTTACTAGTTAAAATTCACTAAGGATATTTGCCAATTTTCGTTTATCGCTGAGCTCTGCATTCCCGATTGCAACCAAAAAGAAATTTCCTTCTGTGTATTTGATGCAGAGTAGCGCTGCTGGCAAAACTGCAACTGAGGGAAGCAACCCTAAGTTTGTCACTAGACACCACATCTGTAGCCGGTGAAGAGCTTTGGCCTATCAGCTTTGGGGTTTTAAGTTTTTATGATAAGCACAACGAGCATGAAAAATAATCTATTTTGGGATATATACACCAGTGGCAGGGGCGGAGGGAATGGGGGGCACAAATGGGCCAGTGCCCACCTGCTTCTCAGTAAATTTTCTATTATATATGGTATATTTTACCCTTAATGAAAAAAGTGTCCACCTAAAATTTTTAAAAATGTTTTAAAGATATATATTTTTAGTCATTTTATATGGGGGAAAGTAGGGAATGACCCCCTCTACTTTACACGTTTTGCGTTTTGCCCCCCTCCACTTCAAATTTAAACACTAAATCCCCTCACAGTTTAAGAAAATGGGCACGGTTAATTGACAGTAACAGATCTTTGTAAAATACCCTTTTTATCCTTCC
The DNA here is from genome assembly GCA_033065855.1 of Escallonia rubra. Classification (NCBI taxonomy): domain Eukaryota; kingdom Viridiplantae; phylum Streptophyta; class Magnoliopsida; order Escalloniales; family Escalloniaceae; genus Escallonia; species Escallonia rubra. Next base: position 264,218 of record JAVXUO010000112.1, on the reverse strand, counting down.
ATATAACCTTCAATTTTTTCGGCAAGCATGCCCAAACCCGTGCCCTTCCCTTCTTCTTCCTGTTCTTCACTCTTTTCCAGTTTTCCCCTTCCCTTCTTCTTCATGTTCTTCACTCGTTTCCCCTTCCCATTCTCTGCATTTCCCCTTCCCCGTAGTTGTGGTTGTGATTGCGATTGGTGGCGGTTGGGTTTGGTTGTGCGGCGGCTGATGGTTTTGGATGGCCGATCGATGGCCCACGGCATGCGACAGGAATGGTGGTTGTGCGGCGGCGTGTGTGGGTGCCTGGTGGAGGGACGACTCCGACATTGGCCGTGGGTGGGCCAATCGATTGGTGGCCGTAGCGTGGTTGGTCGATTGGTGGCGAGTAAGAGTCTGAGGCGGACATATGGGGACTCGGGTGTGCGGTTGTGGAGATGGTGACCGGAGCTCACTGAAGGCTACTTTGACTCCGGGGCTGTTGCGGCTGGGAGTCTGCCGGGCGAGCATGAGCCTGCCGGGGCTGTTGCGGCGGCGCCGGAATCGGTGGTAGTTAGTTGAAGGCTCCTTTGCGCCGGCGCCATTCCGGTGGTGTCGTGGTAAAAAGTGAAGATGAAGAAATTGAAATTGAAGAGCCAGGAGAAGGGGCAAAATTGTCATTTAAAAAAAAAATTAGTCAGTGCATGTGTTGACCACGCGCTGTTTATTTTAACAGTTTCCGTCAACCGTACCCATTTTCTTAAACTGTGGGGGGGCTTAGTGTTTAAATTTGAAGAGGAGGAGGCCAAAACACAAAACGGGTAAAGTAGAGGGGGTATTCCCTTTTCCCCTTTTATATGTTAAGCTATCTGAAATTTCTAAATTTAGTTAAAAAAATGTATTTTTAGCCATTGAAAATGCTAAACTTACACAAATAAGTAAATAAAAGGTCTACATTTAAAGTCGACACAAAAAATTCTCCTTATTCTCTATTGTTTTCAAAGTCTCCTTGTTTCCAAACCCTAAAAGCTACATAATGGAGAGAGGCAGGGAGCATAGTATTATCTCCGTAGTCCCCTCACCGGCCTTACGCCCTCAACGCCACAGCCAACTGCCTCCGCCAACAGGTCCACCTCCTGCGACCGACATAGTTGTGTAGACGGAGATTCAATCACGGTAGAATGGTTGAAGTCATGGTGTATTGCTCGAATTATCAATTCATCTATTCCTCTAGCTTTGTCGATTCATCATGGTGTATTTGCAGTGGCACTTTCCTTAGATTTTCTTTGCTAAATTATCAGTGTCTTACCTAATTTCTCCACGACAATCCCTTTAGCTTAAAAATCATGAAGAACCCTAACTTTTTCCCCCAAATATAAAGCCACCATCCTTGCACTGATTACTGGAATTGCTCCACCGCTTCCATGCAAAGTCGCAAACGCTAATCTTTCGAAAGCAAGATAAGATCTAGACTTCCAGTGTTTATTCTTAGAATTTCTAATTTCTTGAACTTGAACCATTTTATTTTTCATGTGTTGTACTTAGCCGTTGTCTAGAAACCTGTAATACAGGGGTATTTTGAGATGGTTGTGGCCAAGGTAATGAAGAAGGATATGGAGAACCATTTCAAAAAAAAAAAAAAAAGGATACGGAGAAGAACATGTCCCTTCGCAAGCTGTGGAAGTAAGCTTCAAGCGGGTGGGATGCACTCCACCTTTCACCTTTGTCATGTGGTTCGGATAATATGATCGCTGAAGAAGAAGAGAGAAAACTTGAAGTAGATCTTACTTGTACGCTGATTTTGATGTTTCCGTATAACTTTGGGTTCCATGCTCCATGTCAGGTATTTATTTAGGTAGCATTTGAAATCACTTCCAATTTTAGTTTTTTGTTTCTAAAAAAATAAAAAAAATAAAATCAGTTTAGTTTTTATTTTTCACAAAAACAAATGGGTGTTTGATTACCCAATTTTTATTTTGAGTTTTTTCTTTGGTGGTAGTTTGTGATGGCGGTGGTGGGGCGTGGCGATCGCCAGCAGGCTACGGTGGTCGGCGGCAAGCAGTGGGAGGGTGGTGGTGGTCTCAAAATAAAAACTAAAACTGAAAATCTAAAACTCCTAAATGAGAATTTTCAAGAACAGCCATGTTTTAAAAACTGAAGGAAAAAAAAACGAAAAATGTGTGTCAAATGCGTTTTTTTCTTCTAGTTTACAAAACTGGAGAAAAAACTGAAAACAAAAATGAAATTAAACAGAGCCTTAGTAGTGCAAGCACGTTGACGTTGTTTTGGCTTGTAATGTTGATCTTTTATTTTTATTTTTTATATATGCTTTTGTTGATCTACAATGTTGATCTTTTGTTTATATATATGCCGATCAATAAGTGCATGCACGTTGACGTTGTTCTGGCTTGTAATGTTAATCTTTTTTTTTTATATATATGCTTTTGTTGATCTACAATGTTGATCTTTTGTTTATATATGTGCCGATCAATAAGTGCATGCACTAATGCCTTTGTTTACCACTCTTTTGGTTTAATGGTAGAATTGTATTTCGATACCGAGGAATTAGTTATAAGACTTAGTAGTCCAGACATCTGCACATATAGAACATCCCAATTTTTCAAAACCTTATAAAAATAAACCTACTGGGTTGTATAGCCATATGCTAAATTGTATAGAAATCAACATCAGGATGACTCGACCACCGTAGTGGATTTTTTTTTTTTTTTTTGATTAAAAGTAGAAGTATATATCATAGGTAAAGAAGTCAAGTTACATCATGCCGATATAAGACAAGTAAATTGACACATTGATGACATTTCCATCCGACAGGATTGATAATAAAAGTAGTAGTCTACAAGTCAAACATATTTTTCACTTTTTATTTCTGTTTTTTTTTTTTTGAGTTGGATAAGAACAAACCCACGAGAAAAACAAAATAACTAAAAGAAGAAGATAAAGACAACAATTCAATTCAATCAAAATATGTCAGCCTAAAAAAAAAAAATTCACACAGCTCACACCAACACCACACCTGTCCTGCCTCTGCCACCTGTCGCAACATCCGCACAGGAACGCTTACTCGTAGCATTGCGTGTAGCGAGTACTGCTTGCAACTGCGGAAGCAAGTTCCACCGCAAGTCCACCACTCCGCCGTCGAGTACCACTAGACACCATCAACAATCTCTTCATGTCGCCTGACACCAAAAAAAAAACCCCACGGCTCACACCAACACCATACATGTCCTGCCTCTGCTCTGCCACATGTCGTAACATCTGCACAGGAACACCTACTCGTACCATTGCGTGTAGCGAGTACTGCTTGCTGCGGAAGCACGTTCCACCGCAAGTCCACCACTCCGCCGTCGAGTACCACTGGACACCATCAACAACAGATTTCTGCCCCTCAACCCCACCCATACGTGTCCACCATAGCACGAGTCCACACTGGACAACCATAACCAACTTACGGCTAACCATCAGAGCCCCGACTCGTACACTCGCTGGCCAACAACACCACAAGACGCACCATAACACCTCCATCACCACCAAGTTCGAATGTACCACACCTTTCTGGAACAAAGAAGGGATCGGGGATCAATTTGGGGGGGGGGGGGGGGGAGGGCAAACAAACCCTAGAAGCAAAAACCCTTGAACCAGACTCGCCAACCTTCTCCTACCCATAGCAGCACCACGCTCATCACCCCTACAGAGGGACCAACCCACACCCAGAGACCACAGACACCCCGATTGACGTGCACCTAACCAGTGCCGAACAGCCTTACCCATCTACCCCTTACACCCACTTAGCTCCAGTGCTTAACACATAAAGAACCCCACACCCGCTGACAGTATATCCACCGCAGAGGGCGAGGCCATCCGCGACATCTCAACCATGAAATCTCAATTGAAAATTCTAAAATTACCCACACAAAACCACACAACAAAGAAGATAATACTCTACCACGTCACCACCCACCGAAGGAAACCAGTTGTGGTGACGTGTGTGTGTGTGTATATATAATGTACAATATTACAACGTGCAAGGAAGTGAAATAATATCAAGTTTGATCTTCGGTCCCTAGCTCACCGATCTTCACCTCCAAATAGCAGAAGGGTGTGGAACCGTTTGTAGAAGCTGAAAATCTTGACATTATTTTCCCATCGTTTCATATTTTCCTTCTTCGATATCTGCATAAATCCTTCCTTCCACCTCACAATTTCCTCTCAGCCCTTGATGTCATAATCTCATAATAGCCAGCCTTCTCACCAATAAGCCAAGAAACTTCGAAAAATACCTTTAAAAGAACCAAAGCACGCCACCAAATTTAGACCAGCAATATCCTTGAGCTTAAACTATTGAAGTTCGATGTAATAGATCAGCGCTTCTCCCATAATGCAGCATTAGCTTAGCTAATCGGGTGAGGTAGTCGATATAAAACGAGATCGGGAATAAAGCTAAAGAATTTGGCGGTTTATAGACCGGAGCTATTACAACTAGAAGAGGATCTTCCAACAATGTCAATATGAAATTTCCAAGTCACTTCCCATGTAGTGAGCTACCCTGTCAGCACTACAGACGCTCTTAACAAGCCTCTCGTCTCATTGTTTATTAACTTAAAGTTGGATGCTTCTACGTGACAACATAACAGGTCGATTAAGACTTAATAAACAATTTAAAAGATTAATTACATAACTGTCTCTTGTACTATATACGATTTTGCACTTGGCAGCTAGTAATTTCAACTTTGACAAAATTGTTCATTGTAATATGCATAATAGACTCCCAATTTTGTTGGTGGCAGTTGAATTGCTTTTAGGTTAAGCTGCAATTTCCCCACTTCAATCAATTTCTTTTACCAACAAGAATGCATTTTCTTTACAGTTGCCGGTCATTACTACTTTGCGGATCAGTTAAGACCAAACTCAATTGGTAATGGATTGGAAATGACACAAAATCCCTGCGTTTGTATAAAGTTTTAACTTTATATAAACTTTAAAGACCAATCTCAACTGTTCCTTGGTGCTTTCGGTCTTATATAAAGATGAAACTTCAAAAGTTTGAAATGACCATCAAACTCCAGAACATCCCTCTGTTTGCAGCAAACTGAGAGAGAAAGGGCTGGTTGATTCCAATCTCATTTTCCTTGGGACAATGAAGAAGGTTGGAATTTATTGTTTATCTTTGAATCAAAGTTACATAGTAGTTCAACTTAATGGCTGTTATACTCAAAGAAAAGAAGTCCATGCAAGTTTTAAAGTCTCATACCATAATGACAAAGAGAGTCCATCCATTTGAATTTTCCTTCAAAGTTCCACTAAACCAATCTTAGCTTAGTGGTTTGCCTAATGGGGTGAGTGCTTTTCCTGCTTTATTCTCCTATTTATACCTATGGAACCACCTTTGTTGGTTGAGACATCAATAATTCTCCATCTCTTTGAAGGTTGTGCCTTTCCTTTTTTATTGGCATTGCACATCTCAACATTGCCAATCTCAACATTGCCATTTCAAATACTTGTTTTTATCATCAACACCATTATGATAGCCAGTGCTTCCAACCTATAGATGTTGGTCATGATTCGTTTGGAGCTCAATTCAATCGGAATTACACCCACCAAAAAGCCAAAAAGAAAAAAAGGTAGAAGAAATAGAGAAAATGAACTAAATATGGAACTTGAAAGAATATATCTTTTAGATGAGCTGCTCAATTTCAAGAAAAAATAAAGTTAGGATTTCGCCGCGCGGTTGTCGGATGATCGTGATTGGTCCATGTGTCCCCAAAAAAATCCAACAAATATTGCCAACGAATTTCCCAAAAGAATGTGGATACCAAAAAAAGTGTTATTTTCGGCTTTCTTACAGGGTGAGGTAAATTCTCACAAAATTTGCTTAACTTCACATTCTTTTTTTCGAAAAGAGAGATTGATACGTTTGTACATCTCTTAACAAAAGATGGTGGATTTAGCATAATAGAGTGTGCATCCAACCACATGAACTAATTAATTGCTTTCCTTCTCACATGCTAACCTTTCTTGATTCAAATCGAAATCATTTTGTTCAAGCAAAGGCACACGGAGCCAAATGGTAATGATGTTGCGGATTAAGATTAATTACCAAAACTCATGGTAATCAGGACTTCCACACCTGCTAATTAAAATGGGATTTTTTTTCCCTTAAGCCAGACATCGATTTAACAAGTCTTGCATTTGGAAGAAAGCTCCTTGTGATGTTTGGAAAAAGTCTCTCCCCCATGTGTATTGAATAGAGCAGAATCATGGTTTCACAATCATTGTGTATTGGCAGTACAATAATAGTAAGAGAAAATGAATTGATGCCCATGGTGGTCGATCATTTGTACTATATACTAATGTTTTGATGAAGGGTCGTGGTACCTAGTCAAGTACCACTGGGCCACATGTTTCTGCACACTCATCCAAGATCCTTAACTTGATTAATCACTAGAAACTTAATTGTCATGTCCATGATCAATTCAAAATGCTCCATTCAAGGTGCATCCACCCTCTTTTCTTGTAAAACTTTGAACGTAGCCACCTGCACAAAAGGTGTTATCCAACTTTCGATCAGATCTATTCGCAGTTTTATCTTTTAATTAAGCGTCTTGTCAAAAGAGTAGACTTCTCGTCCTGATAGAAGCCGTTCAATATGGATCTTTGAATCTTACCCCATAACATCGTAGATGTCTTGAGGATAACGTGAGAGGATTCGTCACCTTGAACAATGTTAAGTTATGACAACATCAACTTTTTTCCTTCTTTGATAATGAATGCCAGTTCCATTTCCTCAAAAAGGATTAGTCCCAGTGAATCTTAGAGTCTCCTTTGCGCTAACATGGGCCTCCTTAATTGATATATCCTCCCTCTTACCTGCCTTACATTACAGCTATTTTTGCACAAGAGAATCTTTAAATCTTCCTCCGAGGCCAGCTTTTTTACTACATTTCTAGAATCTGATAAGAACAATCACAAAGGGTAGTTATGATTTGCCCCGCATAATATAGCCACTGTTCTGAGATGGCTAGAGCTTCAACATGTTCTCCAGTTCTCTGTCTCCCTGCATTGCTATAAAACCCCGAATCCAGCTTTCGGGCAGAGTCTTCTTCCAAGTTGCATCCACTTGCAAAACAGAAGGTTCATAGTTCCTAGAGTCTTTCCTAGTTGCAGAGTCTTCTTCCTCTGGCCTTCGAATTGAACTAGTACCTAATTGAGCTGCAAAGATATGATGAGCCAAATCCCATACTTGAAGAAGCTGCTGATAAAGCTTCATACTTTGCTCCAGATTAGAGGATTAAATGCCATTTTCTTTTTGGGCTTTCTAACTAGTCAAAATAACCCAGCAAATTGCAGCATAATGAATCAGCATTCCAACCTTTCTTTCCCAACCAACATCTTTCCTATCTACCCAGAAGCAGAACCAAAGCTATTTTTGGTTTGTTGAAGGCTTGAAGGATCAGCTGTACGCTGACTTCCAAACCAAATTGCTATGGAAAAACAACTGTTTGAACATTTATCGTGTGCCTGTTTCTCAGCCTAGAACCACTTAACAATCTTGTTCTTGTCGATGTGTATAACAATGAACAACACAACGTACAAGCTTTCTAAGCCTTTACTCTCATTTCTAATTAATTTTGAATTGAATGATTTCACATGTTATCAGAGCGGGTCGGTTCGGGCGTAACATACAATTCAAAATTAAATCTCATGCCAAAAAACTATTAACTTATACTTCAATATATAAATCTTGTAAATCTCTTCCTTCGCTATCAATTGATTTTAAGTTAAATGTTTTTCGTGATCGTGATATTTGATAAACAAATGACAAGACGGTACATATCACGAAAGTGGTCACTTGAGCCAAAAACCTTTTGGAATGTCTTGAAACATCACATAACCAGGAAAACAATGCATTGACATCTCCTAATAATATCAATGTACATCTCGACCAAAAAAAATATCAATGTACATAGATAAGTATGTTTACTCCTTTGACATAGACCTAAAGGAGAATTCACTTGGGAAAGTTAGGCAACCTGAGAAGATAGCCCATAAAAAGACAATTCGTAATCTTAATATTGAACACGATTGATGCATCATGGTCCCTACCAATCGAGAGCTTCAACGCTCCACCAAGGTTTGTTCCAACTTAGCTACGCTTCCGACCTTAGTGTGTGTTTGATCCCTAGGATCAAGAAAGATATGGGTATAATTCTGATTATTATACACTTTAGAAGCACGACATAAAAATGGGGATTGTTAGATTAGGTCAAAGAAAGCATTTTATCTAAACTTTGTTGCACCAAACGCGTTGGCCTCTTCACGAGAAATTTAAAGGAAAATCCAAAAGTACGATTACAAAGACAAATCACAAGAATGATGATGTAATGAGATCATAATTATCACGATAGTTTGATTGATATCTAGATTTTCGAATTGATGCTATTTTGGAATCGGAGGAACTTTTGAAAATTTCTAACGCTACTTTTGTATTTTGGACCGATTACCGTCATCCGGACAGAACAACCCGGGCTCTTTAGATTTTGGTTAGTATGGTTTCTTTTGATCGATTAGTTTATCCCACGACAGCAACATATGCAAATACTAGACCACCTTGAGAAACAATTGGCCTTTCTGGAGTGAATAAGGTGCATTAATACAGAGTGGTGCTTTACAAATGACAATGTCTGTCTCCACACTGTAATATGTTTTTCACAGCTGGTTTGTCGCTAAAAGGGTATGATAAGTTATTTATGATGCATCTTATAGTGACAAATAAGAATGTAAACAAGCATAACACAGTATGAAAACAGACGCTCCCAACAAGTTAACATTTTTCTCTTTCACTGTGTTGCGTCCACAAGTACACCTAGAGGAAATCAGGAGGAAGAGGTTCCTGCAAAGTCCAAGTAGAGCCTGCGCGGTGGAGGGGCTGAAACTGAACATAGAGATGAACGCAAAACCTTCTTGTTGGATGAACATGCGTGCAATAAGTGAGAGTTGTCGGCGTTTACTAATCGCACCATACTCCAAAACTACTTTAAAGCAAAGACTTGGTCTTCCTGCAGTTTATGGGCAAAAGGTACACCTTATTATGGGACACCATATCTCACGTAAAAAGTAATATCTAAGAGGCCATTGTTTTAAAAAAAGAAGGGGTAAAAAGAAAGCAAAAATATGGCTCAGTTTCAATGGCATAGAATGGGTAAACACAGGAAAAAGAAAAAACATACTTTAATAAGTGATCTTTCTGTCACGAGCAAAGCAGGACCTTGTTGCTATATAAGGGTCAAAGATCAGCCGATTAACGCCACTTTAACAACATTCAAGGTTGCGTAGCGAGGCATTAAACTTCATTATCGAGAGGAAAATTATCCAAACAACTGGCTAAGTCACGTATACGACAGAAACTTCAATGTGGTCGTAATTGAGACAGAAACTTCAATGTGGTCGTAATTGAGATAACGTAGTATCATCGAAGAACAATATTTTTTTTTAATACCCCCTAGTGATAGTAAGGTAGGAGTGCATTCGGTGGCGAAGATAATAGCTCAGTGACTGCACCCACCCGTGGTCTTACATGGCAAAATTGCTTTCCAGTTCTAAAAGCAGGCATAATTTGGGCAACTTCGCAATTTCGTCAATTCACAACAAGGTGATAATTGTTGCCAAAAGTAGCAGGCCAAGTGCCAGAATTAGGTCCACAACTTATTCCGGAAGTGGCCAAAAACAAGATTTGATTATGACTTCATTGAACCGACATTGCGATTAGCGGGGACCTAGTTTCGTACTTTTCATTTCTTTCTTTTTTTTGAAAAAATAATACGGAGTAGTTATCAAGTTGGAATACTTTTAGAAGGAAATTTTTGATAAGCTTGATCCTATATTTCTCTACATTGAATATTAATGCAAGAAAAGTGACAAAATAATGGATCCATGTATACGTACTAGATTCCGTGGTAGTACTTAGCTTGTCTCATTTAGATAGAGCAGGTGAAAGTCCAAACCTTACTTAAAATTTTTGTCTATTATTGATAAAACTGAATTTCTCAAGTGACAAGAGGTTAAGTAGTATCGAACGGAATTAATAAAAAATTTAGCATTTAATTGCATTATCAAATATATCCTTAATCAGTAGTATTGTCAAATGATAAATTTTCGCTGTTACCCTAGCCAGTAGCCTTTTTGTTAATACTTTTGGATAAAATTCTAGCAGCACAGTTTTTTAGAGTCATCTTATAAATAAAAGTTCTATAATATTTAGTGACCATTGATATCGCTACAGAAGAGTTGTAGATATTTTTCTACAGCCAAAATTTTGTCTTTACCTAATGCATAATTATTAACATACATTTGCTATGCAAAATGAGCTGGGCAAGGGGTTCTCAAAGCAAGAAGATAATTAGGTTCCAACAGCAATGGTCTGGCAGAATAAAATCTTAAAACTCCACTATTTCTCTCCAAATTTCAATTTTTATGATTTCGTACCGTCTTAGTAAAAAAAAAGGGAAGGAGGAAACTCCATTAGCCCTAATATGAAATCATCTTAGAGGTGAATATTTTTTTGGACATTATTAAATTTGACCCAAAACATACTTTTCTTCCCCTTCTTGTAGTTCGACACGGAAGACTATGTAAATGAAATAGTGAATTATTTTAGAGGGTCCTCTCTTTTATTGGGATGTCCAAAAGAAAAGGCCTTTTATATACTACCGGAGCATTTCTTTTTCATTTCTTGATAAAAGGTTAACAATTATCGCTAAAAGCAATTTCAACGATGAAGAAAGGAGAAAAAGCAGCATATTGTGACAAAGATATAACGTAAAAGAGACTTGATTCATTTTTCATCGTAAAGAAACCTTCTCATCTCTTTTCATCCTAGCCGTAGCCGTGTAACTACAACCCTCGTATAGCCACAACAGTTTTTAATATTATAAATGACATTTTCACAAATACTTATAATACCATAAATTTTAGCAGTTCTAAGATCAGTAACCAAAATCATGTATCTACTTGTTACAATCCAGGTTGCAGAGAAAACTGTTTCATTCATGAGTCTAAGGGTTAAAGCATCATGTAAAGTAAAAAGCTCCATCATTATTTGGGGAAAATTTCCATTTACAAGGTTTAATAAGGAATCATTCCTAACTTCGTTTAAAACGATGTAGTAGAAAGCAACGTGCCACTTGAAGGACACGATCCAACGTGGATCCAATAGTAAACTTACCATAATCAAACTGCGTTGAGTACGAATTCAGTGCCATTCCGAAGAGATTCGATATTCATAACTTACTTCGAGGGGTCCAACAGCCATGAATTGGTTCAATTATCTGTTGGATATAATTTCCATCACAACAATATAAGGATCATGTGATGGTAAAGTTGGAGAAAGTAAGGCCTTCTCCCACATAACAAATGTTCAAACTTCAAACATCTACAAAACAAAGTTTTTGTTTCTTCTTCTATTTTTTTGTTCTTTCTTTTTTGCGGTCAAACATGAAAATCAACAGAAACCCTAAAGAACTGCCTTTTCTGCAAACTTGTTGAGGAAAAGGATTTTATGTGATACAACATCTATGCTTTAAAATGTTTACTCATTAGAGATTATTATTAATAATATTTTATCGCTGTTACTAAAACTCCAAGCGATATCCACTTGTCCCGCTGTAAATCCTACCTTTGTAATAGAACATACATCATCTTATAGTGCAGTTACAGCTAGATTTATGGCTCTAAAGAGTGTTGATACCATTGAGGATGAAAAGTCGCAAAGATCTGAACTCCTTGAGAGAGGGGGTGATTTGACATGGGGACATGTGCAAAGAAAGAAGGTGTAAGGTGAGGAGAGCATGAAAGGCAACAACGCGTCGTGGAGGCAAAGCAAACGAAAAACACGCTGACACCCACATTAGCTTGATTTGAGAGAAGGGTGTGGAGGAGTTGTACCAGAAGAGGGAGACTTTGGCAGCCCCATTTCTTAATAATGGTGTGTTGGTTGGTTGAGGTAGCAGGGGCATAGTTTACTGGTAAGAAGGCATGTATTGAAGATCAGGGAGTTGAAATAATTGACCCAACACATCCATGCCTTCCTCACATCATCTATAGCCATCTTCCAACCCCCTCCCCCCACTCCCTCACACACGCACACACCCACACACAACCCCAGAAAGAAGCACATTATTAGTTCTCCTATTCTTTGTAGTGTATCTCTGGTTCTATTTGTACGAAAAAAAAGTATCTCTGGTTCTATGGAAATCAATCTTCTCCGCCAACTACAAATGGACATTCATGTCTCTTTCATACCGTAGCAGAAGTATCTTAATCCTTATGCAAATCTGTAAGCAATCTGTGACAAACAAGCCTAACTCGATATCTTGGTCATAGCAAAAGGATAAATTTAGAGACAACTACTCGGGTGGTCCCTCAATTATAAGTGTTTTGCCATATTAGTTTTTAAACAGGAAATTTCGCCATATTAGTCCTTAAACACTGAGTTGTTTACCATCGTGATCATTTTCTCTATTACGGTCCAAAAAAATCCTTTTGTGACCCCCACAGCAGGGGCACTAGAGTCTTTTCACAATTCTCAAGAACCAGAAAAAGCTCTCTTATGGTCCCTGAACTATTAACGTGGTGCGAATTTAATCTCTTAATGAGTTCTTGTACTCTTGGTCCTTTAACATTGCATCATTAGCCAATTTCGTCATTTTGATCACTTCAATTAGGTTTCTTCGGTTGATGAAAAAGTCATTGTACACCCCATCAAAATAAGTCGCCACCATAACCATGGAGCTTTTTACAGGGTGGCTTTGTCTTTGCTATGCACCATCAACACCTTCTCTTCTGCCACCAACATAATAAACACAGTGACATCTCGTCCCCAGCTTCACTTCGCCGCTACCTCAACTGCCAGCGTGCCATTACCTGCAACCATCAGTAGCTGACTGTAGCCAGACTGCCGCCAGCCCCCAACCTCCCAGCCGCCACCACCCTATCGTCAACTAGCGATCGACTGTAGTCAGCCCCCCGCCTCCGCTAGTCGATTGCTGGTTGACGAGAGGGTGATGGCGACGGATGGAGGCTAGGGGCTACTGGCAGCTGGTGGCGATGGTCACGATCGATGGTCTGTAGTTGTAACTGCCAAAAGCGGAAACCGACGACTGACTGCCTATGGCATAAAGCTAAGGGTTGCCTGCAACCGACAACAGTGGTGGTGGTTGGGTGATGACAGTGGCACATAATGACCACTATGAATGGGTTATGATGCCAAACCCAACATAATCTACTATAATACTGAGTGAACCCATCCTAACCCATTAAATTAAGTGAACTGGACTGGGTAAAAGTCGACATTTTCTTGAATTGAATTGATTAAACTCATAAAAGCTCAATCCAACTTACACCCCTAGGTAGAAGGTGTTGGTAGTGTATAGCAAGAAAAAAGCCACCTTGTTAGGAGATTTATGGTTTACAGTGCTAAAAGATCGTGGTCATGGTGGCGACTTATTGACTTTTTTCATTGACGTACGAAACTGTTATTGAAGTGATCAAAAGGACGAAACGGCTAATGATGCAATGTTAAAGGACCAAGAGTGTAAAAATTAGTTAAGGGATTAATTTAGTAACACCTTAATAGTTCAGGGACCATAAGAGAGCTTCTGGTTCTTGAGGATTGTGAGACTTTAGTACCCCTCGTGTGGGGTCCACAAACGGGTTTGTTTGGACGGAAATGGAGAAAGAGACCGCGATGGAAAACGACGTAGTGTTTAAGGACTAATATGGCGAATTTTTTTGTTTAAGGACTTTTATGGCAAAACGTTATAGTTGAGGGACCACCCCGGTAGTTGTCTCATGAATTTAAATGTATCTAGCTTCCCTAAGCTGGGCTCCGATCATTTACAATCCTAGAAATAATGGACCGTATCTAGGATTTCATGGATATATAAACCACGTACGTATATGTTTTACTTTCAAGTTCTCCTCTTCCCCCTCAATTCTATGTTCTTACTTCATTGGCCATATTTAACCAAGCATAGGAACGAAAAGTGAATTACATCAAACGTGGAGTACAAGAAAGAGGTCTTAGCAGGGTAACAATGTTTTGTTCCGTCACAATGTTGAATCTTTATATTAGCCTGATTATAGGAGAATACGTACTCTTAATCATCTCGAACCCTCCCTATAACTGCAACTGCAAGATATAGTATAGTCATAGAAATGTATAATCCAACTGGAGCCACCCGCCAACCCAATAACTGCAAGATATAGTATATGAGACTTTTTCAACACACATCGGATCGGCATGCACAACAGTAGGTTAGACCCCATCGATCTATGTCATATTGCCACTTCTCCACTAGATATTTCGAGTCTTGCCCATTCCTAATCAAGCTTGAGTGCCCGTGATTATTGGACATTGGTGATCACTATTGACTAAGAAATGGCAGATGAGGACTATAATGCTTCCTCCTTCAAGCATTATATATGTCTGATGGGTCCCTTTTTCATTTGCATTCTACACTAAAGGAAATTAAGGAAAATTCAGAAGCAATGGAAATCAAAGTATATTAAGACAAAATATATTCATGATCTTTTTGAGGAAGGTCTCCAAGAATATTGGTAACAAATCGGAAGCCCGTTAAATTGCCTGCCCTACTCAGTAAACAATCGATCTCCGTACGTATAAGCTTATTCATGTGAGTGTTTACCCATTATCAGAAACCGTGCTCTCTAATTACTTCTTCTGTTTGCAGTTCTTTCTACAAGCTAGGTCAAACTCAGTGTCGAGCGACAAGAAATCTCACAACATCTTCTTGATGCAACAAATCAAAAAAGGGTTCGTAAGAAAATGACTTGAACCAAACATGCCACCAGTCTTAAGGCATAATAAGTGACCAGCGAAGGGCAACATCAACACTCATAATCAGGCTAACCTAAGCTTAGGAGAAAGGGAAAAGGAAGTTGCCACCTATAAAATAGCACCTCAACAAGAATCAAGGGAAGGAATTCAAATTCAAAAGTTAAGAAGAGGAAGAAAACCCAAGGGGAAAAAGTAAAAATAGGGCATGGGTTTGATGCATTTGTTCCAGCTACACAAGGTAACTTGGCTGGAAAGTAGTTTTGGGTTGTTTTCAGTCGGAGTATCTTTCTCTTTTGCTTCTTTGAACTTTGACATGAATGCACCACCCAATAAGAAAGGTGAGAAGGGAGAAGATGCCTTGCGGGTTTCCCTTTCGCACAGAATTATTTGGGAGAGAGATTTCACTATTTAACTTTGGTTTTGTTTGTAAGCTTTGTTGGATTCGAAGCAGTGAAAGCTGCAAGTCTCTGCGGCAGAGAGAGAGAGATTCATAACTTGTGAAAGGGGAAGTTCCTTCCATTGTTCTTTGTTCTGTTCATACATCATGCGTCTGACGCGTGAAACTAATTAATGCGTCTCGTTTTCCTCGAGAGAGAGAGAGAGAGAGTAAATATGCTGCAGAAGCCATGTTAATTTCATGGTGGTGCAAATAGACATCGAGAGCTCGTTTATGAGAGCTAAAAATGTTAATGGATTGTGTAGCAAGGGTGGTGTTTGTCGTTATTAAAGAACAATGGTTAAAACTTGTTACTAAAGTAACTCATTGGGATGACTCTTGAACTTTTATCGGTAAAAGCTCTTGAAGGACGGAAATTTTGAATTGATTTTTGTGTAGCACTTTGCTAGCATTTATCGTATTCTGTCGAGAACCCGTATTTAAGGAAAACTAGCTCAACGTCTGCAATTGTGACGTAACAATATCAATTGGTCAGATGGTAAAATTTGACCAAATCGAGAGGGACTACTGCAAAGAACCAAACTAGTGTCACCTCGAATATTTTGAAAGACTAATTGATGCATGTTTTCCGTAAATTAACTAGTCTTTTTTGCAAAAAAAATACATCTTATATATCCACTATAATAATCAGCTAGCTCAGCTCACAAAGTTTAAAATCATACTAAATAGCATTGGATTGATTCCCAAATTATGAGAGTTAGTGAAAGGGCAAATAGATCCGAGATTCACAAATTAAAGCAAGTATCATCTACTTAATCATTTTGGCGGAACGGACGAGCATATTAATTGATTTTTCTAACTGATCCCCTCATTTATCATTTTTAACGATCTAAATTTAGAGGAACGTTGCCATCAATGCATACATACACGAAATAAAGTATCTTATTTATCACACGGAAGGAAGAAAGAGGAAGGTCCAAGCAGCAATGGCCAATCTCCATATGGAAGAAGCAAGAGATAAAGAGAGAAATTAAAGGAAAAGGGGAGATTAGGTAGATAGCAAGCTACTAGAAATTATTATATTCCCTTGGCATCATTGAAAAAGATGAGGGGCTTCTCTTGTTTGCATCCAAGTCAATATAGTGCCAATGCACACACTCATTTCCATGGAAATGGCCAACCCATTGGCTTTGATTCCACACCCCTTTCTCCACCTTATCGAGCCCTCTTGCCAACCCCCCCCCCCACCAAAAAAAAAAACAAAAAAAAAGCTGCGGCTGGTCCCATTGATAATGAAACATGTTTTAAAAGAAAGCGAAATAATAGAAAAAAAGGATCTAAGCAAATGCAAGAGGAGAACCTTTTGGCAAAATATTTAGTTTAATCGCAATAGTGGTGGATGGACTAAAACTTGCAAAATCTAAGAAATATAAGAAAATATTTTGATTGCTATTGGAGTTGTAGAAAGATAGCTACAACTACTCATATAATGATAATTAATGGTCGTTTAATGTCTTTAATATCTTTTATTTAGTGATGCTAAAAGTATGCTGTTAAGAGTTGTCGCTGAAGAAGTTAGTAGAAAATAGAAATGTCACTAACCGTATTTAACGATCATTAATTATTACCATAAGAGGGGGGTGTAGCTATCGTCTTACATCCCCAAATAGCACCAACAAAATTTTCAAAATCTAAATAACAACTAACGTTATCGTTAACATGAATGGCCAGCATTACGCTGACAACTTAAAACTTGAATTGCGGGTGATGGTCGATGTGCACCGCTTTTTTTAATATTTTGTGACAAAAAATTGAAGTATTATATTTTGAGCTTTCTAGTGTGGACAAAGGGTGATTGACAGGGTCATGGGTCGTGCCTCGTGCTGTGTTCAGCGGTTGGAACAGAGAAGATGGTTACAACCATGAGCTCATGCACGGTTGGCTTAGGCATCATAGTCATTGCAGCCCCTCGTCGCCTTCATCATTCATTATGTTACAATCAAATCGCTTTCTTTATACGTGTCTTCCACAATATCTATATATGTTTGCCCACCAAAAGAGAAAATGGCATGGCAAGTTATATTTGTAATAATAACTTCTAAAGCATATATAAGAATGGGAAACAAATGGCTGGTTATTTCGACCGACAAATTATTTGAAACTGCTTGTGATAATGCAAAGGTTTGTTTGACAGCATATGTTACATGGTGACATTTTTTTCTTTAGCCGCAGTAGATGGTATTGTAGCTGTGTTTGAATCTCAACCATGTAGATGAAAGAGCATGAAAGGGGGGGGGGGGGGGGGGAAGGGGGAACAGACTCCAATTTCTGTTATTTGCTAATTTTTGTTCTAGATTTGCAGATGCGTTATGTTCCTTAGATGAGGAGAATTTTACATTTATGTAGTCCTTTCTTCTTTGGAGTAAATATGAATAATCACTATATAATCGAAAAGCCAATGACAACATTCAATCGTTTTGATGGCTTACCTAGTTACAAAGCTCATATTACTAAGTTAATTTATGTTACTATTTGTGACCTACGCGAGTACAAGAAGGAAAAAAAAATTGCAGAACTCCACCCGAGCAGTTCCTCTGGTTCTCTACATTTCCAAGTCTTCTCGTAGTGGATGACCTAGAGGTGTCAAAGGGCCGGGCTTGGGCCGGCCCAGCCCAAGCCCATCGGGCCTGCTAACGGGCCGGGCCGGGGCCGGGCCAAGTGAGGGGGAAAACGGGCCGGGCCGGGCCGGGCCTGGCGAAGGAAATCCTAGGCCTGGTCCAGGCCCAGGCCCTAAGCCCAATATTTAGGGCCGGGCTTGGGCCGGGCCCGGGCCCTTTTTTTTTTTTTTTCATGTTATTCAATTTTAAAGATAGGGAGTTTTAGATGCATATTACTTAAATGACCGGTCTGAACTGTTGAAACTTTGATTAAATCTTATTTAACATGCGCAACTTTCACAAAATGTTTTAATAGTAAACCAACTTCAAATTAATCAACCTAATGTTCTCAAAAATGAGAAAGTGATGAGGGCAAGCTTTGCTGATGTTTCTTGTTAGCAAATACTCAGTTTCTAGGGTTCTTTAAGTGGAAGAAACTTACAAAGGCACAATGGAATGGCCAAGATCAGCAAGTTAGGAATATCTTACCTAACAAACTTCTTGATAAAGCCTAATAACCCTGCAATTTCTTTATTCCAAATGTACAGTTTCTGAGCCCAAGGGCTAATGTAAGAATGTTTGCGAGAATATCGTTGATGATGATCTCTCATCGTGAACATGTATATTTCGCAGATTTGTTATCTCTAAACACATATTTTCTAAAAGTTATTTCAACAACATTTGAGATTGCCACCATTAAATCTTAGAAGTCTCTGGCTAAAGGTGTTCATTATAATAAATGTGTTCATAGGCCCTCCTCCTTTTATCCGGGCTTGGGACCGGCTGCTTGTAAACAAACAGGCGAAGTTACCTATTTTTTTATATATACAAAAAAATATATATCTTGCGTGTAAAAAATTATTTTATATATATGGAAAAAAGTATATTTTGTGAAAAAATTTATTCTTAAAACTCTAACAATCAAAATAATAATGCATGTCTATCCAAAATATCAGCAATCAAAGATCAAGAAATCTGCAACGTCAACCAAAAGGATCAAAAGAGGAAAATAAAAACAAATTACCTAATCATCCGGAAGTACTTCAATATCCGAGTCACTGCTCTTCCTATCATCAATCGGTTTATCTTGCTCGCGGTATTTCGCATCAAGATAATCCTTCCAACATACACATAGCTCGAGCGACTCGGGGTTAAGACGACTCCTCCTGTCATCCAAAACCCTCCCGCTTGCTGAAAATGCCGACTCTGAAGCAACCGTGGAGGCTTGCACTGGCAGTACATCCCGTGCAATTTGGGATAAAGTTTTATACATGTTTTGATTTTGTTTCCAAAAATTTAACAAATTAAAATTAATCTGTTCTTGCCTTGATAAATCAGAATAATGATCAGTATTTGCATATACACCAATCTCATTAAAAGAGGAAAAATTATACGAACCTCCCGAATTAGAAGTACCTTCACCTGGTAGTTGTCTTGCTACTAGATGTTCAAAGCCTTGAAGGTATGGCGCATAATACCTCTCAGCAGTGGATGATGATGTAGCTCGCCCGCGCACGTCAGCAGAATTACGATAGAGGTTGAACAAGTCCTCAAACCTCTTGCTCACTTTTGCTGTGAGCAAGGTTGTGTCCTCTGCTGTGTAGCGCATTAATTTCGATATCTCTTGTATCGAGCCGTTCACGCCATGCAACTTTAACCTAGGATCTAAACAAGTAGCCACAGTAAAAATAGCAGGCAGTTTCCTCCAATATTTATTAAATTTTTGATCCATCACTTGTACTATTTCCCTAAAGGGTCCTATATATCTCCATTTTGTTAACATTGTAGCCATCTTCAGAATTTCTATTACAGCGAGAGGAGAGGTGGGATAGTACGTACCAGACAATAAATTGGTAGACGTGTAGAATACCTCCAAAAATTCAGCTAGGTATGTGGCCATCTGCCATTCCTCTTGAGTTGGCAAGCCGGCTGGGAACTGGGTTAGTAGAAAATGCGTGTAGACTTCTCGGTATGCCAGAATGTGTAAAAGCATGTGGTATGTAGAGTTCCACCTGTGGACCACATCTGTAACTGCTCTCCTGCGAGGCATATTATATTGAACACACAACGTTTTAAATTGTTGTGTTCTCAAACTCGAGCCATTAACATACGCTGTCATACCCCTCATTTTGAGCAGAATATCTCCTGCAGCAGCTAAACCATCTTGAACAATTAAGTTAATAATGTGACAAACACAACGAACATGAAATAATTCACCATCAAGTACAGGTTGAAGCGTCTCCTTTAAAGCTGCAACAGCAGCTTTATTATTAGAAGCATTATCAAAACTAACACTCATAATCTTATCCTTAATTTTAAATGTGTTGCATGCTTTTAATATAAGAGTAGCAATGTTCATTCCATCGTGCGGATAAGGGAAGTGCTCGAAAGCGATGATTCTCTTGTGCATAACCCAATCTGCATCAATCCAATGAGCGGTCACACAAGAATAACTAACAAAAGTATAAGGAGATTGCCAAATATCAGAAGTAAGACTAACTTTACCGTCAAATTTATCGAAATAATCGATAAGGCGTGCTTTGGCAGCCTTGTACTGTCGGAGTGCATCGGACCTCGTTGTGTTTCTATGAACCTTTTTGTACAAAGGTTGAACGTAGGTGTTCATATATCTAGAGTGCTTAGGATTATCGGCAAAAGAAAAGGCTTGTTCATCGTGAATAACAAATTCAGCGAGACCGTCTCTTTGCTCTCGCTGATTATAAACAAATAACTTACCGTCAAAAGATAACTGCGTTTGGGTAGGTTCGACGTGGCCTTGTCGAGGTGCACACCCAGGGTAATGCCTGTTAAGATGTCCATTACCACTACCGGTCGAAAATAATTTAAGACAGTACTTACATCGAGCTTTTCGGGTGTCGTCCACCGTAATTACGTCGAAATGATTCCAACACTCGGCTTTCTTCTTTTTCCCCTTCTGGACTTCTGGCACGTTATCGGAGGCATTGCTCGGCCCTTCTTCATCATGACCAGGCATAGGGTTGAGATTATGCCACTGAGTAGTAGCTTCGCCAACCGAGCTGCGTCCTTGACTATAATGCGGGGGGTCTTCATCAGGCGTGTATTCAAAATCTGGAATGTTTTGATTGAACTCCCAATTGGCTTGGGTATCTATCATAGAGCCTGTACTCATTCGTCCACGAACGAATGGTTGTGTTGGTGCTTGGATTGGTGTTTCTGATGGCCGTGGCGCTGGCGCTTGTGCTGGTGGTGGTGCTTGCGATGATGATGATTTCTTTCGTGATGACGTTGCACGCCTCATTTTGTTCAATAATCCAGACATATTTCACGCTAAACTTTGTAAGAGTAACTAAATACACAAGTATAAGAGTAGTAATAAGAAATAACAATTAAAAGAATGAACGAGTAACAAATATTAGAGAGTTAGTAATTAAAAAGAATTTAACAAGACTAGTAATTAATAAACAAGAGTACTAATTAGTAAATACTAGTAGTAATTAAAAGAATGAACGAGTAACAAATATTAGAGAGTAAGAGTAATTAAAAAGAATTTAGCAAGACTAGTAATTAATAAACAAGAGTATTAATTACTAAATACTAGTAGTAATTAGCAAGACTAGTAATTGGAGAGGAAACTAGTAGCAAAGCTTGTTGTGAGAGTAAGAAGAGAGTAAGAAGATTGGTGTGAAAAATTGGAGAGAAATGGTGTGAATTTATAGATTTTAGAAACTTCACAAAAGACCAAAATACCCCTACAAACTATCCGTTTATAGTTGTTGGGGAGGGTAAGAGTGTAAAGGAGTTGGAAAATATAGGTTAGACTAAAATACCCCCCAAACTAGCCGTTATATAGCTGTTGGGGGGGTAAAAGTGGAAGTTTGAAAAAGGGGAAGAAGAAAGGGGGGGAAAAGCAAAAGATTCAAAAAATGGTGGGGCCAAAACCGGGCCAAAAACCGGGCCGCAGACCGGGCCAGGTAACCGGGCCAAGCCCGGGCCGAAACCGGGCCGAAACCGGGCCGGGCCAAACCCGGGCCAAAACCGGGCCGGGCCGGGCCGGGCCGTTTTCCAGAATTTTCAGGCCTGGTCCAGGCCCAGGCCCCAGGCCCTATGTGTGCGGGCCGTTACTGTTCATCCACGGGGCCGGGCCAGCCCGGGCCGAAACCGGGCCGGGTCGGGCCAGCCCGCGGGCCGCCCGGCCCGTTTGACAACTCTAGGATGACCCAAGTACCAATCGGGGCAGTAACCTTGCTGAAGAAGAGCCAGCATCCTCTCCCCTCTAGCGCGGCCTGCCCAAGTAAAATTGTAAGGGTAGAATTAAGAGGTTAAATTACGAATATCTCTTATCAGATAGTTATAACTCTCACAAAAAATTCCGTAAATTGAAAAACATTGTCATGATAAATGTCGCTTTTTTCCTATACAACTCTCATAAGTTCGAGTCTATCAGTGGTGGGGTATTTTGTATTTGGAGTAAAGAGCTTCCATCCTTGTGCAAGACATGTACACTAGCGGATGAAAGCTATTTGTCGTTGAAATCTAGTTTTCATTATTGTGGAAAAACTAAAGCAAAATGACAACCAAAATGTTTTGAATCACATACACTTCGCTTCCGTCATTACATAAATTCACTGAAAATTTATCGTCATATTTACTTTTAAGAATCTGTAGTGACAAAAACACGACATAAAATACTAGAAAGCAAAAATTCAAATAACAATACCCAAACAAACAAAAATTTCAAACTGAGGTGATGAGATGTGATTCTCCGTGTGTCACTCCAAGACTAATAAAAGAGGAAACAGGGCAATCTAGAAAGTTTTCTGACCAACCATAAGAAGATCATTTATGGTGCAACTACAGGTCAATCTACCACAGAGTTGGTCCCAGAAAATGGACCCTTATAACAGACCCACGTCCCAGGAAAGAAGACAGTGGCCGTTGCTAGTAAATTGGGTACAACCCCTCCTTGTTTCGTGTATAGAAATAGGTGAACCATCCAACTAGATCCAAGCTTGTAATAATACTGCTATAAGCTGATAGGTGATATGCACAGAAGTTATTTATTACCATGATACCTGTGCTTTAGTTGGTTGTTTAGGGACCACTAAATATCTCTTCACTGAATGCCTTTCATTTTCACCGGAAGTTTTGAATTTACTAGAAAGGTTTTGGTAGTAACTTTGCGACTAGGAATAGCTTGTAATTCCTATGTACGATGGCCATTAACTATCGTTTCGTGTAGCACCACTTTTTAACTTCACTCACTAAAAGTTACTAAGCATATTTAGCGATTACCATATGTCGCTAAGTTGGCAAAATTATATCGTCAGGAAAAGTAACCCTGAGTCTGTCACCCACTTCACACCACATTTGTTGGTGGTGAAGAGCTTT
The DNA here is from genome assembly GCA_033065855.1 of Escallonia rubra. Classification (NCBI taxonomy): domain Eukaryota; kingdom Viridiplantae; phylum Streptophyta; class Magnoliopsida; order Escalloniales; family Escalloniaceae; genus Escallonia; species Escallonia rubra. The sequence continues at coordinate 240,967 of JAVXUO010000112.1, read as the reverse complement.
GGCCTATCAGTTTTGGGGTTTTCAGTTAATGTGATGAACATAATGTGTATGGAAAATTAATTTATTTTGGGATATTTTTCTTAGTGTTTAGGGTATAATAGACCTATTTCTCAGTTGAGTACTCTAGGAAGTCCCTCCATTCCCCACAACCTCCCAAGCCATAAATGTGGTTTGTATTCATCCATACACACACATGCGGTGAACTGTGAAAGCAAGCAATTTCTTTTAATTCAGAGTTTTGTTTCAGTCCTTTTTCCTTTTTCTCTTTTTCAAAAGTAGCAAGTACCTTCACCAATAATTGAAGAACTCACATCCATTAGCTAAAGTTTCCCTTGGTTGTTCATGTGCTGCACTTAGTTGTTGCGTCGGCAACCGTTTAATTTTATCAAAGCGAAATTCGTTACCCAGTTTCTTAATATCCATTAAAACAGAATAGAGGTATCGTCGCCATTCTTCAGCCAAGGCCAATTTTCTTCACCATTGCGAGACAATCTGTCTTGAGTTCTAAGGAGTGATGAGTGAACAGACTCCTAGCTCATTATTGGGAGTATCCTAATAGCCAATGCTTCATGTAGCTAGGGACCCTAGATTTCCTAGTTATGTGGCCTTTTTCAAGTTGGTATTGGGAGTAAATGTCTCATGTAGATGCTGGAACAATTTAATTGAAGAGCCAAAACCAAAAGAACCCTGGATGGGGCCTACAAGTGGCTCCAAATTGTGACCACAATGAATTTAAGGGGTCTGGTCTGGGGGATGCAGGTGATAACTTTTGATTCTTTTGCAGCAAAATACAAAGACCCACCACCATCACCACCACCACACTCTGATGTTGCTTCTCCATTACCTTATTTTCTTCCTGCTGCTTCTTGTGACTGGCATTATCATCAGAATAGATGCCCCTCCCCAAAGTCCTTTGTTTGCTTTATAAAATTGGTAATAACACCACCCACCTTCCTCCTACTGACATCTCATAATTAAAAATCGATCTCTCCTCGCCACCGCCTTGACATGCACCCTCTTGTCTCGTGCTAACTTTATTGTCTTTGATGTCATTTTAGTTACTCTAAGTTGTAGATAACTCTGTAAAATTTATAATTTTTAGCGATTAAAACTCTGACCGGCCAATTTGGACATTTAAAAACCTGAAGTTTTTAATTTGAAGCGAGTAGAGTTGAGCTTTTTTTAGGGCAAAATTGGCGCAACAAACGAAAGCGGGAGGCAGGCAATTATGGGTCAAGGAGGAGGTGTGGTGGTTGTTGGACGATGAAAACAAGAATGAGAATGAGAAGATAATCAAACTGCGGATGCTTTTTTTTAGACTGTGATACAAAAAAATTGATAAATTTTGTTTTCATTTTATCGTACAGTGATTACTTTCATTAGTATTATTCTTTCATTGTCATTTCAATTTTGCCCTTGGAAAAACTCAAGTGAGAGGCTCAAAACTGAAATTTGGGTCTCATTAAATTCAAAACTTCAGGTTTTAAATGCTCAAACTAAAAGATCGGGATTTTAATGGCCAAAAGGTATAAACCTTAGGGGATTATTTCAATTTAGCCTGTCACTTAATTTCCCAAATAAATATTACTCCATATTATTTTTATTTGGTCAAAACACGTCGAGTTGTGTGTGATAGCCTTGAACCCTACTTACTAGATTTATTGACACGTTCGATGCATGTGACGATCAAAGCCGTGAAGAAATCAAAAGAAATGTTCAATGTAACGGTGAGAGTAAAGACGTAGTGTAACTAACTAATAAGATGAGAGAATAATAACATCTTGACCTTCTGTTGTCTAGAATCCTTTCATCTCACACGATCTCACATGTCTGCTATACAACGTCATCTTAATCATCGTTAGAAGAAAATTGGTGAACTCTTGTAACGGAAGATACCGTTATGACATATATAAACCAAAGATGGTGTATAAACAAACATGGTTTTTGGTGCCTTTTTTTATTCAGAAAGATTGCAATAACATTAATTGCGGTAACAGTAGGTAGACAGATTACAACCTAATCGAAGAAACACAAAGTTGTAAGTTATGGTGTTGGTAGTGATGATACCTTAAACTGTTGAATTTTATTTTCAAGCTGTCAAATGTCGTGAAAACTTTTGGTTGCAACTCAAATAGTAGGAAGAGTATACTATACGACTCTCACATAGCGATAAGTAGTGGTCATTTAATATGCTTAACGACTTTTAATAGTGATGCTAAAAAATGTTACTAAGAATTGTGGTTAGAGATGTATCCAAAAATTTTGCTACCAATATTTAGATCGAGTTGAATATATTAATGGTCATTATACGAACGAATTGGATACAGTGTTGCAGCTAAAATCTTTCCAGTAAAAAATTTATAGCGCTAGAAGTCCACTTAAACAACCGATACACATTCGCCACTAAAACTCATTTTTCCCAGGCAAAAATGAGTAACATCTTTATTACGTACTAACTTCTTTGTCGAGAAGATATATGAAAGCGACGAATGGAATGGACCTGATTATTTGCCTGCTACAAACAGCACACCTATAAAGTTAAAGCTGAGTGATGCTTAGCGTTGTCCATAAACAAATGATATTAGGCAGAGTTGTGCCTCAAGATATGCATAAACAAACCTGTTCCATCACTAATACTCCATTACCTCTTCTAATCTCCCATTACATCCACCAAAAGTTGGATAAGCTAGCCCTCGCATGGTACCATGATGTTCGTGATAAGATAAAAGTTAGATGCTACTACTTGTTTCCATCTCCTTCTTATCTCCTTATATTAATTAGTAAGGAGTAGCAACCATAATATTTGGTTCAAATTCTTGCAATTTGACACTTCCAAACACGGATAGTCCCTATGTTGATCATGTACCGCCCTTAGGCTGTAATCAACGCAATTTTCTCAGCAATAAAAAAAACCATAAATTAAATCCTCTTGAATTGGTAAAATTGAAAGAAAATACGGAAATTGTGATGGTTTGTGGAGCTTGTAGTTAATTTTCGGATGGAACGGCTATGTTTATACACTATATGCTTGTTCGCATTTTTCTTTATTGTTAATATATCAAATTCTAACGACCATCGAATGCACCTTTAATTTAGCAGTAGAGTGAAGACTCGACAAGCAGAATAATAAGTTGTTTTGGTACCACTTTCCGTCTTAAATCCTAATACTAGTCAATATTTTGGTATGGTATCTATGGTTAGCCATTATTGCTCACATAATACAGCATATGCACACTTTAATTGATAAGAATTGAATTATCCTTCAAATTGTTGAAAGGTAAGGTTTTGGTATAAAGCAGTTGTCCATAGATCATATGACTTTCAAACCACCACCAAATTAGGAATTATATTCTGACAAGTATGATAACTCTGACCCCTCCACTGTATTTGACAACAATGTTTTCTGAAAAAGTTGTTGTTGTTGTAACTGCAACACTAGACATATTCCTCTATCTTTTATGGGTTGTATTGATCTTCATCATAATGCGCTACACCTTAATTGTCGCTAGGTATTTTTTTCTAATGTACTTTTCCACGATAAAAACATGACGACGTTGATCGAAAAGCATAATCAAATCATACTACCGAAAAACCAAAAAGAAGTTTGAAAACGAATACAATATGAAGTCTCCGCATGCCCTCTTGTGGATTGTGAGCAGGGATGGTGTTGGGGATGCTTTTGGGGTGATCGAGGAGAGACACGAGTAGTGGGTAGACTGTAGGGAAGTGGTGGAGGGGCAAGGAATGAGGATGGTGCCATCAGCCATGCTACACATATAGCATAAAGAAAACAAAGACAGAGAGTCTACGAGATTGAATAAGAGCAGCCAGCGGCAGAGGGAAACGAAAAGGAAGGAAAATGCCAGAAAGTATGAAAAGGAGATTTGGAAGTGTGTGGGTCAAGGGAATTAATGGGGGGGGGGGGGGAATTGGATGGATTGGGACTAAAGAAATGTGTTTAAGTAAAGTTGGTGTGTCCTCAACCCAAGGAAATGCGCCTGATTTCATGCCACTCTTTGGAAATGATGACTCTCTTCAAAGTTGTTCTAGCAATTTCATTTCCTTTCCACGGAGAAGGTAGAATGAGCTGTGTATAGTATTACTTGTTGGGAGACATTTGTTTATGTTAATAGTAAAGGAAGGCGCTCTTATGGTGAATTTTTTTTGTCGACGTGTAATTTTATCTGTGTATTATTGTTTTAAATCGTCTCAGTGAAAAATATTGAAGTCAAAATTACTCGAAAAATCTCTTTAAAGTTCTTCGAGTTATTTTGATTTCCTTTCAAGGAGAATGTAGGATGAGCTGTATATTAGTTCGGAGATATCGATATCGTTATTAAGTGAGAGCACTATTATGATAAAGCCTGTTTCGAACTTTCATATACACCCCTTAATAATATACTAACTTCAAATTAAAACCAAGGCCATTGTTAAAACCTTCTCAACATCTAGTAAATAATCGCGTTATCCCACTACAAATAAAACTTCTTTTTCATCCATATTATTCAATTCCAACCACCCCATCTAAATATTCAACCGTTAACATTTTTCACTCCATTTCTACCGTTCTTTCCCTCTTGGTCTCCATTTTCATTATAAACTCCTTTTTTTTATGTACCTTTTATTTTATAGATCAATTAAATTTGCATATGACTCATCCACTAAGTTAACCCTATAGTTCAAATCAGTCTTAAACTTTTATTATAGAAGATTATTTAATTAATAGTAAATATTTCCTCTTTACAATTTTTTTCTTGAGAACTGCGGACACTTCATTACGAGACATTACTATATGGTTTCAAAAATAGTTTGTTAAGTTAGCTACTGTTAACCTTGCCATGGATGTTTCATGCCCTAAGCACATGGCCATTAGCTCTTCTTGGAGACAAAAACCAAAGTAGGTTTCCAGGGGCATCTAGGATGAAGTGTTCTAAAACTTGCTTAGTACTTGAATTTTTTTCATTTTTGACTAGGCCTTGCATCAAAGCAACACACACATTTGACACTCCGTTTATCCTCAAAAGGAAGTTTGTTATTGTTTTCTTGGCTCCTACTTTTCTAGATCTGTCATATTTTTCCTCATTACTCCATCTATTATACATATGTTGCATGTATATATCTTCCAAACAGATACTATAACTTGCAGGGCTCAACCAGCGAATATTAAATTATTCGTTTTGAATTGTAAATACATTGGATCGAGCTTTCAAATACGATCGAGCATAACATGCTAGAACACTCTGTCATTGCCGATCCCCGTAGAAATAGAAACCTTTGTAGAATACCAATGAAAGACCTAATACTTTTCAAAATGTTAATGGAGTACTAAAGAGTTCTTCCCATTACATAATTCTTGCCTAGCCACCTCAGTTTTGGAAATCTTTTGCTTCCTCCAAGAAATCAGAGTCAACGAAGTTTGGTCGCTGTTCAAAACGGACTCTACGTAACGATGTTTACAGGATTCAATCCACCAGTTGTTGAAAAGTCAGCTCTCTTCAAAAATCTCGAAGGGTCCATCTTTGTAAGAGCTGCTAATAATCCATTTCCCTATACTTGAACAATTCTAACCTTACCATATAGTACTAGCTTTACGTTGGTACAATGTTACATCCATGCGTACAAGCAAGACCAAGTAAAAAGAGACTGGTTGATTCTCTTTTCGGCATATAGCAAAACAATATGCAAAGAAAGGGAGGGATAAAGAAAGGCTGTCTTGAAAGGAGAAGAAAACAATGGTTTGTGAGTTGGGTGGGAAAGATACATATGCATCTGCAGAATCAGCAGTTATCTTCTTGGGAAAAAAAATTGGCAACCACAATCCTTTGTGCACCATATTTGTCGCTAAAACTTTATGATGTAAATTTTGATAATACTGTGGCGATAACTACCAATACAGGGTGACCATCCTTCGACGCTAAAATGGCTCGGAGAAGTGCGACCAATTAGTATCGCCAATTTCTTTGCTCTATATATATGCAGGGTAGCAACAAATTTTTGCCTTATTTCGTGTACGTGTGTGTGAGAGAGAGTCATGCATGCTGACATGCAGGAGAAAGTCTCGAGAGTAACGGAAATAAGTAATTAAAATACAGCATAACATACGGATAAAATTTACTAAAATGAAAAGATTTTCAGATAGCAGAGTCAAGAAACCAATCATTCAGCCGTGCAGGCTTTGAATTTGTATAGATCAAAGAGAAAAGAGATGATTAAGATGGGAGGAAGAGGAATAGGAGGAAGCCGACCCTTGTGAGAGTGGGACCAAAAGCAAGACAAATTTGCGTGATGCCATTCCAAGCACTCTCTTTCACATTTTTTCTACTCCTTCTTCTCTTGCTTTTTTGGTGGCTTCTCTCTTTCTTTGTTACCTCCATTACTTAAAAAGTAAATATCCTTCTTGGTTTTTGCGGAAGATTATCAACGTACCAACTCACCTTTTCTTGTGACAGGTTCAATAATCTTCGTGAAGAAGAAAACAGAAACCAAATTACCTTGGCAGGTTCACTTCTTTCCAAGTGAGATATATATGGTGTCGTAATAATTCATTGTAATAGTCACACGGATCACTCAAATACAAAAAATTTCTACGTAAAAAATGTCGTATCGTATGAGAAATAGACGCAGCATAACATTAAGAAAATGAAAGAAAGGTAGTTGCAATGATGTTTTCGTACTCCTTCTCCTCATTAGCATCATTTTCTCTCGGTTTCTTTTAAGTATATTTCACGACATGAGACTTGTTCTTAATTATGCCATTAGCACCGAGAAAAACATCGGAATCAAGAAGGAAAACCTAGATTAAAAAATCTCCAATTTCTTATTAGATGGAGTTTAACAATAGTATCCGTATATATGTAATATCATAATTCTGTCTTGTGACTTTAATATTTTATTTGTGGTTGCAGTGATGAGGAAGAGGGGATTTAACATTATATTTTGTGTCAAGATTTGCGTAGCTAAGTCATCAGCCTTAGCCACCACCAAAGACTGTAGAACCTGCTTAACAAACATCATCAGTTCGATGATGTTTCCTATATAGGTTTTGGTTGATTGAGGCTTGACTTCTTCATAGAGTTTTCGGACTTGGCAACCATTCTCAATTGTTAAATCCCAATTGTTGTTTTCATCAGGCTTCCTGGCAAGACTGAAAGGACACTCAAAGATGGCATGTTTCGTCCTTCTTTGAATGAAAGCTTTGCTATTTGGACAAATGAATGGAAACAAAAGACACGGTTTATTGTCAAACATGGAGCTTAATTTGTTGGACATAAGTAAATGGTGCACAATATAAACAAGGGGCTAATCAATTGTCAAGTGTCTCTAGACATTGCACAGCTGGTGTAAACAATGAGTTAAAAGAAAAAATCTTGGCCGATATCTGGAGTATATGATGATAACTGCAATCCTCCATATACCTAATTTTTATGGTTATTAAGTAATGTTAAGAAATTGCTGTTCAAATTTGTCGCTAAATAACAGAAATGATACTAACTATATCTACCGGACATTACTTACCGTTTTACAAGAGTTTGTGGCTATCTTTTTAAAACCGGGAGGATTAAGAATGACAAAATTGTGGATTCATTCGTTGCGTCGTAACGCTCAAAATATACCTACAAAAGATGTTTTTTTTCTTTTTTTTTGACGGTCAAAACTCAAACAGTAAGACTACTTGCGGCCATTCAACAAACAAATGGTACATGGGGCTGCCACGGAAAATCTAGGTTCTGTTTGTAAAGGGTTTGCTCCAAATAAAGCTATTCAAACTTTTGAAAAACTGCTTTAATTTCCTAAGAAAGTTACGTTCCTTGAAAGAAGGAGGTAGAAAGGGTAAACCAGTCATTCAACTTAGTCAAGGAAACTTTGAGAACTCAACCAACGACCATGCAATTAGGTTGGAGGTGTACTCATCTCCTCTTTGGTTTATTGTATTGGATAAGGAATGAGATGCATAGCTGTTATGTAGGGTTTGAATCTTCAAAACCAAGTAAAATTCAAAAAAATTCGCCAAATTGATGTAGATAAACAGGAAAGTTGTTTTTATAAATTTCTCAAAAACATTGAACTTCACGAACTAATCTTTTTCAAATCGCTTAGTAGTAACAAAATGAAATTTGGAAGATATATAGCAATAGAACAGATTGGTTGGATTTTTTTTCCGTAGCAGTTTCTTTTGATCGCTCAAATGAAGCGGTTCTAAACATCCAAAACTCGATTCCCTTTTTTGAAACCAATTAACGAGAGACCCGTTTATATAACGCCGTGCTTCATTTTCTTTTTCCTTTTTTTCCCCATTTCACTTGTGCCGATTGTCACATGCGGAGGAATTTGTTCGTATATTCATAACTTAACCAGCAAATAAAGCACAACGTTGTATAATGTCTTCAATAATAATATTAGAGTAGTACTTTTAGCATTATAACATACAACCGGTAATTCAGCTAGAAATATCCGGATCACATAAAATTCATCACATAATATCCGAAACTTTCAAGATTAATTACAGCACAAACTACTACAAAGTGTCAATATTTCTTTCAACTGATTTTTCCTTTCAAATGGCAATAATAAATCCCAATATTTCAAAATAGTAAATTTTCTTTTCAGGGTTTTCAATGCAAAACAAACTCATAAAGAGAAACTACAGTTATATATTTACAGAGAGAGAGAGAGAGGGGGGAGAGAGGCCTTGGGGCCATATACAAACAAACCCAGCGGCAGCGGGAACGGCAGAGAGACCCTGCCCAACACCAACAACCCAACATAACATAACCCAAACCCCAACACCCACAAACACAACCATATGGGTTTGCAGCATATATTTAATTAATGAGAAGAAAATTAGTACAAGTGAATTAGGTGCATAAATCAAATGACGACGAGATTACAGTACGTACACAGTGGTTGACAAGGAACACGAGACTCCTCTCCTGCCCTCAAAAGAAAAGCCAAAACCCACTGAGAAAGGAAGCAGCGCAAAAAGAGAGAAGAAGGAACCAAAGAATATATATTCAAGGAGATCCGGGGGGGCATTTTTTGCTATCTTTCTTGGACGGATTCGTTTCAATGGCATCTCCCCTTCCTCTTTCTCTCCATTCCACATGAACGAAATCATGACCCGTCATGGCAGCACTTGCATAACAACCAAGGCAACCAAAGGCAAAGTTGGCTAAGAAAAAAGAGAAAAAGGCATTGGGGGGTGGTGGTGGTGGTGCCTGTACGTGGCCTCGCATGTCCGGACATTAACTTGGATTCCCTCTCTTATTAGTCTCTCTCACACCACCACCTAAAGAAAATTACAAAACAAAGGGTCTCTCCATCTCCATCTTCCTACCAGCTGTCTTATTCATTTTATTTATTTATTTTTTTTTTTGAGGGGGAAGGGGATTTTATAAGTTTTACCACCACCAGATCGAGCGAGCTGCGTGTTGTTGGTTTGGTTTGGTTGGTCTTGGTGAGATTGAAGAGTCCGCCTTGGCGTTGAGAGTGAGGGGGGCATCTTTTTTTCTCTTCTTCTTCGTCTTCTCTTTCATGCTGTTTATGTGTTAGCGTTAATTAGTCCCCCCCACCCATACGCGTCCCACCACAATATTACACATTACATTACATTTTTGCTCTCTCTCTCTCTCTCTCTCTTCATTATCAATCTCATCCTGAGCTGCCGCTTATACACATACATACCCATTAGTACACATCCACCTCTCTCTCTCTCTCTCTCTCTCTCTCTCTTGACTCTCTTCCTCCACGAATATATACACACACATATATATACAAGGAGGTGGCCTTTTGTTTTTATCATCATATCAGCTATAACAATGGCCGTTCAAGCTCAATACCCATCAAATGTTCTCCTCCTCAACAACAACAACAACAGGTTTGTGCTTATTTTGAATTCTTCCTCTTCACCCCTCTCGGTTTCTCTCTCTTTCTCTCATTTTCCAAATTCTCTCTCTCTCTCTCTCTCTGTGTATCTGTCTGGTGGTTTGATATAATGAATAAGCCTATTTCATGCAGGAGTATTGTCCAGGAAGGAAAGAACCAACTTGGCAACGATTATTCATTGCAACCGCAACCAGGAGGGGAATTCTTGCATCAACCCCATATGCTATTCAATACCATTGGCGGAAGTGGAGGTAAATTATCAGTTCTATTCTCCCACTTTCATCACCATCATCATCATCCATACGTTTGCCCAACCAAGTTGGCTTTCCTTTTTTGCTTGCTGAATTATTCGCTTTGCTTTTGTGTATCTTGTATGCAGTGGGCACAAATTCTCGCAAGAGAGGAAGAGAAGTCACTCTAACAACAACCCCAGCAGCGCCAATGAATTCACTGATATCATCCATGCCTCAACACAGACCTCAACCACCTCAGCTCATAGACCTAACCCAGCTTCACAACAATCCTACTCCCCAACCAAATGTCGTGTCTACCGGTCTCCGCTTGGCTTTCGGCGAACAGCAACAGCACCAGCAAGTACAGCATCACCAGCATCATCAACAACAACAACAATCCCAGCAGCACTCTCTCTCCCCTCAATCCTCCATCGTCTTATCTCTGTTATCGGAAGATTTGGCAACCCAAATCAAACACCAGAAAGATGAAATCGAGCTTTTCATTCAGGCCCAGGTACTAATATTTGACAATAGTAGAAATTTCACTTTCTGGGAATGTCTATTTTCACGCCTAAGAATTTGTAGCCATAAATTAGAAAACAACTAACGGGGGAATGAATCTTTTTTTGGTTCAGGGGGAGCAGCTGCGGCGCACGTTAGCGGAGAAGAGGCAGAGGCACTACCGTGCGCTGATAGGGACGGCGGAGGAAGCGGTGGCGAGGAGGCTGAGGGAGAGGGAGGCGGAAGCGGAGAGGGCGGCGCGCCGGAACGCGGAGCTGGAGGCGAGGGCGGCGCAGCTGGGGGCGGAGGCGCAGGCGTGGCGGGAGCGGGCGAGGGCGCATGAGGCGCAGGCGGCGGCGCTGCAGGCGCAGCTGCAGCAGGCTATAATGGGCGTCGGCTGCGGCGGAGGGCAGGCAGAGAGGGAGGAGGGATCGGCGGAGGACGCCGAGTCGGCGTACATCGACCCGGAGCGGGTCGAGGCGTCGGTCGGGCCGGCTTGCAGGGCGTGCGGGAAGCGAGTCGCCTCGGTGGTGCTGCTGCCGTGCCGGCACCTGTGCGTGTGCGGAGAATGTGACGCCGTGGTTCAAGCCTGCCCGCTCTGTCTCTCCTTCCGAAGCTCTAGTGTTGAGGTCTTTCTCTCTTGAGTGGGCCCAGGCCCAGGCCTATTTTGCTCATAAGCCCAGGCCCAGTTTCCACCCTGGTCATGAAGTGGGCCCCATCAAAACAAGAAAGAAACTATATAAAATTTCCAGAATACAAGTGAATATAATAAAAAAAAGTTACCTCTTTGTCTTTTGGGTTTTGACATTTTACCCTTTATCCACCCCAAGACTAGATATTTCCTTGGGTTTTATTTATTCTTTTAATTTTTGAGAGGTGGAACTGGACTGGACTAGAAGTGGAAGTAGATTTGGGGGTAATGTACATGGCGACATGGGTTTTGGCATTTTCCTTTTGTTTTTCTTTCTGAGAAATTATATTCGTATACAAAATTCTTTTATTTGACATTTTGCTTTGTACGGTTTTATTTTGTTTCACAAACTTGTGATCTATTAAGGTACTGTCCGTCGAGCATTGCTTATTCAATTTTGTCATGAAAATAGGGTGCATTAGTTAAGTCTTTCATGCACAAGTTATTTGAGGTGAGATCTAATAGAAGAGGAGTAATGAATTCAAGAAGAACCGGGTCAAGAGGTTGGTCAAACTTGATTTGTTGGTCTTATGAAATTTTATAGTGCGTTGAAGCGTAGATTTTGTATTTCATGAGCCGATCTCAAACGAGCTTGAAAAGCTTTTAAAGAGCAAGCTTGACGAGTCAAGTCTAAGTCGTTGGTTCGTTTTACTCTAGCAAGCATCGTTTCTAGATAATTACTATTCAACGTAAAATTTACCTTTATTTTACGTGGGGGTAAATGCACTTTACTCTCTTGTACCATGTCTCGTGGGTGATTTTCCCATGTCATTGCATTCTAAAATTTAGCGTCAGATTATTGGCAAAGGAATTTAGGTAAGAAAATTTTCATCACATGTTAATGGTTTTAGTGATAGAATTAAGAGGTCATTTGGATTAATTCTCAAAAGTAGATTTTTGATAAAATTAAAATTAGTTTTAAAATTATTTTAATATATTTTAAGCATAACAAATTAAAAGGTGTTCAAAGTATTTAGATAAAAAGTGTTGAAAGTAGGTTTAGTATGACAAAGCGAGCAAATGGTATATTAAGATTTAAAGGGGACATTTAATATTTATTTGCATACGAGGATTGGTAATCTTTTTGGTCAAACATTTCTAAACTACTAAAATCATAATCCAAGGAAATGAGGATTCCTGGTTTAATCCGTTTGAAGCATTTTGAAGCAAATTTAATTTGTTAACTTTTCTTGCCAAACACTTCAATACCTAATTTTGGATTGATTTTGTAATAGTCAAACATGTTTGGAACAGATTATTGAGCGTTTGGCAAAAAAAAAGACAGTGTTTAACATACCTCCTCAAAACCTGAAAAAGTGTTTAAAGTCGAAAATATCACTTTTGGAGAAATATGTTTGACCAAGACAAGTACTAGATTACCTCACATTATTTACAAAAGGACGTTGAATGTCCTTTTAAGATCATTAATTTTAGGAACAAATTTTGGCTCCTACCCGGGTTGTAAGAATCTTCCTCCAACCCCGTATGTAGTGACAATTAATAATCGCTAAATATTTTTAATGATTTTTCTTCTAACACTTTCAAAGACATTTATTAGCAGCATTTTTTTAGCGACGCTAAATAAAAGTCACTAGAAACATTTAAAGATGATTGATTGTTGCTATATAGGGAGTAGGAGGAAGATTCCTACAACCGGGGTAACAGCCAAATTTTTTCCTAATTTTTTAGGTTTTCTGATATCTTAGGAGAGCCATTCATAAACATTATTATTCTAAATTTCTACACTTCATTCAAAACTTAATTGTTAGTAAGTTGAATTTTTTTTCTACTAACCATTCTTATTAAGTGTTCATAGGGAACATGATGATAAAAAAAGGTAAGAGAATTAATCATGTTATATAGTTTGCTGATAAAATATAAAGAATTTGCAAGTATTAAACAATAACAGAATTTATCTATTTGATACTTTTTAAGTCATTTTCTGACATCAAAATTGTTTTAAACAGTTTCTACCCAAACATTTTTCATAATTTTGAACAAGAGTTTTTGCAAGTTTTGCCAAGCAGTGACTGATTTTGCATAAATTTGATAAAAACTATTTTTGAAGATTGTTTCTTTTTTAAATTAAAATTTTACTTTTTAGCATCAATCTCAAACAAGCTCTTAATCTGAATATAATCAAATTGGATCACTTGAGAATCAATTTCAAACACCCTATGAGAGATTTTGTGACAATTTTTTTATCGCCAATATCATTACTCTTGTACGGTTTGTATTTTCTATTTTGGTTTCTTGAACATATAGTACAAGAATAGGGTACATCCTGCATGAGTATATTACAATGAGGCACAATACATTTTATAGTGTGTCTGAATGAGATAATTGAAATGGAGATTTCAATTTTATAGAGAATTTGAAAATACATTGCACCAAATTCTTTGTTTGGATTACGATTAGATGAATTTACCAAATTCTAGAAGGGATTTGAAAAGCGGATTTGGGTGTGCTAAAATTTTCTATATAAATAATTAGTCCAGACTAGTTATTTGGCAAATCATTTCCACAAATATAGGAAGAAAATGATTATTTTTTGTCTCCATAATTTTAGATACCTTCTTCTACTAAAAAAGGAAACTCTCTCTCATTAGTTTGTAGGTTCAAATTTTTAAATGTAAATCCACATATAAAATACTTGCTTTTACAAAATCATCCAAACACTAGATTTGCAATTCCATAAATTCATAAATCAGTGAATTTCAAAATGAATGGATTTTGAAATGTAAGGTATTTTAAAATTTTTCATCCAAACACACTCTTACCTCTGTCACTCAAACGTTAGAGTTTACATCACCCACTATGTGAATCATGTAATTTTCTTTATTGACTAATTGAACCTTTCATTGACAAAATTTCAAATGAAATCGACTTTATTTGTGATTTCTGAAACTTGTGATAATCCAATGACAAACATAGGTTTGTTGAATCACCATTTTCTTGTGATTTTAATTCAACATGGTCTGTTTGGATATTAATAGTGTGTTTGGATAAGATAATTGAACTGGAGATTTTACTTTAGAGAGGATTTGAAAATACATTGCATAAAAACTCTTATTTTGATTGTGATAAAATAGATTTACCAAATTCTAGAGGGATTTGGAAAGGAAATTTGATGAGCTAAAATCCCCACTAGAAATAAATAATCCAAACTAGTTTTTTTATCAAATTATTTCCACAAATATAGCTACATTTTAGGAGAAAGTGACTATTGTTTTTTTCATAATTGTAGTTAACTTCTTCCATAAACAAGGAAACTCTCTCTTATTAGTTTGTACTCATACATCATCAAATTATCTAGGTTCAAATTTTCAAATGTAAACCTACATATAAATACTCGCATCTACAAAATCGCTCAAATACTAAATTTATAATTCCATAAATTTGTAAATCAACAGATTTTAAAATGTATGAATTTTGAAATGTAAGGTGCTTTGAAATTTTTCATCCAAATACAGTCTAAGCATCTCTCTCTCTTAGGAGGTCACTTGGTTAATAAAGAAAAGTACGAGCACCGGTTAATAAAGAAAAGTACAAGGTTGTTAAATTACCAGTTACTCTAAAAGTTTAAGCTTTTAAAAAATGAGTCCAACAACGTATAAACAAAGTGCAAATCGCACTATTATAAAGGGGACCAAAAATTCAAGCAAGAAAAATCGAACTCAAAACCTTATCAAACCAATCAGAGCACCATGTCAAGTTACTCGGTGCTTAAGCTGATAAAGAATGAGACCAACAACGTATATCATGCTTTAATTGTGGCTCAAATGGTGTGTACATAATTATAGTATTGACTAAAATACATACTTAAATTGAGTCGAAACTCGTTACTGATCATTACTCGTTATATATTCTTTTCCTTTCTTCAATTTGACGATTTGAACTCCAGCAATTGGAGTTTGATTAAAACACAGCACATCCTAGATAAGGGCAAAAATTAGTTTCAGTCCAAGTTACATCGTACGACATGAAGAGACTGCATAAGTTGAATTACTTGAGATTGGATGTCCCAATTTTATACCACAAGGTTGCTTTTGGCAAATGAATTTGCAGTTGTTACTGATGGTATGAACTTTAGAGCTAGATCTCATATGTTCGACTTCCACTTGGTTGATGTTATTGTCACCTGCAAGAATGAATATTCTGGACAAAATACGTGGCCTAGAGAATTATCTTATCTTATAACCAGCTAAAAAGGATTCCCCAAATTTTATATACAACAGCAAACTGTTTCCTCTGGAAGACAAGTTGGAAACCTCAATGTGACCACATGGTTATCACAACACATTGTCCAACAAAGCCACTGATGTGAGGCTTGTCCGGGGGAGTTATGGAAGCAAACCCTTCTCTGGCCTAGAACTTGGGTACACCACTGCTTGGACCATCCAATTATGGGACTTCCATTCATTTCTTTTCCTATAATAATTGTGGCACTTAAATCACTTTCTTGTATGTTTTTTAATTACAACTTTGAAAGTCTGTTATTTCAGTCTTGCACGAGCTTAAGTGATATCGATGTGATATCGATCACCCTTTAACCATAACACACGAAACAATGTCGTGCGATTATTCTACTGCTCAAGACGATTTGTGCGCACCAAGAATAGGGTGTCCAACTTTTAGGGTGCCTACGACCAAAATTTTCTCTTCCTACTCTCCCATTAGGAGGCCTTGGAATTCTAGTGGAAAGAGGATTTGACTAAGTCTAATTTCTCCTTTTCATACTTGGTATCATAAGTCATGATTTCACAACCTTTTAGCTGTTGCATTTGACAAAATCTATTAATATGTCGCACGAAATGTTGATTACTACTACTTGGGACCATTATGCAGCCATCCAAACAGTCCGTTAGCTTTATTTCTAGCCAACCAACCAGCCAGCCAGCCAGCCAGCTTTCTTCAACCTCTTCTTTTTCTGTTTGGTGTTATTCTAGTCAGTGGCCATTGATTGCTTCTGCAATTGGATTGAAACTTAGACATGTGAAGCATCTTCCCCTTTTGAAATCTCTGAAGATTCTTACTCTAAGTTGGTGGATCAAAAACATAAAGAACACACACTCCAAGTGCCTGTACAGATTGAAGAAGCTCCAAGTTTGACCAAACTAAAGAAAGAACCAAACATGACATAAGATAGTGCATCAATAATGCTTGTTAGTAGAGATGGTACTGGCTTCTTAGTGCCAAAGCAACCAATCTTGCAACAAATTGTACTTATCATAACAACAGTTGTATCTTGCTTTTGACAAATTGGTACAGCATTAAGGTTGGCATAGGTCCCTAACAACATTATTATATCACGCTGCAGAACCGGTTATGCCAGTGATAAAATCACGTCAATTTCGTATTTTTTTGTAATGAACGCTACTATAACATCTTCACTATCCATGTTGGAGAAAGTACGCATATCAGAGAGACGATGGACGTAATTGGTCGATTCTGGAGTTTAACTATCTATTGAGGAGAGTTTCTAAATGGTTTACGGAAAGAGAGAAATTATAAGCAACGTTGCGCATACGTGTAAGGGTCTCTAACAAGTAATGCACAACCAAAGGCCAACTCTTAACAAGTCACAACATGTGTATTGAATTTTCTAAGGATCACATGACTTCTGAACCACTGTGGCAGATTCTATGATCAACGAGTGAAGCATGCAATGAGCTATTTTGAAAAGAACATGTTCCTAATCTATTAAAGTTTGGCTGGATTCCCAATCTATTAGCTTATCTACAGCACCCATCTCTATTAAACTTTTTTACATTCAAAATTACCTAAATCTGTATGTGTGTACAAAATTAGGTTCAAGAGTGCCATCAGTAAGCCGACTAGCTAGATTACAATAATGCAAATCTAATTAAAACTCTTTTGAATATTGGTAGGACAGCATTGGGGCAGTTTTCCCATTTAACTTGCAAAGATGTCTTGGTCCCTTGTCTAGATATATATGTCCGAGATCAGGATTAAGTATGGACGGGTTACAAGCCACGGATTATGATGGACAGAATGGACTTGCTTTGATTCATCATCACAAACAAAGAAAGAAGCATGCTTGTCTGCGCCTGAACGCTAGCAGAATATTCGCACCAAATAGAGGCGTGAGGGTAGATTATATTTCGTGGAAATAGACGTTCACGTTGAAAAATCGTTAGATCACTCTTTAAGAAAGTTTTCTCTTAAACTGTGTTTGAATTCTAAACGTCCATAAATTGTGCTTGAACTGAATTTGTTGCGGCCAACAGAAAATTTGAAAGGAAGAAAAATTCATGGCAAGTGGAAAACCGGTGAGAGAGAAACTGAAGTTACAATTTTGGATTAATTACACCCAGATTCCTGAAGTTATGATGAAATTACACGTTTGTTCATTAATTTAGACAAATATCAACGACATCCTTTAACTAGACCTAAATACATTAAGGGTTTTACATAATGACAAAAAATGCCCTTATCGCTCTCGTAGAATTACTAAACTAGATTGGAACTGGTTGAGTGTGTGTGTGGGTGTGTGTAGGTTCTATGGTCGATGGAGCTCTTCATAGAATACAGGTCAGAAACAATCCGCCACCAAGCAGCACCCACCCACCAAGCATCCTACAAGCCCCTACCACCACCACATCCAAAAACCACCACTAACCACCATGAGTAGTGGCTCACACGGGCTTCGGCGGCTGGATCGGCAATGGGGACCCCGATTATGCGACGAGGTTAGCGGCTGCCACCACCCCAGCCCCCACTATCCTTTCTCAATGTTTAGAGAAGAAACTGTAAGCCCTAATCTTAACTCTAACAGTTACAATCCTCCGCTGCCACTGTTGTCAGAAGACGGGCACTCATCTTACGCCTCACAAGTTTATTAGCAGTACTAACACACCCCTCTCAGCCACCATCACCCTGTTACAATAATCTCAAGTCACTACCACCGCGCCACCGCCACCTCAAATACTCATTACTGCCTCCTATACAATCGTAACCACCATCTTCGCCCACCACCAGTTAACCCGCTCAACAACCACAGATCTGTTCGAATCCAAATCAAACCACTTCAAGCTTGTTGCCACCACCTCTCAACGTCGCTATCATCATAGCCTTTCAGTCATTGACACTGCCAATGGGTGAGCATTTAAACCGTTGAAATCAATTCAACCGTGAAAACCAAACCAACCAATCCATTTATTTTCAAACCGATCTAAAAGTTAATCGGTTCGAATTTTTTTGAAACCGAATCAATCGTATATAATATGATATATTTATATTTTTACTTAATTCTAGTTATTTTTTACTGACCCTAGTTACCTAACTACTCATAGAAAATGGAATAAACCATAAATTTCTTGACGTAACACACATTTGTCACTCGCCACCTACATCTCACTAAGTGTTATTAATTATGATGAAAAAAATCAATTTTTTGAAGTTTATTAGCATGTATAACTTATTATTTTTTGGGCTAAACTTGCCCAAAATTAAGTTTGGCCCAAACCGATTGAACCGTCCAAATCGATCCGTTCATCCCGCAGAAACCGAATCGTTCAACCACAATTCGTTTTTTTTTTTTTTCAAACCGAGGTTGGTCTGTTCGGTTTGATATTCAGCCTCCAAACCAAACCAACTGAACTGTGCTCACCCCTAACTGTCATCACCTCTCCAAACTCTACCACTATAAGCCAACAACCACCATTGTGGCAGCCCTTCACCACAGTCTCAAGCACAACTTGTCGAACCAGCTACCATTTACCACCAGGGTATTAGCAACGTCAAGAGAGGAAATAGGTGGTGGGTGGTTATAGCTGCTATCAAGGAATTTCAACCTTCAATATGAAAATTAGTGTTTGAACTTTATATACGGAATATACAGTGCATATACTATACAAAGGCTAAATCGGCATTTTAAAGATGTGTATTCATGACAGCAGTAAAAATGTAGATTTTTTCAATCAGTCAATGACGAACGGACATTGTTGATAAAAAGAAATCCGTACATTTGGTCACGGTCCATTAACTTTCCAAACTTTGTATCATTGACTATAATTTCACCCTAAACTCAGGGGTCTGAGTGTGATTAACCCTACAATTTTACAGCAAACCCTGATCCGAAGTAGTAAGTCACAAATCTGAGGGACCAAGATCATCTACGGTTATGGAAGTAATTGCAAAGGTGAATTTTGTTGGTAGAGGTCCCATATGTTAATGAAAAGGTGTATTTGCCGCTAATTTTTAATTTTTTAATGACAAGCAGTACTTTGTCATTCGTTACAAAACTACCCTCTGCAGGCTGCATCAAAACACTTTTATAGTTGGATACGGGCTGTATTTGGCCGCTAAAGCCATCATCTATTGTTGAAAATGTGTTGCCTCCAAAGTTGTGACTTGGACAACTTTCATCGACTAAAGAGACCTTTAGTGGCAGAATTGACCTGTGCATAATAATCCTATTCCCACTTAAAAGGAGATTCACATGGGTTATGGAGTTTTCAGATCAACTCCAACGCTCTGCATGATGAGATATTGAAAATCAAGCCTTTCTTACACCTACATAATGGAGATGTCCTCAAAACTTTTAAAGCATGAAAAGAAATCTAATTGTGTCGTGACAAGCAAATTTACCAGCCTTTCTTACTCCAACGCTCTGCATGATTACTATTTGACTTTTTTGTGAAATAGCAAATTTACAATTTGAAGGCATTTGATTCACTCATGTTCCAAAGCAAAAGGGATTGTATGAATATTGCGGGTGACACTTTTTTTTTTTTTTTTTTTTTGGGGGAAAACTTCAAAATATATATACCAGGAAGAGCAATAGGATTTACAGAGTCATACAAAAACTAAAATAAAGGGATGACAACCACATCCCTAGATGTAAAGGAATACAGAAAACGGTTAAAAGAAACAGGTTACAAAGTTCAAAAAACATGAACATCAGAACACCACAAGGACAGCAACTTGGCCAAAACCAATCAAGAAGCATTTTGGGATGATTCACACCACACCTGTTGAACCCGAAGATTGGATCGAACAGCAAAAGATGCCAAGGCCGAAGAGAGAGGGACAACACTTCCTCCTTTCCTTGCGGGTGATGCTAATTATTAGATGCGTTGTTTAATTTGAGGATGTGTAATGAGAGCAAGTCTTTTGTATTAAACAAAAACTTCGACAGAAGTCACTAACATGCCCCAGAAAATCCTGATGTACACATCCTAGTCCTGTATTGTGTTCGTAAAAATTGATATTCTACACAACTTAGAATGTAAAAAAGTTATTCAAACATTATGCTGGAGTTACTTTCAACTTTTCGATCGTCTACTGTACAGCATATCCGCTGCGATAGAAAAACATTGTTAAATGCGTTATAACAATGAAAACTTTGTCATTATAAATTTTAATAACAACATTAACAAAAATTTAATACAGCAAGTACAGCGTATAGCAGAAGATCCTGGGGCGATTTGCCACCTTCCTGTGGGGAATCATTTACACATTCAATTGCGCCAACCAAACATTGGTAAGCCTCAAACTGCTCGCACACCTGTGCTTCCCACTTTTTTCCTCCCAGTACTCATTTTGGCCAAGTAGCCAAGAGAGAAAGGTGGTGAAGGAGGGACCCCTGATATGATGTGCAGTGGATGGCAGTTTGACAAAACATAGAAAAAGGAAATGTCAGTGTTGGATTGTGATTCCAGTGAGTACTAACATATTGCCTGCTTTTTGGGACATGTTTTGGCATTCTCTCTTATTATTGTATTCTGTTAGGTATGAGGCCATTTTTCCCATTTCTACTGCTATATATATTCCCATTGCAACTCCCTTTTTTAAAGGTTATTCTCTGGCTAATTGGGTCCATTATTATTGCAGCCAACTCGTCCAGAAATATTATGTAGAAAATAGAAAGCTTTTAGTAGATAGTACATTGTTTGAGTTTCTTCAGGTTTGTTACTTTGATTTAGACAGCAAAAAGTAGCATTTGTTTTATGGTTTTGAGGGGAAAAGAGTGATGTTTACGTTGATGTTAAAAAATATATTGGTAACCGAGACCGGAAATCAGGACTTGCAAAAGAGAAAAAGAATGACTGCGTATAGGATTTTTGCAAGGAAACTCTCATGTGCTTAAGTCAAAACACAGTTTCGAGAAGATAACTCTTAATAATCTAGAGATTGATGTGTTTGTATGTGATCCATTGTCCACATACTTGGAAATATCCCCTTTATATCGTCTTAAGTATAAGAACCCTAGTAAATTAGGACCGACAGCTAACCTCGGCCCTTATCTCTAGGAAGCAAGATTAAAGCTTGCTAGTATATTGTGGTTACAAACCGACTTTGATTCGGAATTTGACCGGGATCTGTCAAGCAAACCGCGTGTTGGAATCTCATTTGGTAGTCAAATCTATCCTTATTAGTTTTTACGATCATCTGTATTTATGCAAGTTCAAATCTCACTATTTTAACAATTACATCTGCATTTCTTCAAAAGAAAAATCTGTTTAAAGTTCATCTTCGAATCTAAGTAAAAAAATAAGCGCTTGCCGAATGATTTACGCTCACACACACCCCGAGGCAAAAACTTCGCCAGAGGATTGGATGTAGCAAATAAAGGAAAAAGAATAAGTGCATATTTGCATAAATTAGCAGCGATGTGTGGGCCAAATAACTTGGCAAGCACAAGGCTTTTAAGATTGAAGGCCCAATTTCTGGTCTTATTCAGCCCTGCTTTCAAGTTTCAACTACTATCTGACCTTTCCACCAAGGAAAATCAATGGGAAAATTCTCAGAAAGGAGTTGGCCGTGGCATATACCCCTCCAGTGGATCTCTTTTGTACAGTGAGCCCATAAGAAAAGCTTGAATGATAGGCAATGCAGGAGCAGGACAGTACCGCATAGTAGGACAGAAGACCTTGTCCAAGTATATAAGTTAGTACGACTGGTCCCAAGACCCAAGCCTGCAGTGTCCACCCACCATGGCAAAGGATTGAAGCTGGATTTGGCTTGCACTCTGTGATTCATGGCATTGAAATGAAACTAAATTTTTTTCATGTGATGGGAAAGAGTAGGAAGGGTAGTCCTAGCCTTTGGCAGTTCCTAAATGACTGATAGCACTTTTTATATTGTTTTGCATGAACGCTGACAAATTATATACATGAATGACTGATACCCGTACATGGAGTGTCATTAGAGTTATCTGAGTATAGATTGCAAACTTGTTTAAAAAAAGCAACACATAATACCGTCAGTCGAACTCAAAACCGTATGTAATGCTTTCATTTTTTCTTATTTGGGCAAATACAGGTGTCACATTTTAACAAACAGAAAATAGGGTATCAGTTGAAAAGAAGGGCAGAGTTTTCTCAAGCCGGATATGATTGTCGTTCCAAATCACGATCATTGATCGTGTAGGACATATGTAACATTTTCTCATACGCACTTCAAAATCTTTAGAAAAATATGTGATCTACATACAGAAAGCAAGACTTCGATCTGAGTTTACATCAATAGGAAATTCGATAAAAGCATCTGGGTCAAGTCAATGACCAAGCTTTGAAGCACCCTTAAAACTTTTGTCTTCTGGTAATGAAATTGTCACCATGACCCATTAATGGGTTCACGCGTTGAAACTGAAAGCGATCAGACTACGATTTCCAACCACAACACCAGGCATGATTGATTAGCAGCATGTTTAAACTTAAAATACTGATGTTTGATATGTGCAAACATCAGGGATGATCTCCATTGTTGCCCTTTTCCTTCTTCCACAAGCAATTCAACGTTTTAGCATCATTTCTCCTTAGACTTCTTCCTCTCCTCCCCATTGCAGATTCTATTCAAATCTGTTAGTATCCTTCTTTGAAATTTCTTTTTGCCTTTTGAACCAGTGTGTGTGTGTATATATATATATATATTTCTCTTAACACACTACTACTATATGGCTTTCTTGTTTAGGTAACTCGTTATGTTTCTTTATTCCTCATAATAATAATAATTTCACTTCTTCTTTTTATTTATTTTTTATTTTTTTGGTCATTGTTCTGTATATAGATAATAATATTGTTTTTGTCACTGAAAACCAAAAAAAGAGTTTAGCAAAAAAAAAAAAAGAATACGAAATAGCAAAAGGAGTGTAAACATAGCGGAAAAGTCCTATTGTCGATCATCATATTTATTCAGTCTATTGGAAATAGTTTTGGTTACTAGCTATTACCCGGATCGTAAGAAAATAGGTGCAACTTCCCTATTAGTGAAATTAATAGTCCTTGCATGTTTTTAGTGGGACATTTAGTTACTGACGCCGAAAAAAGTGCTGCTAAAAATTGATACCGTAAGTGTTGTTAACAAAAGTGTCAAGTAACTATATTTTGCAACTATTAATTATCGCTATACTAGACTTAATAGCTATCTTCTACATCCTGAATAGCAGCAAAAAGTTGTACGGTCTAATATATCAAAAGTGTAGCCAAGATAGGACCCTAGAAAATGTGGTTAAGAGTTGCGTATGGACGTCTCATGCGGGAAATGCTATTCACAATCTAAACATATTTAGATGCAATAACTATGGGATTAAGAAATTTTATGCTATAGAAATGTTGTGCAGTATAAATTCTGCTGCTATGTTCTATTTTTAGTAACATTAAATAGGAGAAATGAAATGCATTCCCATAGTTTAGTCGGAATTGAGAAAATAAACCTCTCCTGTTGACAATAACATACGGTTGACTTATATTACATAAAATTATAGTCGTTGAGAAGCTTTAATTGCTGAAAAGGCCGAGGACCCTGTGATTTATTAATAAGCCGTTGAATTTGACATTGCTCTAAAGGTACAAGATTCAATATGGGCATCATGTACTGAGTCCTACTCTCTTTATTATATGTTCCCTTGTCCATTTCCTTATTTGTTTTTTTGTTTTTTTGTTTTTTTTTCTCTCTTTTGGATGTTAGATTAGAGGATTGCTTCTATTGGCTTCTTTAGTAGATAAATTCGCCACCAAATCGTAGAAGCAAGAATGATTATGCCCCTGGGTCCGTGACTAGTCGTGTTAACGTGATCGGTCCTCTTTCCGAATTCAGGACGATGCTTTGTGCACGTAGAGAATATTAGATAAGGGAGATCTGACATATTAAGATCAAGATATAAATAAGAACAAGTTAAACGAATATTTCACGTTGTTGATTTTCTGTTTTGCTTACATCTCTTCATAAAATGGATCCGTTATTAAAATCGATTACTGGTAGGTCGTATCAGAACAATATATAACATTTATTTGATTTATAGATCTGTAAAACTTTAGGCTTTTAAGAATAAGAGTTTTACAGACCCTTTTTTAAACGTGAAAAGTAATCAAGATCACTTTAGAGTCGTAAGATTAAGAAAATTGTCATATCAGAGTTGTCATTTTAGAGGTCTTTCGTTCTAGTCTCTTCGGGACCAAGTGACAAAGGAGTTTTTTTTTCCCGAACCTTCGACATGCCCAGAAATAATCTGTAAACGCAAGGAGGAACCGAAATCGAAAATACATAAATAAATGTTCACCACAAAGAATTTATTTCCTTCATACTCCATACTTGGGCTCCCTCTGATGGATTCCAGACTATAATGCTATACAAGAGGTGGGCTTTCAGCCCAATAGGAAGAGAGAAGGCCTGGTGATGTGAAGTGTACCGTATCGTAATGAGCATGAATTGAGTTGGACGGGGCCATCAAATTGGGCCATTGTTTCGTGGTCTGTCCACTTCATGGATAATTATTCCAAATTGGGCCTTCGATATATTTTGTTGGGACACAGAGAGAATCAGTTACTCTTTTATATAGTTTTTATTTTATTTTTTTTGTTGAGCGAGAAAGTTGGTTCAGCCTAACGAAAAGGTGAAAATAATCTCTCCGTCGTTGAAACCAAAGACCTTGCAAATTGCGATGATCCCTCGGTACCTCTGTCATTTCATCCACCCTTCAGGGTTAAATAATTTCAACTTAGTGCGAGCTCCGGTGAAAATGCCGAATGAGTATTAATGCATCAAATTTGTACCTTAGTCAACAAAAATGAGGTACTAATCTCATGCACTTTGATACGATCGAAATACCTAAGTCTTAATTTGGAACTTTTGGTGTGATACGAAGAAGAGAATATGTTAATTTTAATTCCCATTGATCATAAATGAAAGCATTCATTTTTACACTATATTACGTTTTTTTTCTTACAGCTTTATATTATGTTTTTTTTTTACAGCTTCATCTACTGCTAGAAGTATAGTAACAATAAAATATTATCTTTTAGCAGTGATGAATAGCGTAGACAAGTAAATGGAGGTATAGAAATAAACATTCCATCTCCCTTGTACCAAATACTACCGTCTTCTTCATAGTTGGCGAAACCCGTAGGAGAAATGAAATATAGTAATATGACACTAAGACGCTATGTGAGATTGATTATGAAATAGTCAAACTTAATCTAATTTAAACTAGATATCAGCTTGTTGGGTATTTGATTAAAAAAATCATTAAATCAAAAGCTATAAAAAAAACTGATTAAATAATTATACGAACTAATCATTTTTTTCATAAACAAGTTTAATCAAGTAAAACACCAAGATATCTTCTGCAGTTACAAAACTTCTCTAGCGCATATTATTCAAATGCTAAATTTCTTAGTCATTTTGCCACATTAAAACAGCTTTTTAGTACTTTTATTTTTAAATATCATCCGTAGTTTAAAACGAATTTTTCAACAAAAATAATTTAAAATGGATTCCAACATGTAATTTTAATTAATTAATTCCAAACGGGCTCTAACAACTTAACGAGCTTTGTTCTCTGAACATTACAACCACCTTTAACCTCGTGGGAACAAGAATATCTGCACATGCCATGCCTTGCTTTCCTCCAACTCCAAAAAACTTTAGATGTAAAGAATCACATTAGAAAACTGATGAAATAAAGGCACAATATGGGCCTAGATTTCATAACAAGCAATTTGGTACGCTAGGCTTGCATTGGGGCAAACGTTGTACTACGTGTGCCACTCTGCTCCACACGTGTGTCAGCTGCTGACAATGAGAATCTTCAAAGTTCAAGACACAAAACAATAAATAAATTATTATAAAACTTAAAGTCTATATATAAGTATAGTACGGAGTATATAATTGTCTAGTTGATTAATAAATTACGCTACTTGACTTTATGGACTTTAAAATCGAAACAAGGTGCTTTGGCTGCCACCTTAAGGTGTTACAAGCCCCAAAGTTTATTATATTCCACTTTAAAAAGTGAAAAGGAAAAGTTAAAAGATAAAAGAGACCCTACATTATTTAAATAGGTTTCATATTTTGATGACATGTTGGGGAAATGGAGAGCAGACGTGCATCTGTTCTATTGCTCGACTTCTTCTTGGCGCTCTAGTTTTGCCATTTGGACGTAATAGTTTTTTGCCTTCAGACAGAGATCGGAGACATCGTCCCGCTTTGAGATTTGTGTCTGTGAATTTTTTTTCTTTTTTTTGTGGAGTTAGATGTGGGCTCTGCATTGGATTCATTGGTATTTGCATATTACTAATGCTTTCTTATAAGTAGAGTATACCTGAATTATTTCCTTCATTTTTTTGAGTACTTTTACTATTTTCCATTAATTAATCAATATATGAAGTGAAGTAACTCTTTTTGAAGTAATTTATGAGCTTTAGTTTATAAATACTTATCTAACTTATTTTCGAAGGATTTTCTTAGTCTGATGCCTGATCAAGAATTTGCATGTCCTCCTAAATTTAAATTAAACTAGCCGCAGCAAACACGATGCATGTACAATTAACGAAACCATATGTAAACACAATCGATAGAATTAATAAAAAGTAGATAAAAAGGGAAATGAGTTTATCATGAAAGATGGAGGCCAACGAGCAACGAATTGTGAAAATGGAGCAAAATGTTGACAGTTGGATATCTGGGTGGAGTGGTTGAAATAGTGACGATGAACAGAAAATTAATTGTAGTCGGGTGAATGTTTACAATTTTCTGACATTTATGTTGATTAACAATTTCATAATACGAAGTTAATATGTTATGAAGGGTTGCACACCCGAGCAAACTTGCAAAGCACAACAAGAGAAAACGATGACTCGCCAGATACTCCGGCGGGAAATTCCCGATGTTTAAGTCATAAATAAGATTCTGGATAGAGAGAAAAAGCATGCACGGAGTAAAAAGTTATTTGTCTTACTTTAGACCTGTGAGGGAATTTATCTGGAGTGCGATGAGCTTTTATTGTTCTAGTGGGAGGCAGTTACCTAAAGGTGGTTATCACGAGGGATTATGTTGCTTATCGCCCGTAATCTTATTCAAGCAAGAGTCTTCTGAGAGATATAAGATACATCAAAATGAAACGAGGGTCCTTAGTCAATGTGTGGCAGTGAAAATCAATCACCCAGTCATTTGCTTTAAAACTTTAGCTCATAATTATTAATATCGTACCGGTACCGGCCGGTACGTACCGCTTTTGTCTTTTACTGATACAGTATATATTACATTTTGTACCGGTTAAAATACTGCTCTATACCGATTGTACCAGCCGGTACAGGTGATACCGGTTGAGAACTGCGTACCGGCCGAGATAGTGTGTTTTGTACCGGTCCTTTAAAAAAAATATAAAAGTGACAAAGTTTGTTAAAAAATTTATAAATTAACCATATAAAGACTAAATAGAAAAACGCTGTCAGTTCTATTATACCAATCAAAGCCTCTGTAACTTCTTGCTCATAATATTCATTACAATTTGTAAAATCTTTCCCGACAAGTTTTCAATCTTCACTTAGTGTACTTCAACCTAGAAGCTTTCATCTACAAGATGTACTGCTTTACATTGGCGCGCACGCACATACCTAAAAAAATAGCTTATTCTTGAACCTAAAGATATTATTATTGAACAAACAGCGTATTCTAACATAAGAATTTACGAACGAGATCGTCGAAAAGGGTGGGATAAACAACTTATTTGGGAACCAATAGTTTATTTGAAAACTAAGGCAATTAAAGCTCTATAGGACATATATTTTATTATACAGGAGCTGTGAGTAAGAAAATATATGTATAAATTGTTAGTTCGTCAATGAATGAATATTACATATGTATAATATTGATGAAAATTTTGAGACGGTACAGATATGTACCATTCTACAGAATTTTTTTTTGATAAGCACTCCGGTATGATATTCATAACTATGCTTTAGCTAGATCTTGTACAGGGTCAGTATAAAATTGTTAAAAAAGTAGCATTTCATTTTATAATAGGAATAATTACATAAAATGCCCTTATGATTTGGCCGAGTTGTAGAAAGCTCCTTGGGATTAGGAAAATTATAAAAGGACACCTGAAATGCGAATTATGTTGCAACCGTTGGAAAAATCGCCGAAATTAGTAACATGTGATGCTAGAAGTGCATTTCGTATAGATTAATACATAAAATGACTAAAATGCCATCCATTTCTTTTTCTATCCCGCTACGTTGTCTAAATTTCTTCTGCACTATAGCCAAACCTAACTCTAACTATCGCCCTCACCAACCTGTCCCAACCACCACCACTATTCATGTCTACCACCCACCCCAGCCCCAATGACTTATTCTATCTCGCAACAGCCGTCAGCCACATCCAATTTGGTTGTCGCAATCACCACATACACCCGTAGTAGCGACCAACCCTAGCCTTTCACTCTCATCACTAGCACAACCCACTACCGTCGTCCCATCTTCTCGTAATCAATGCCTTGTTCCCTCACCATCACTGCCCATGCCCACCACTAAAACAAACCCCAGATTTATGTATCGATATCGCACAAACCCTAGATCTATGTACCAACATCACAAACCCTAGAAAACCATAGATTGATATTGATCAACGTTTTTGCTGTGGGCACGAGTCCGCTGATGCCGGTCGCCCCCTTTTCTCGTCGCTTCCACTGCATAGAAACAACACTTACGGTTTTATATATAGGGATATGTTTAGTAAATTTCTTATTCTGCTATAGAACTATCGTATGCAGCACTATTTCAACATCGTGTACCCCCTTTGCAACTTTTCAAACCCAAATGAGCTTTTCGCAATTCGTCCAAATTACAAGAGTATTTTATGCAATTATTTATTTGTAAAAGTTATTTGTGTATCATCCCCCAAAATTATAAAGATTTGAGAGCTTAAGGATGTTTCACTCTCAGAGATTATTAATATGGCTAATTACACCTATGTCCCTGAGGTTTGGGGGTAATTACACTCAAGGACACAAAGTTTCAAAATGTAACACTTATGTCCATCGACAAACGGAACCCTAAAAATCTTAACGGTTGTAATGAAAAGACTGTATTGCCCCTTCCCCGTCACCCACCAGCCCCTTCTTCCTCCCCTTCCCCGGCGCCGCACCCCACCTGCCTCCCCCTTCCCCGTCACCCACCAGCCCCTTCTTCCTCCCCTTCCCCGACGCCGCACCCCATCTGCCTCCCCCTTCCTCGTCACCGCCTACCTCCCCCTTCCCCGTCATCGCCCACCCAGGATCAGCAATTGCGCCCTTTTATCGTCACGGCATCCCCCTTTCCGCCGGCTGAAACCACTCCGTTTGTATGGGAGATCTGCGGCGAAGGTGGAGATCTGTTACGGCGGCGACGATGTGGGGCTGAGGGAAGGGCAGCGACGACGTTGGTTTGGGGGAAGGGAGGGGGCTTGGGTTACCGGCGACATGGGTCGAGGGAGGGAGCTGGGGCTGCCGGCGGCAAGATTCTAGATGTGGATAAACCCTAATTTCAAAATTAGGGTTCTGAAACCCTAATTTTAAGGTTTCAAAACCCTAACTTTTAAATTAGGGTTGATTTTGAAACCCTAATTAAATCATTTGGACATTTGAAAGCTTAATTTGCAAATTTTAAAAGCTTAATTTACAAATTAGTTTCAAACCCTAATTTTAAAGAATTAAGATTTGTTATCCTAATTTAAAAATTATAAAAATTATTCAAGATATAGTGTACAAGGGCAGTATTATCATTTTTAAAATACAAAATAATGAAAATGACACTTTTTGGACGGAAACCTGACGGTTGGACACGGGTGATACATTTGAAACATTTTTTGTCACGGAATGTTACATTTTGAAACTTTGTGTCCTTGAGTGTAATTACCCCCAAACCTCAGGGACATAGGTGTAATTAGCCCTTATTAATACATGATCGTCAAGAAACCTACCCTAAAAAATATGCAGCCACTGCCAATCAGCCATATACAAATCAAATAAAAAATAATCTATAATTTGCTTTAAATGGTGCTCCGTAGAATTATAAATAAAAGATGAGTTTCCTGAAAAGGTAAAGCCGATGTAAGAGGAAAAATGGTCCCGGAGCAAGTAAGAGGAACAATGGTCCAGTGCACAAGTTGATTCATCACTGGCTCCACCTCTCACGGTCTAAAAAACCAAATATCTGATGGTACGTTCTTACACAGTGGAAGACACCATTATAGTCCTTGGACTTTTCTACTACTTAATTAAATTGTTGATATGACCTTGAGATATTCTAATTATACTCGACTGAAATTTTTACTTATGGATCTTAGATTACTTAACATTTATATGTCTGTAAAATTTTTATTTTATTATTTATAAGTCCCTAAAATATTATTTTATTATATGTCAAACAGTTTTAGATTACCAGAATTATTGATTTTGGACCACTTAATATTTTATAATCGTCAAATTTTCAATAGTCAACGTTTTCTTGTTGTTTATTTCTTCTCGTGTCTCCTACGTAGTTACATGTGAAATCGAGTGTTGTGATTGAATCAATTAAGATTACTTGCTGGTTCAGTTCTGCCCCATATAAGATTTTGATTACGATATATTATTGGTATTTTGGGTGTAACCCTATTCCAATGTAGGGTACAACTCACGACCCGTAAAGCCAAAAGGTGTTAAGGTGGTTAATTAGTGTAATCTTGAAAATATCGTAAGTCTTAAGACTTATTTCTTGGAGATATTATAAGTAAGACGTCTCTTCGATGAAAACTAGTAAAGAGAGAACACTCGTGAGGGAGAGACAGATCTCAACCTTCTCCAATTTTTTCTCCATACTTTGCTAAATTGAGAGGGAAAAAAAAAACTTTTGTACGTTGGATATATAGATCGGGATCGTGTATCTAATCCGCAACAAACTGTTCGTTTGTGATATTTATTAACACGCAAAATAGCAACGAGATCTTAAAACTGTTATTTGCAATGTATAACATACGTGTCAACTCACACGTGTACTAAGGTAAATCTAGAACTACTTAAGATCAAATCGCACCACCGCAACTAATAAACCCATGCCCGACTTTTTATGAATTTCTTTTTCCCAGTGCACTTCAACTTTTAACCTAAAAGTGCGATTGAAAGCATAAAATAACATGAAACTTGAAAGGAAAGCATTAGAATGTGAATAGCACTCAAATAATTCGTACGTCTTTTCTTGGTAACGTTGATATGCAAAGCATGGCGTTAGAAGCTCAGTTGTGGAATTATATTGGGACCGGACCGAGAGACCATGCCATAGCTCTTGGGGGCCACATCACTAGGGTTCATTGAGAAGTGGCACTTAAGCTTTTTGACTAAATAAATGAGATTGTCAATTTCAAAGCATCAATTATTTTGGAGCGAATCAT
The DNA here is from genome assembly GCA_033065855.1 of Escallonia rubra. Classification (NCBI taxonomy): domain Eukaryota; kingdom Viridiplantae; phylum Streptophyta; class Magnoliopsida; order Escalloniales; family Escalloniaceae; genus Escallonia; species Escallonia rubra. The sequence goes on along the minus strand of JAVXUO010000112.1, from coordinate 209,002 downwards.
AACCGCACTTTCAGGCCTTCTGCTTTTTCTGGATTACCGACTTAACAAATACTACCACCGTGTACGAGTGTTCAAGGGCTGTCCACTTTCTTAGTTTTTTTTTTGGCAAAATTTCACTTTAGTAATGGAAGATCTGTTTCTACTGCTTATGTTTTTCAAAACCACATTTGATGACGGTCAGGTTGTGTTTGGATGAATTGTTTTGATGTAATTAGAATTTTAAATTCTTTTATAAGTTTTTGATGATTTATTTAGACTTTTTATCATACGATATCAACGACTATTTTGTTAATATATACATGCTGTTACGAAATATAAAGTGATATAGATTTTTTTTTTCAATTATATGTGCACATGATGTGAAGATAACAGGTTAAAATATATGTAACCTAAGATGATAAAAAAAATCACCTTAAAAGATGGTGGTGTTAGTAGTGCGGCCGTGTGAAAGTGGCATTAGGTTGCAGCAAAAGAAATAAAAGTAGTATTTAAGCGTCATTTATGCATCCCATAGTCTTAGGCTAAAAGGACTCTCATGTCATAAACCATAAATTTGAGGCAAAATACTAGTAGTATACACTAGTTATTTCTATGGATTTGAGACCCTCCCTTTTCAAATCTCCAAAACATTTCACAATCCAATGAATTTCAAATTTGTCTCGGGCATATTTTAACATGTACAGTTTGGGACGACCAGTAACTCTCGTATCATTAACAAGAGTTTTGCCTCTGTTATTAACTCTAAACAAATACTGACTGAAGCAAGTAAAGAGCGATCAAGAAGAGTAAGCATAAATATTATCCTGCATGCATCTGTATATGGTCGATCGCTTGTGTACAAATATCCTCTCTCTCTCCCCCACCCAGCATGGTCTCCCATAGCACTGACTAGGCTAAAAAATCGCTAATTTTCCTGGAGCAAAATCAACGTTATGAAATTTGTTTGAACAGGGTATATATTCACTAGCATATTGTTATCGAACAAGAAACGAATTTATTTATTTGTTTAATTAGTGGCATTTGTCTTGTGGGAAGAGCTACAAAGAATGGACAGGAATTTTTTGCTTTTTTTTAGTTTAGTTTCTCGAAGGGGAAAAGATCTTTGGAGCCATAAACACATGCATGAATCCAACGGTGAAGACGGGCAGAGTGAATGCAGCTGAGTAGGACAAAATCAATGCTGTGGTCTGGTCATTAAAGTTGTACTGTGTGACGTTGAAGATTTTGTCCGATAGCGTGTCACGTGGCAGGGCGGTGGTACCAGGTGGTATGGTACACGTGTACAGTGCCACCGGGCGGGCCAGGGCAGGGGGCGTGCTACCCGCTTCTCACGGGCAGGGGTCGAGACGTTGGGGAGCAAATACCTCGGAACATGGGCGCACAATCAACTACGCATTAAATAAACCACCCCCTCCCACCTCCCAATCTCTGTAGCTTGTACTCCGTACCTTTTTATTTTCCCTCATAATGCAATTGTACCCCTTTGTTTCTTTTTTTGCAGATGTTACCCTGCTCTTTTTCAATCCAAATCATACCGAGCAGAGCGAGTTTAGACCGTCGAGCTGTTGACCGATTGCTTCACAGTTCAATTCGATCAAAATTTCATGTATGCATGCATCTTGTACCGAACCAGCCAGCCTAAGTTGGCAATTTAATCGATACAAATAGAAACTCCAACCCAAAATTTTCAGCAGCTTAGAAGTAAAGAGATTCTACCGAGTTTCTTAAACAGGACTCGTTGAACCATTGAATTTAACCTTCACTTGTGTTATCATTTTAGGATATTATAAACGCATTATGTGCTACATCAGCTATATTATATAAATTTGATATTTTATGCAGTAAAAGTGGTAATTGAATCACCAATTTAACAAAAACGGCCAATTGTTTTCTTTAATGGTTGAATACGGAGTTTAATTATGAAAATGATCGATCTAATAATATCCATCAGGCAAACCCTAAGCATGAATACGGAGTGCTTAAGGAGGCAAGGGTAGCAGGAAAGATCATATATGTTGCTACCCAATCTAGTCAACTACAAGTGGCCATGCATTACTGCCATTTAAGATGCCACATCGCCAGGTCATACGGACGAGAATAATAGCAGGGCTGGTATGAAGGCTGAATTTAATATGCCCTATTTTGTTGATTCCACTAAATGAGCAATGTGAGTGTTGGACCACAACGAGCAAACAAGCTGGCGAGAGTTAGCAAAATCAAACAATCCAAAATCTTGACTACTTAAAGGCTCTTCATGTCGGACGTCTTGAAGATCCAAAGATAGATGCTCGTGATAAACGTCATTTAAGAGCGGTACCAACTCTCGATGCAGGATTGACTTTCCCTTTACCAAATAATTTTTCGTCGAAAATAAATACAGTCGTTACTACCTTAAAAAACAATACAGTCGTTACTAGCTTAGAAAAGGTGGGGGTGGAAAAACAATGATTTTAAATAATTGATGGGGCAACTACACAAAACTGGATACAAGAAAGACCATGAAGGCCAAATAGAGGTAATTTGCCCTGTGCAGGTTTTAATATTCTACGGCCACCAAAATGATGATCTAGGGGCCATGAAGGGGGGAGACGGGGGGTGGGGCCCGGAGTTCGATGGTATTGTGAGATTTGGGGCCCACTCAACTTGGAGTTTTTGGGGGGCCGGGGAAAACGACAAAAGAATCTGGCAAAAAGTGTGGGGCGTTGTGACGTGAGCGGAGGGAGGCGTAAGTTAGCGGCTTCGTGGAGTGGGTGGACGAGTCCCACGTACTGTTGGGTGGGGAGGAGGAGGAACCGTCGAGGCGCAGTTATTGGGCGTGCATCACACTCGCTCCGAGGTCTTTGTTCTTTTTTAAATACAGACAGAGAAAGGGAGAGGGGTTGACTCCCTCTGCCTATTAATAACAGGACTTTCCGTTGGGTCACATCTCAGACTGAGGTAGCCAGGTCTCTGAGGCTCATTTAATTTCGACCGTCCATATTAAATCGGAGTTTTAATCAGATAGGGCGTTGTAAACTCTTGTTTTTACTCTACTACTATCAAATAAGTAAATTTTATTATTTGATGACAAGTAAATTTTTTATTGGTGGGTCAGACAAACTCGTCATAGTTTTGCTAGACATTGTTGGTTTTGAGGAATCGGTACATTTTATTGTTTGATAGTAATATTTGAGCAATTAATTATTTTTTTTTCTCATATCCTTGAAAATTTGCCAAGAATACCATAATCAATTTACATATAGCATCTGTGATTATTTTCCCTAAAATCCGGGAATGAGATTTATTGACCTACTAGTGAATTCTAATTTTTTTTTTTAGAAATATGCATAACAGTTAGATGCAAAAAAAGTTTAATTTAATTTTGAAAGAAGTATTCACGATTACGAGGGAATTCCTGCATATAATAATCATGTGAAAACTAAAGGCGATAATAAGACTTTCATCACTTAGACTATCCTCACATTTTTGTAATAATCATCCCACACTTTGTTTAGTTGGTCCCTCCGTTACGTTTTCTGTAATACTGTCAATGAAATGATGAAGGCCTTACAGATGCAATAGAAGCGTGTGCAGCACTCCTTCGCTCCATTCCAACATTTCTTGACCTGAAATGGATAATGATGCACTCTCGGCCCCTAACCACCATCGAGCCACCACTCTCTACTGCTGTCAATTGCCATATCCACTGTCACTACCTGTAGCAGTCACCACCCTCAAGCCACTACCACCACGACCTCGATGTCTATACTACCAATCACCCGGAAAAAATAAAAAAATCTAACATATCGTCTCGTATTATTTCTTCTTCTATACGGTGAGATCTACAGTGACCAATGGGCAGGGAAAGAACTGTGAGGTGAAGAAAAGAAGAGAATGAAAGAGAACACTTTTTATTAGAAAACTATGCTTGTGATTTTAACAAATAGGCTAACAAATGGATTAATTTAAGAATATAGCAAAAGTAAAAGAATTATTGTAGCAAAAAGACGAGTTAAAAGACCATTTAAAAACGCGAAGATAGTCCATAAGGGGAGCACATATCAACAAAGTTCCCATGAAATAATTTCGTTGAAGATCAGATTGCGGAGTCAATAACCACACCACAACTCATTTCATGTTTAATTTGAAGCCATGACATTACTGTAACCGTTTCTTCATGCAGCTCTTCTTTTCAAATTTCTAAAGAAGCGATGATACATATCATGTCGGAAAAGGGATTATATAAAAGATCCTAACATTATTAACAAAGGACAAATAATTAAAGCGGAGGTCATGTACCATTTGATAATTTTTATGTTGGTCAAGGAAATATTTCTAGCAAATCCGCAACGAAGTGTGATACAAGTCAATTAATTAAAGACACGAAGCATATTTTGAATTTCCAATTGACTTTTTTTTTAGATACTTCACTACTCCTTATAGGTTTGTCTTTAATTTGCTTTTTTTTCCCTTGAACTGCACTATGTAAAAGGAAAAGAGTTAAAAGTAATTTTAAGCTCGTCTTTAGACCATAGAAGAAATAAAATAATATTATAAACTTATTGTTTATGAAACTGTCTATAGTTGACAATCTTGTCACTATAACCAGGGGCGGAACCAATGTAGGGCCAGGGGGACCATGGCCACCCCCCTCCCCACCCCTCCTAATATATGTCGCTAAAAGATTTTAATATTACCAAAATGACATTTGGTTAAAGCATTAAAATTAAAAAGTTAAAAATCCCTAATATATATATTCTAACATTTGAACACTTTCAACTTATTGTTGTTTTTAAATATTCAAATCGTGTTATTAACAAGTGCCACTAAAAATCATTTGGAGTTTGAGAGAGTTTAAGTTTGGAGTGAATATCTAATTCCTTATATTTTGTTGTTGTAATTCCAATTCACAAGAAAATTTTGGTTATTCTTTTTTTTTTGTAGACAAATTCAAAGTTTGACTAATATTTTTTGTCGCTACTCAATTTTAAATATATATTTTTCATATATGTACAACTGATATACTCACAAATGCTACGTGTGAGTAGCATTTAATCAAATTATATTTTAAACTATTGTGCAAATATAAATGCACACAAGTATATAACTTCAATATAGATGTGACGCCGGAACTAATACACTGACATATTATTCTTTTTGCATATCTCATGCATTTGAAGACTAAAAATGATTCAAGTTTATTTGACATCGCTTCCTGCACCAAATGTGGTCGTGGTCATATTACATTAATTTTATAATACTAGCAATTAAAAATTTTACATGCAATTTTTGGCCCCCCTCGATCCAGAATCCTAGATCCACCCATGACTATAACACACAGATAAGGGCCAAAAAATGCATGCAAAAACTTTAGTCGTTAGTCCGATGAATTTTATCAACCAAATTTGAAGAAACGAGTAATATTTAGTGGCAAATGTGAAAGCGATCATGGTTCTCTAGCCGCACACAGATACGGCCCTGGTCATTGAAATATTTTTCCATTAATCAGGAAAAAAAGGAAACAAAAATAGATTTTTTTAGCACCAAATGGATGAAAAATATCGCAGCATCAAAAATTGGCCAACGGTGATACACCGTAACAGCGACGCGCCTGAAAACGAGCGTGGGACCAGGAAGTTCGCCGGTACAATATCTTTGGGGCGTTATAACGTTGCGCTTAAGAAGGGCGAAGCATCTCATGTGCGGTTAGGTCGCGAGTGGCAAGTGTGGGTCACTCCCCCGGCCCTAGGTGGACCCCGGTCACACCCTTCCTCGTTACCCCTCCTCTATCAGCTAAACTACTTAATTGCCATTCTAAGCAATTGTTAGCTAGTCCCGAGTCCCATTCTCTCCCCCAAATCCTACGGAGTATTTTCCTATATTATTGGACTCGTCCCAAATCCTACGGAGTATTTTCCTAATACAGTGTCCTTCAAAACAATGTAAAAAGTGATTTTAACCTTCACGGGAGTGTCAATATTATTACTCCAAGAGTGATTAAAATCGTCTGCATGTGTGCGTATGTTATGGAACTTGGGTTGATTTCTTTGGCATTCCTGTAAATAAAACAGAGATGTATGGCAATTACCGATCTTAGAAATCAACATCACACAAGGAAGTCTTCATTCAGCCAATAGATTCACTTTGCACTGATTCCTGAAGCCCCGCCGTGGTTTATACTTCTCTCTCTCTCTCCTCTCTCTCTCTCTCACACCAACTCTTCTTTAAAACCGACCTTCCTACCCTTCTCCTTGCACCCCCACATCCCCTCATTTTCTTTCCATCTCTCTCTGCAAAAGACTTTTACATTCATGGACTCTGCAACTGCAAGAAGGCCCTGTTTCATAGAAGAAGATGATGGTCTTGCCTCCCTTGCAGATATGGAAGCTGGGATATCTGGAAACCACCACCATCAACACTTCCTCTCCAGGCCTATTTTGTACTCTGTTGCATCACCAAGAAAAACCAGCCTTTTGAATGTCTCTCTCTCCTCCTCTCTATCTTCTTCTCCGAGATCTGGAAAGTTTTATGATGGCAGATTCGTTGAGGAACTCCAACAACCCCATTTCTTAGATGCATGTTTCCTTTGCAAGAAACCCCTTGGCGGTAACAGAGACATCTTCATGTACAGGTTAGTCGAAAGTTTCCATTTTGAGATTTTCTTGATGTTGCAGTTTGAGTTTCTTAAGAACTGGGAATGCCAGATTTGGTTGGAAAATATAGTTGAATGTGATTTTCTTCCATGATTTGGCAAGGAAATGAAATTTTCTGAAATTTCCTAGCGACTTGTCCGAGATTTTCTCCACGTTTTGGAATAAGATCATTTCTAAGGCTAAAGATCATGAACACAGTGAAATATTTGTCCTAAGTTATTATGGATTCTGTCAACTTTTATCGGGTCCAATCCACTTTTGGATTCATGATGTTGATTTAACCAATTGAACACTGATATTTTCTACGGCTACAAATCAGATGGCTTTTACTGTGACGGCTATTTTTGGGTGCTGATTGGTACTCTCTGTGATTCTGATTTTGCAGAGGGGACACTCCATTTTGTAGTGAAGAGTGCAGACAAGAACAAATAGAGACAGATGAAGCTAAAGAGAAGAACCGGAACCTCTCCTCCATGAAAGCCTTGAGGAAGAAAGACCCCAGTAAATCTCCAAACAAAACCAGCCAAGATTACCGTTTCCATACTGGAACAGTTGCTGCTGCTTGAAGAAAACCCAACCAGCAAACCAACCAAAGGAAAAGTAACGAACTTTTTCCGTCACTAATCAAGCCCCCACCAAACAAGACAAAAGAGAGAAGATATTACTGTCAACTCTGTCCATAGATAAAAAAAAAAAAGGACGCAGCAAGAAGAAGAGGAGGAGGAGATGAAGAAGGGGAGAAGCCCATTTTGAAAACTTCTTTTTTGGGTTAATTATTACAGTATTATATAATGTAAATCCTTAATGAATGAGGTCTTTTGTTAGTTGGGTGTGCTTTGTGATGGGTTCTTTTTTTCTGGGTGATGTACTGAAGATTTTGTGTACCTTTTTTGGTTCTTCATGGCAATATATAGTATAATAATATGACTAATGGGAAAGCTACTTGCAACGAAACTTCCTCCAACTTTTTATATTTCCTTTATTTACTGCCATTTTATTGCGTTGGTAACTTGCTTTTGCATCGAGACTGATGAGTGTGGTGTCCTCTGTCTGTCTCCTTTTGGGGCCATGGAATTGCCAAAGAAGGGAGGAATGGAATTTCCTGGTAAGCTGGAAACAAAGGTGGTATGCAAGTGGGTGGGAATGGGGGAAAAAAAAAAGTGCTTTTACTTTTGGGGGAAAAGTGGTTTGCTTCCTGTGGGATGGTGATGGTCTGATGGATCCCTGTCTGTGGGTGAAAGCTGTAAAGTAAAGTTGCTCCATATTTCTGGTATTGGTGGCTCTTCTGAAGTACAGTAAATAGCGTAGTCCTCGTTAAAACCGTTGAACATGATGAAGCTGATGAGAGGAAGAGTTAACAAGAACATAATTATTTAGACAATTGACATTATTTGTCGGGACTATTCAATATTTTTTACTCCGTATTAGAACAAATATTGATCGAAAAGAAAATGATTCTGACCTCACCGGTGTAATGTTAGGGTCTAGAAGAAAAATCTATTTAATATTTTTTACTCCGTATTAGAACAAATGTTGTTCGGAAAGAAAATGAATATGACCTCACCCGTAACGTTAGGGTCTAGAAGAAAAATCCGGTATCAACTTGTACCTACCAAGAGACAAGATCAATTCTCGACACGCTGTTTGGTTATCTAATTCTTCTAATTATCAACTCATTTGGTTTAGAGTAAATGATTTTTTTGTTAGATTATTCAATTTTACAACTAACCTCACAATCCCTCTCGTGCGTCTCTTTTCTCTATGTTCTTTGCTCGTAATATAATTGGTCTTATTATTTTTCATGGAGGAATTGTAGCTAATTATTTTTCATTCGATGGCTAATTATTTATTTTGGTAAATGTGCTTTTTTTTTGTTTGTAAAAGATATGGACATATTTGGAATTGATATCCAAACACAATTTCATTTGAATGTTAAACTTAAATTTGCTAACCAAACAATAAAACTAAGTTACTACATAATTTTTAAACAGAATATTTTCAACAAAAAAATATATACATATAAAAATTAGACAATTGGGATTATTGGTTAGAACTTGTTGCCGATGAAAGATGGTTCGCGTGCCACGTGAGGTGCCACAAATGATGCAGTCTGCGTTGGCTTCCAAGTAGACAAAGTGGGAGACAGCAAGGATGGAGTAAGGGCTGAGAGCAAGGCTCCCCAGACAGGTCGCGAGGGCTGGCAGCGCCGCGCAGGCAGGGTGACGACGAACAGGGCCAGCGGTCGACAGTCCGTGTCAAGGGTGCAGCGTCGAGAGTCCGATGTCAGGGGTCCAAACGTGTTTCTCTCACTAGAACTCCAGAGAGAATGGGTTTTAGAGAGAGAGAAAGTGAAATGTGGAAATGAGGGAGCCCTGCTTGAATAAGCTCCAGAATCTACTATATATAGGCACAAATGCGCGCGTGTCATCAGCCGACACGTGTCAGGGGGTCCCACAGTATTGATTGTCCGTTAGATTGCCGGTCCCCGAGTTCGTGTCGCCCTGCCCTTGCAGCGTCCCTCTGCCTGTCTGAGGAGACTGACCACACTGCGGTAGCATGGTCAGAGTAGCCCGTTGCCCCAGCCTCCAGTCCAAGCCCTTGCTGAATCCCACGAGATGCGTCAAGAGACGCGCGGAGATCCTGACAGCGGCGAGGGTTGCCCCTGTAGCCAACTGCCAGGCGGACTAGGCGCGATGCCCTCCGAGGACCTGCTCCCATCCCGGAGTGACCCGGGGGTCATTGCCCTGGCGGTGTCGATGATCAATGGTAACATGAGCGGCCATGCTATGCTTAGAGTCCGTGGCGAGGGGTCCTCGTGCCGGAGCACTACGAGCGGAGCCCCCCGTGAGTCCGTCGGGTGATTGTGCCGGCGATGGCCTTAGGGTTGTAAGCCCATCCTTGTTGCGAAGGCCGGAGCCTTCGGTTGATTGTGCCCGCGAGGGCCGGAGCCCGTCGGTTGATTATGCTGGCGAGGGCCGGAGCCCCCGGTTGAATGTGCCCACGATGGTCGGAGCCTGTCGGTTGTTTGTGCGGGCGAGGGCCGGAGCCCCCGGTTGATTGTGTCGGTGAGGGCATTAGGCTTGCGAGCACGTCCCGCGGCGAGGGCCGGAGCCTTGTCAGTTTGATTGAGCCGGCGAGGGCTTCATGGTTGCGAGCCCGTCCCGCCGCGAGGGCCGGAGCCCCGTCAGTTTGATTGAGCCGGCGAGGGCTTCATGGATTGCGAGCCAGTCCCGCCACGAGGACCGGAGCCCCGTCGCTTTGATTGAGACGGCGATGATGAGCGTCGTGCTACTGTAGATAGCAGGTGAGTGTTGGAATGAGAATCCAGTGTCGGCAGCAGGTTCCCCCCTTCGCAGGGGCAATGGAGGCCGACCCCCTTGGGTGGCCGACCCCCTGGGGTGGCCGACCCCCTTGGGGTGGGGAGCACACTTTTTGATCGCCGTCCGGATGTTCGAGGCGCGGAGCACTTTGACCGAGCAATGATGTTGAGCGATGTTGACCGCCAAATGGGTGACGTGTCGCGCCACGGGGATCTCTTAGCGAGCCCCGGGGTGCGGTCCAGAATAGGTTGTGAACAGAACTATTCAATTTATTATTAGAAATTTTTTGATCGAAATTAATTTGACTTCACTTGTAATATTAGGGTCTAGAAGAAAAATCGAGTATGAACTGGCACCTACCAAGAGACAAGATTGACTCTTAATACTCTGTTCGGTTACCTAGGCCCCGTACGCTTATCATATTTGTTTTCTGTTTTCATTTTCTGTTTTCATTTTCATGATTTTCATATTCAGTTAGAAAATCCGTTCCTGTACTTTTATTATTTTCACCAAAAAAAAAAAAATTAGCTATTTTTTCTTATATTGGGTTAAGGTTGAGTAAAAAAAGCTGAAAACACCTTTTAGGTGTTTTCAGTTTTTTGTTACTATTTGAATAATTTAAAACAGAAAATGCTAAAAGTACGCAAAAAAAGAATCTTTTTCATCATCATTGCTAAAAACAGAAAACGAATTTGGTAAACGTACGGGGCCCTAATTTCTCTAATTACAAACTGATTTGGTTCAAAGTAAATAAAATTTTTGTTAGATTATAATTAACCTCACAATCCGTCTCTCGCGCCTACCATACCCTCCTCTCTCTGTTATTTGTTTGCAATATAATTGATTTGTATTATTTTTCATGGAGGAAGCGTATCTAATTATTTTTTATTTGATGACTATTTATTTACTTTTGCAAATGTGTTTTTTTTTTGTTCACTATAAAATATTGGCATATTTGTATTTGATATCCAAGCACAATTTCTTGAATGTTAAACTCAAATTTGCTAACCAAATAATAAAATCAAGTTACTATATAATTCTTAAAACAAATTTTTTTTTTTAACAAATTCAGCTAACGGCATTGCTAATCAAATAAGGCGTGAGTCTGGGGTACAACAAGTTTTGAGGACAAAGGGACTTTCTCATTCGGTCACACCCAACAGTGCAGTAGTCGTCTGAAAATCGTTGAACTTATTGACCGCTGAACTAATATCAATTCTAACATAACAATTAAATTTCTTCAAAAAAATTCAATGATATAATCCTGCCAATGAGAAAATTGTAAACAAGCAAGCAACCCCCACAGAGTTGCCTTTTTTGCTCTTTTGGTAATGGGCAATAGCTGTATCTTGTTCACTGAACCCAATTATGGTGACCCTAGTCCTGCTAGTGTCCAACATGTATATGTCTGCATCGTGGGGGATATCTTGATCACGACCCAGATTAATCATAGGCTTCGTGTAACTTTCCTTGCCAACTCACTCTTGCTTGTCCATTATTAAGCGAATTAGAATTATTATTATTATTATTGGACAAATTATTACAAGGAATGCCTAGTTGGGATTATTTAAATCAACTTGGAACCTTTTTTGTGTCGAAAATATCAGCTTGTCGGCCCAACTTGACAGGAGTAGATTGATTTTTGTGTTGATAAGATATTTATATTGACCAGAGATTCTGTAAGAAGCTTCCAAAAATCATGTAAGTTGATTTATTCATATTAGAAATACGGAGATGTTACAATTTTGAAGATGTAGTACTCATTAGCAAGCGGTTGATATTTGTTCATCAGAAAACGTACGCGTCTCAGACATCTTGCCTTTTTTTACGGAGTATCAATCAAATCCAAATGACCGGTCAAATCTCAACCCAGTGCATTCACCTTAAGGTGAAGAAGTTGTCCCGTCGATTATATCAACTCCAGCTAGGTACTCGTTACTTCATGCGTAAAGCACAAGTGGTTCTTTTCATCTGTACAATCAATCTTGTTACATATGTTTGTTACTCTCCTCGGCACAAGGTTAACTCCTTAAAGTGCCTTGAAACACGAAAAATGGTGAAATAAGTTGAGGGTTAAGTTGATTTTAAAGCTTAAACACCGAGAAAAACTTTACCTCTTGGAGAACTCTAAAGCAGTCAAAGCTTATTGCTTAATACGAGGCTGACCGAAAAACAAACTTCATAAGATGAAATTGTGGTAGCAATTTAGAGCAACGCATTGATCACTGGATCAACTCTACTTATTTGAACCTCAAGGGGTGGTGGAGTGATCTCAAAGTCTCGAATTCGAATCCCTATACCGACGTGTCATATGAACCGCAATTCCAACTATTCCAAGAAGGGAGGGGGGGGGGGGGTGGTGGTGGTGGTGGTTGAGAATACTCATTTGAACCCATGTTCAAAAACCGAAGAACCAAACCTGAATCATATTGGGCTAATTGAAGGTGAACCCAGCTTCGTAACCCAAAGACCCAAAACCTAATCAAATTGAGTTGATTGAAAGTGACCCCAGCTTCATCACGGTTGGACCTTGCTTTCATGCCAAACCCATCAAGTCCAAATTGTATTACTTAGCTATACACCTAAGAGAGAAAATTGGCCAATGATATGGAAGTGTCCTTGGACTGTTCCGTATCTTCTTGTCCATCGGATAGGCCTCGATGCTAGAAAATGTTGTAGTGTCCTCGATCAACGGTTGTGATCGTTAAATAAATTATAAAATATAAAATTACATCTGGCTTCTTTCTTTTACCTCATCCGTTTATCACACTCAAATTCAATAATACTAAATAGGTAGAATCAATGATCCGAAATCATGTAATATCTACTTACAAACTAAAAAAATGTACATATCCCCTCCCACTACCCGCCTTGAACACAGGGGCGGAGCCTAAGCGTGACCGGGGGGGCCATGGCACCCCCCACAACACTTTCATCCTTCAAAGGTTTTTCACCTGCAGCTGAGAGAGAGCCAATATTTCCTACTGTTGTCATGAAAGCCATGTTGGCAGAAAAGCCTGTGGGACACCCAAAAGTTTGAGAATTTTTTTTAGTTGTTTTAAATAATAGGTAGTTATGTTTAAAATATTTACTAAAATGCCACCATTTTAATTATTCAATGTATTAGATTTCATTTTGTAATGTTTTTTACTTTTTGTGCCACCAGTCGTCGTAATCTCTATCTTTCTCGCTCCCTTGTCTATCTTCATTCTTTCAAATTCTAAATCTTCAGATTTTAAAATAAACACTAATATATCAATGTTAGTTCTTTTTTTTTTAATTTAAATTCTTATAGTATATTAACTTATACGTGACTATTGTCATCATACAATTGATAATCGCACTAATAATACATATATACAATAAGAGTAAAATTTCTTTCATGTAAGATTAGTAGTTTGTTGCTAACTAACTTTACAAGTTAAATAAATCACTATAAATAGTTAAATTATATGATTATTAGTCAAATTGAGCAATCTATTTTGCATTTAACGTATTCAATCGTGACGAGAATTCTTGATGTTAGCCGTTAATTTTTTTTATGACATTTTGGTCCCCCCGGCTGGACTTCATGGATCCGCCCCTGCTTGAACATATGACTTTATCCAAAATACTTTTATTTTCGAAGAAACAAGAGAACAACATTGTTAAAAATGAAACACTAAGCTATCTAAGTTGTTATACATAATAATGTATTTTCCTGTTCTTGTCACGATGAACTATAATCTCATATTACTTTCACGTCGTATATATTATTAGATTAAATAGCCAGAACGACTTATGAACCTCAAGTTAGTTTTTGAGGAAGGGTTCTGTATTGTAGTTTAAGCTTTTGAGTAAAAGGCACCAATGATCACTGAACTATACCCCATTTTTCACTAAAGTCACACAATTTTTTTTTGTGCCATTTTAGTCACTAGACTAGCAAATTTGTCCAATCTGGCCACTCCGTTAGCTGGGGTTAACCTTTCTCTATTAAGTGGTCACGTGCCGCGCACATGGACATCAAAATAAGGGGTAAAACGGTATCTTCATTATTATTCTTCAGTTCTGGTTGTCTTCTTCCACCAACACCCACTACCATTGTCCAACACCAGCAGTCCACCACAATCGCCACCACCACTGCCCTGCCCATCCTCTTCTTCTTCCTCCCACCCACCCCAAGCTCGACCCACTATGCCCTTCACACCCCACATAATCCCACTCCACCCATTTTGTCATCATCCTTTGATCACAACTGAACTAACCACACCAAAAAAAAAGAAAGTCAGAAAACAAAAGAAAATCCCAATCCATCACCACCGTAACCTTCCCTCATCACCTTTTTTTCCCAACATCGTATAACATATCGGCAACAAACCACCACAACACCATCAGCCCGCCTCCCTCCTACCCCTCACCCTTGGAAAGTCCAAACCCATCACCACCGTAACCATCCCCTATCACCCTTCCTGCATTGTCGTGTAACCACCATGTGTCCAACAGTCAGCCCACCAACGATCTCTCCAACCACCATCAATCCACCACCACTGATCTCTCCACTCACCACCGGTACACAATTAGTCCACCACCACTACCACTACCCATTACCATGACCCACAATCTCCCCACCCATCATCACTACACCATCAATTATAATCACTAATGTTACCCACCTCCGATGTCCACCACCACCACTATGTCGGCAATCGACAAATCCTAACCCACCACCAATAATTTGCCAACACGTAACATAGAGAGATTAATGTAAACATACGGGATAAAAGAAGAAGAAGAAGAAAATGACAGGAAGAAGGCATCGCCGTTCCCCCAAGCACTGGCGATTCTCTTCGGTGGAAGAAGAGCGGCGGCATCACCGGCGGCATGATGGCCTGGTTCTTGTACGAAGCGAAGTCGATGATCGTATAGAATGGATACTCAATGGTTGGGGGGTTGTGGGCCACGATGGTGAACTGCATGATGGCAGAAGTGAAGTGCGGTACAAGCGGCACCGATGACGGTGGAGCTTGTCTTGTGGGGACGACAGATCTGATGGTGGATCTTTGTGTGAGAGGGAAAAAGACAGAAGAAAGATAGATAGATAAATAAAAAGGAGAGATTTGGTGGGGATTGACGGTTTTGCCCCTGCTTTGAAAGGTCATGTGAGTGGCACGTGACCACTTAACAGAGAAAAGCTAACCCCAGCTAACGGAGTGACCAGATTGGAAAATTTTGCTAGTCTAGTGACTAAAATGGCACCAAAAAAAAATTGAGCGACTTTAGTGAAAAATGGGGTATAGTTCAGTGATCATTGGTGCCTTTTACTCTAAGCTTTTTGGTACAAGATACATTCTGCCACAAAGATTTTTTTGCTCTTGCAACCGATTCTCTCTGGTAATACATTGTTTCTACCATTAAAACGGGAAAAAAAATTGATGACGTATGCGTGTTGTTACATGGAAAAAGCTAAAAAGAACTTTAGACAAATTAAAACTAATAACTAACGATGTGCTATGTTTTTGTTTCGAACGAATTACAAAAGGTATTTTATGAATTATGTGATTTGGTAGATTTTTTTTTTTAATTCCACACATTCTTCAACTTTCCAGTTTTAGCCAGATTGATCATTTGGTGATATTCCATTAGGGTGTGTTTGGATATAGGATTTGAACTGGAGATTTGACTTTGGAAGGGTATTTGTAAATCACTTGGACAAAATATCTTATTTGAATAATTCAAAAGGAAATTTTTGAAATTTTCGAAAGATTTGGTTCACAGAACAAATCACTAGTCTGAACTAGTTATTTGTCAAATCCATTCTCATCTGTAATTTACAAATCCATGAAACTTCATCCCTGTTTTTTAGGAATCCTCCCCCCCCCCCCACCTTTTTCACAAACTTCTACTTCATTTCTTTCTTCTCTTCAGCTTCTCTCCCTTCATCAAAGGTATTTGCCACCAGCTAACACAGGTACATGGAATAAGTTAGTTCATATATGTAATTTCAGGAAAGTCGTGAATTCATTGGTACTCATCCAAACAAAGAATTTGTATATACTCACTTAGAATTCACGGAGTAGTAAAAAATGTCCAAACATGATATTTTAAAATGATGGGATTTGTAAATCAGGGGATTTTCGAAATGAGGGAATTTAGAAATACCTAATATTTCAAAATCTCACGTCCAAACACACTCTTATTTTTCTCATGTAGAAAGGGCCTAATTGTATACATTTCATCCTCCTTTATTTTCATCACTCTTCTTCAAACTTTTCATTCCTCTTTCCGAACCACCGCCCGCACCCCTGATTTCTTTTCTTGTAATTCATAATTCTGTCATAAACGCAACAAAAATCTATTCTAACGTTTATATCCTCGTTCAAAGCAAATATTGTCACCTTTTCCACCACTAACATCGAAACAAACCCAAAAACACTTATGCAACTGTGCATGTACCGAATTTTAGTAGATTGTCATCACATGTTAAAAAAAGTTTGCCAATTTCAAAGGAAACTACGTTTAATTATATTGATTTCTATTAGAACAATGAAAAGTATACTACGATTCATACGTTAATCCTAAAACATCAATATATACAGTACGGTCTTACTACTGAGAAAATAATGTCTTTATCAAAAGAGCTAGTCAAGTAAATGGACGCTTATGAACTCTGAATTTTAAAGAATATCTAGGGTAGCCACGTAGAAAGTTTAATATACTACGTAGAGAAGTATTCCTTTGTTATGCCTTAATGCCGTTGCGAGTACTGAGTCGTGTATAGGTCAAGAATTCCCTCCCTAATTAACGTGGGCCTGTCTGACCTGCCATCAATAATTCCAATCGAATAACCAAGTCCTGAACATTTAAGAATCAACTCTAACACCATCTATAATAACTCCAGATTAACAGGGCCACCCAATGGCAAATATTAGAGAAGCAGGAATTTTTACAATAATCAACGAAGTCTTATAAGGTCTTGGACTCTCTAGTCGCTATCGCATCATGAATTACGATATATCATAATCATCCCTTGTTATAAAAAAAATTGTCCTTGGCATTTGGATACCTTGATCTTTAAAAATAAGTATCCTAAAGCTAATTTGTAAGTTTTCGTACACTAGTAAAACAAGTTCGGTAACAATGAAAATCTTCCGCTTAATTTATCTCATATCAAATCTATTCTTTTTGATAAAATCATCACAACTGTTAGACGCTAATATAATGTCTTTGTGACTTATTATTGTGTGGGTTAATTCCACCCCCCTCAAAAAAGTCCGTTCCATAACAATTGTTTCTTGCACCCCAACCCCCTCTCCCCCCACACCCAAATCGCGCAAAAATCAAAGACTTAATTCTTTAGGCTTCTATGTACGCCTGCACCCTAAGTCTTCCGCCTTGCGCCTGGACGTTTAGGTGTGCAAGGTGTAGGGATGCAACTTGGGCTAGGCAATCCGTGCTAGCCCAAAACTTTGAACCCGTAAAAAATATGGCTTGCGTAAGAGCAAAGGTTGTTAGTCCTATGGTTGGATAACCTAGGCTTACATCTTGTTTTGATGATAACTACACATTGATTATATTTTAATGTGTGCTTTGAGTCTATTCTTAGTAGGTATATAAATGCACACTCATGAAGACACATTTGAGAAGATTGGATAGATGGATTAAAGCTATAGTGAACATGCTACAGGAGCTTCATCAAGTCTAGTGTCAAAGAACAAGAAAGAATGTAAAGGCTAAGTTACTATGGATTATGATTAATTTTTACTATTATGTAACTAGTCTTTGTTGATGTTTGGATTGATGACTATGACCTAAAATGACCTTAGGACACCTTGTGCATTGCATGTGAGTTCATAACCTTTCACACAAGTGTGGTTCTTAAAAATGCGTGGACTTTGGAGCTTACTCAGATTTTCTCAAAAATGTTTTTGGTGCTAAAATTTTCATATCTTGATAAAACTTTTCATTGGCTTTCCAACACAAAAAACAACACCTCAATCCGATTTTTCTAGAAAAAGTTATGCCCAAAATAAGAAATGGGGTTTTGTGTGGCAGCCAATAGGCAGTGGTGTAATACAGTTGACTGCATGGAAATACAATCAACTGCATTTGTCAAAATTCAGTTCCAACGGCTATTTTCGAGGACAAGACTGCAATGGCTAGTTTAGTGGGAACCCAATCGACTGCATTGGGAATACAGTCGACTGCAATGGCAGTTTTGCTCGTATAATGCCTGTAACAGCTGCATTTCATATCTTCTCTATATAAATAATTTGGGACTTCATCATACACTATGGAAACCACATTCTAAGCCTCCATTCATTAGAAAAACATCAAGGCTCATATATTAAATTTCTCTATCTTCATCTTCATGATTTTACATCATTAAAGAGAGCATATTTGTGAGCAATTCTTTGATTGAGAGTGACCACTCTTCAAGTCATCAATTCTCTCATCTCTCTATTGTACTAAAGCTTCGTTTGTACTCATTTCCTTTCAAGAGAGTTTCTTTGTACACAATTGATCTTTGTAAAATGATTGTGATAAAGGCTTGGGTTTATCAAGTCTTCGGTGAGCTTTGTGGATTCAAGGCTTGTGCTTGGTGTGGGGATATCACCAAGTGTTGTAAGGGTTTTGATCTTGACCCGGAAGAAGATTGTTGCTAGTGGATTCTAGTGCTCTTGCAAGGGACTTCCTTAAAGAGGTGGATGTAAACTTTAGGGTAGTTCAAGCCGAACCATTTGAATATCTCTGTCAAGTATCTCTAAATCATTCTTTTTACTTATTACTCTATAATTGCTTGAAATTGTGTAATTAGCATCTTCATTGAAGTATTACTTGGTTTTATTGAGATTTGTGATTGTGCATAATTTAAATTCCCCATTAATTTTCAAAAATCCTATTCACCCCCCCTCTAGAGTTGTTTTATTAGTTTCAAAGGTTTTTCGAAGCCCGCTATCCCATGGAAAACCCAGTCCGTCAAACTTTTATATTATATATGAATATATAAATTTTACGTATACAAGGTATGTATTTTTTTCTTTTAGCCTTTAAAATCCTCTAAGCAAATGCGTTTAGAGACCTTTGAAGATTTCTTATTTTCTCCCATGTTTCTTATTACAAGACTAAACTTCGTAAAATTGTTTCGAAATCCTTGTCTTTTTCTTTTATTTTTTTCTGAAACTTTATTTCATTCTTATAACTAAATTCATTTTCAGCTTTCACCATAGTCATCTTTATTATCATGACCAATTAGTATACTTTGATGATAAATGACATGTTTAAAAGTTAAATAATTAAAAACTCGTGACTAATTATTAGACTTGTATGATAATTGATATGTGTTAAGATTAAGTAAACAAAAACTAATATGAAATCATGGACAACCCGTCGGTAGCTCATGCCTAGCCCGTGCCCACCAAAACTTTCATGGACTGGGCACGAAAAGATATTATTTGGCCTATAGTTGGGCTGGGCTGGGCAGGGCAGGGCACATACACAAGTTGATGCCAAGGAGAGTGGGTTCGTACCTACGTGGAGGTGCCACAATGAATGCAATTCGAGTCAGATGCCAAGTATGTTGATGTAGGACACAACAAGGGTGGAACAAGGGCAGAGATCAAGGGCTTCCCAGACAGAGCTTGAGGGTGGCAGTGCTGCGAGGGCGATAGCGCAACATGAATACATGACGACAGTCACAATCCGATGCTTAGGTCCAGAGTCAAGGTCCTGTATGTTTCTCTCTCTAGAATTCTAGAGTGAGAAAGTGAATATGTGAGAGTCTTCCGTCAATGTTCCGTCCCAAATGAATTCTCAAGACCTCTATTTATAGAGATTGAGATGATGATGTCATTAACCGACACATGGCGCTCCCCGGGATTGACACGTCACTGGGGGGGTCCACGGGTGCCGGTGCTCCACGGACTGTCAGATCGCATATTCAACCAGCCTGCCCTGCACAGCGTCACTCTATATGTCTGGAAGGACTGGCTCCCACAACGTCGGTGTGGCCAGAGAATCCCCTTGATCTAGCCTCCAATCCAAGCCCTTGCAGAGTCCCACAGGCCTGGCAGCGGTGGGGAAGACCCGACGCCCAACTGCCAGGTGAACTAGGCGCGATGCCCTCCGAAGACCTGCTCCCGTCTCAGAGTGACCCGGGGGTCATAGTCCCTAGGGGTGCCGACGCAAACCCCCAGTGCCGGAGCACGTAGGCCAGTCACGTAGGCACCCTGGTGGAGATAATGTCCCGGAGGAGTCACCTATTCCGTAGGCCGAGGTAGCATCCCGGAGGAGCCGTCTACCTGGCAGAAGGGGAGTCTTCGTGCCGGAGCACTTGGAGCTCCCTAGCAGAGATAGTGTCCCGAAGGAGTCGCCTATCCCCGCGGGTGAGTCCTTGTGCCGGAGCACTCGGAGCATGTCAAGGTAGCATCCCGGAGGAGCCGTCTACCCGACTGGCCGAGGTAGCATCCCGGAGGAGCCGGCGACCTGGCGGAAGGGGATTTGAAGAGCTCTCTAGTGGAGATAGTGTCCCGGAGGAGTCGTCTATCCCCATGGATGAGTCCTTGTGCCGGAGCACTCGGAGCATGTCAAGGTAGCATCCCGGAGGAGCCGTCTACCTGGCGGAAGGGGAGTTGAAGAGCTCCCTAGCGGAGATAGTGTCCCGGAGGAGTCGTCTATCCCCGCGGGTGAGTCCTTGTGCCGGAGCACTCTGAGCGCGTCAAGGTAGCATCCCGGAGGAGCCGTCTACCTGGTGGAAAGGGAGTTGAAGAGCTCCCTAGCGGAAGGGGAGTTGAAGAGCTCCCTGGCGGTGATAGTGTCCAGGAGGAGTCGCCTATCCCCGCGGGTGATGTACACTGTGGAGAGTGGGTCGAAGCATGTGTCCACGACCAAGGCAAGGTGCGCATGGTGTGGTGAATGAGTGTGGTGCCCGGGGGCATGTAACATGATTGTGGTGCACGGGCGCGATGAAGTGAGTAAAGTGCCGGGGGCACGTCTTTGGGATAGAGAGCCTGGGGCACGGCTGTATCAGCGGTGCGACAGAGTGTTGGAGTGCTGCGCCCGGACGCCGGTGACGGGGCCGCGGAGTTGTGTCCGGGCGACGGGGCCGCAGAGTTGTGTCCGGGTGACGGGGCCGCGGAGTTGTAAGGCCTCTTGAAGAGTAGTGAAGGTGCTAAGGATGGAGGCCAAAGGCCAACCCCAAGGGGGAGGCCAAGGCCAACCTCCTTGGGCAAGTGTCATGGCGCGCCGACGGGCAAAGTGCGACGGTCGAAGCGTGATGCGGTGTCGCACAAGGATAAGTTTCTTAGTGACGAAGTCACGTCACGAAAGTGAGAAGTGCACGTGACTTGAGCGTGCATGCTTTGACTGGTTGTGAGCGTTGAAAATGTCTGTTGCTTGTGCGGACGTGTCATGCAAAATGAGACCACAGTGGGCTTTGGGTGTGACCAGGATAGGTTGGGAACACAAGTTTTTGAAGTGAGTTAGGTATGATCTGACCCTTGAGCCCATCCAGCTTGTCCAAGTTGCAGCCCTAGCAAGGCGCACACTTAGGTTTTGACAGGGGATATGATATAACATGCAAAGGATGAAGATATAGCCAAAACGTATTTTTTACTTATTTTGAAATCTTTGTTAAGTATTGAAAATCTTTTATGTTCTTTAATGACCTTTTTGGTAATTTTCTTACATCAAAGTTTTTTTTAACACTTTTATCCAAAGACCTTACGTAGCTTTTCGTGAGTGCTTTCTAATTTTCTTCTTAAGTATTCCCCTAATCGAGCTCTAAATAGATTTTAGAAGAGAACTGCTAAAGTCTGTAGGAAATTTGGGCAAACAGGGTACATATTTTAAAGGGCTAATTACACATATATCCCTGAGGTTTGGGGGTAATTACACGCGATGACACAAAGTTTCAAAATGTAACACTTATGTCCATTGACAAACGGAATACAAAAATAATTAACGTTTTGACAAAAGACTTGATTGCCCCTGACTTTAAAATAAATTACCCACTTAATTTACTGTTTATTTTCCCTCTCCCCACACCCAGCACCCCCACCCCGTCTGCCTCTTCCTCTCCCCACACCGCCCCTCCTCCACCCCCCGCCCCCACGCCGTCTGCCTCCCCCTTCCCCATCACCCGCCTACCCCGTCATGCCCACAACCCCCTTCCTCGGTGGCAACCGAGTCAATGCCGTCACCAAACCCGAGGCAATCCAGCTGTGCCACCCAGCGTCAGGAGGCCAGATCACCGTCAGCGCAGTAGCAGGACCTCTGGCGAGGTACCGGCGCCGTAAGATCGCGGTCTCACTCCCGATCTGCCTGTAGCCATACCGGTCGCCACCATCACCGCCGCGACCTACCTCCGTACCCCGCACCGTCCGATATCGTAAGCATCACCGAGCTACGTCGCGACACCGGCCTCCTCCTTTGAGATGCGCGCCACCGTGACCACCAGCAAGGCAGCGCCATCACCACCATGATGGGCTTGCACCATCGCGCCCACCGGTGCAATCGCCGTCGTTGCAATGGCCATATCTGTCTCTTTCCCATCCAGTCTTCCTCCCTCCCTCGCCAAGGGCTTGCCGGCGTGGTTGGGCAAGTCTGCCGGATGGTGGGGCGAGGGGGACTGCCGGCGACGTGGGTTTGCCAAGGCGCTTGCTGGAGGCGTCTCGGCAGCTTGGGTTTGCCAAGGGGCTTGCTGGCGTGGTGGGGTGGTTCTGCAGGATGGTGGGGCGAGGGGGGCTGCTGGCGGTGTGGGGCGGGGGATGGGGGCTGCTGGCGGCGTGGGGCGGCGGAGGGGGGCTGCCGGCGGTGACCTCAGATTTAGGGTTTAAATTGTGGAGAGAGAAAATTAGAATATCAAATTATTCACGATATACTGTACAGGGGTAGTATTGCCATTTTCAAAATACGTAATGACGAAAATTACACTTTTTGGACGGAATACTGACGGTTGGATAAAAGTGTTACTTTTTTTAACGTTTTTGGTCACGTATGTTACATTTTGAAACTTTGTGTCCTCGCGCGTAATTACCCCCAAACCTCAGGGATATAGGTGTAATTAGCCCTATTTTAAACTTGGGTTGCGATTAATCTCAAGACAAATAAATGAGGTTGTACAATGAAAACACCGATGAGAACTCTGTTGCAATAGAAGGAAAAATCATTATGAGCAAAACGATGACGCTGAAATAGATGAGAGAAACAATGAGATATGAGGATTGGGGAGGACTAATCAAATGAGGGGCACCCCTCTAAAAAAAATGATGTTTAGAGTTATTTCGAAAAAGAAGATAAGGCATATTTTTTTTCTTCTTAGAAATAGAGAAAGGACTAAAAGGATATATATACTCCGTACCAATACTTGTAAAAATTCAGTTTTCAACCTTAAATTAGTAAAAAAGAAATTCTCTTCCGGTCAATTTATCAGTCAGAATGACCCTTTGTCATATTATAATACCCAAACTGAAAGTAAAAGAAAAATGCTATTTATTTTGACTATGCTTTTTCACTTTTTTCCGTCTCTAGAAATATATATTTTAGCGATGAGTATTAATTTTTTATCGACAAACAATGGAATAAGAGCTTATCAGGATATAAATGGCCTGTCTCAAAATGAAATATAATTCAAATTGGCAGGGGAAGATATTATAATTTATCAAAACTTTTGGACATAGGTGACTTGCGCCCCAAGTTGAAAACCAGGCCACGGAATCCGGTCACCTGGTCCAACTGTAGCCCTCCCATTTCACCGCCAATAGAGTAATGGCAATTTCGAAAATCCAAGCAACGTTGAGGCCGTTTTCAAAATTCACAAAGACTCCCCTGGGGTACCTTCCATCACACAGCAACCGGGCATTAAATCCACACGTGACTTCCATGTGCCACTCATCCACGTGGCCTAACAACAAAGCGCCCACCGTTACCAGCTAATCATGCGCCCCGACACAGCGTATCTCTGCCCCTTCACCTTCCATTCTCACCAGGCCAAGCACCTTTCCCCCCGCTAAAAAGAGACGTGTCTTTCGTCATTGGCATCTCTCTTTGTAGCAAAAAAAAAAATCTCGGTTTCTCTCTCACACACTCACATGCTTACACACACTGAATTGAAATTTCATCAATTTTTTCTCTTAGACAGTGCTCTATGCGTCACAGTTTTCGATTGAGGATCGAACTGAAAGATGCTGGAGGATCAGGTGACGTACCTCTTGCAGAGGTACCTCGGGAACTACGTGAGAGGCCTCAACAAAGAGGCTCTCAAAATCAGCGTATGGCAAGGTTCGGTTTCACTAATCAGCTTACTGTCGACTTCTCAATTTCCTGTTAAATTCGATGTTGTTATCACTTGTATTGTTCCCTTTGTAGCTATGTACGTGTAGTTGTCTATGATGTGAGTGTTTCGGTAGTTCGAGAACTGAGTATCGTTTAACTATCGAGCGCATTGTTTTAGCGTTTTCGCTATGTTTGGCTTGATTGACATTGAAACGGTGCAGATTTTTTAACCGTTGAACAAGTTGTTTTGTAGTTTTCGCTAGTTTTGCTTAATTGTAGTGACATTGAACCCGTGCAATGTGTTTAGGTCGTGGTTAGAGAGATGTCAAATGCGAATATGTCAATTTGGTGCATCTGGAGTCGTGTTTTGAGTCGTCAATTTTGCGGAATGAGTGATTGTGGACAGCGTGTGAATTGTGCTTCACCCTGTTCAAAGTTAGGCTTAGCAGGCCTAGTTGAGTAAGCTTTTTGGATATTGGTAAGGCGACGCGGAAGAGAGAGATAGAGTGGCAGTGTGAAAAAACATTCGAATAATTTGGAGTAGTGTTGGAGTTGTTGAATTGTCAATAATGTTAGGTGTTAGGGGTCCTGTTCGAAGAACTATTTGTCAATCGGATGATTTTTGTAAGGTAAGTACGTTAAAATTTCAGAGGTTTGTATTTTTTTACACTCTCCTTCTGCTGAAACATATGGTGGTGCTTTCATACTTGTCATTTTGACGGTTACGGCCGTGCAAATGAATCTTCTACTCTACACGTTTGAAAGGATGGGGTTTTTAGCAAGTTGGAGGAATGTGATGTCATCGAAGTCAGCTAGAAGCCTTTTTCTTTTCTTCTTTTTTCTCACATTTATGGGGAGCTAGAAGAGTTTAAAGTATAAAGAAGAATGAAAGAGATCTTTATTAAGTTTTTCGAGTTTGGTTCGCAGAGGAATCTATACATGTTTTATCGTGTCTCTCAGCTGGTGACTTTTCCTACTTTTCCTATTTTAAAACATGAGTTAGTTGGTATATGCTGTGAGCATCGATATCAACCACGCTCTTCTTCGTATGACCAGAGCTGATCAATGTGAATGGACCATTGCTTTTTCTCATTTATCTCGTATGATGTATCTTAACATCGTTAATGTACATATATGGTAAACGAAGATACATCTGGCTCATCTGCCACATGAGGTTTATCGTAAAGGACCCATCAGCCACACCCATATAAACCTCCCGTGAAGCCCAAGAGACCTGCCTGTAACTTATCAAAGACACACCGAAAGTATGCGGTATTGAAAGTACGAGAAGGCAAAATAGGATGTGCTTTTTGGCGCACCCAGCGAGTATAAGTACTCAATACCCATCCGACATGGATACTCGACCAAAATGAACTTTATCATTGGCAGACTTTATGTAGGGGGAGATGGATTTAGGAGTTCAAGTATGTGCTAGCAAGTTGGAAGATCCAAGGATAAAGTGGGATTATCGGTTTAACAGTTCTTTGCTTGGGAAATTTTGAGGATTTTTGGAGAGAGGAAGTGTCTAGAGGAGGAGCAAGTAGATGTCCTTTGCTGAGGATAATAACTAGTGAATATCGTTCTGGTGTCTCAGTGGGGTGGAAATCGTCCTTTAGCCATTAGGAATCGAGATCTCTTTGGTACTGTGAATGAGGCATAATCGGTGAGACACGTGCTTCTAGTGTGGATGTGCAGTGGAATGGCACAAACTTCAGCGATCGGCCTAGCAAAAAGCCCCAAGAACTCGAGTTTACCAATTGAAGTAGTTGCAATTTTCTCAAAGCAAGCAAGCAACAGTAGATGCAAAGCTCTTATTAAGTTAACAGCAGATGTATGTGTCCAAACTTTTCGGTATGATAGAGGCTTTGTTCTTAGCAAATTGTAGAAGAAGCAAGAGAATGGGCGGGGCAGATGACCTAGGAGTGCTTGCAAAGGATGCCACCAGAGGCTCTCTTAAGTCCAATTGGAATGAGGTGCAATCAATGCATACCTGATCCCAAACTCTTGGCTAATTGTTTATGACTTTCTAGCTATTACTTATACATTTGAATGATCATGGATTATGACTTCAATTTAGTTCTTCGAGGATGAGGAATTGCATGAGAGTGCAACCCTTGTCAAGGCTCGCTTGAAGCCTTCCGTGACCAACTTTTTGGATTATGTATAGCTAGGTCATTTTGTTCTTTGTATTCCACCTTCTATAAGTCAAAGTTCTTAGTCTTGGGGGGAAAAAAGAAGAAAGCTACGGTGAGAGAAAATAACGTTAATCTATTAGTATTTTAGGTCACACAAGGATACCTCCAATTTAGCTATTTTTGGAGTAATTGAATTTCGCAAACTCATAGCTCCTGTATGTAGTAATTAATACAGGCCTGCTGATTAGATAGACTTGATTTATTTTGTTTGTGTCATTAGATTGGTGCATTATTGACTTGTGTAAGCGGGTCAAAGAACGTTGCTTTAGTGGTGCATTTGTGGTGTAAGTTACAATTGCATTACTTTGTGTGTGCTTAGTGGAAATAGTGGTCCAATTTTTTTTTGAAGTGGTTGGTTAGTTATTCTTTTACCACAAATCCTCTGATTTGCATTAGGAGACCATAAAAAGCTATCTAATCTAGTTATTTATATGGTGCAAGAAAATGTAGAAAATTGAATTTAAAGCGTTGTGTGTTCTCTTCAAGATCTCGCATTGTCCACCTCCTAATTTGTGAGTATAGAAAGCAATTGACTGACCCTTGGCCTCTAAAAAAGTGGTAACAGAGCTGGAATAATCGTAGTGGACATTGTGACGTTGGTTTGTTAGTCTCTATGGTATTGTAAACTATCCAAAATGGATATTTGGTTTAAGAAGAATTGATCGTTAGATTATGTCACAATGAGGAGTGTCCTTTAGTTGTATCTTAAATCGTGAGTTGTGGGATGTGGTTGGTGAAGAACCACGTAGTGACTTGTCGAAGAGAGTTCAACAAAAGTTGAAGAAAGACACTCCTTGTGTTGCCAAAAGGCCGTCCATTATTTCTCCTAGTTTGGTTTTCCTATTAAGTACTAATAAAAGTTTTAAGGGATAATTGCGTAAAATACCCCTGTGGTTTGGGGTCGTTGCAAAAAAACCCCTCCCGTTACAAAAATTGCAAGAAGACACCTAAGCTTAAAAAAGTGTTACACCCGTCAACTCCCGTAACGGAACGAAGAAAATGACTAAATTATCCCTCCATATAAACTGTAATTGTAATTGAAGATCTAGGGTTTTTCTTTTGTATGTATGGTGTTGGTATTAGGCAGGAGGCATAGGGGCAGCTTGTGGTGGTGGATCAAGAAGGTGGTGCCGGCGCAAGTATGGGGTTGATGGCGGGGTTGGCGGGCAGCGACGCTGGTCATGGTGGGTGGACAGGGCCAGTGGCGAGCGCCTAACGGGGCTTGATCGAAATCCTAATTGCAGATTTAGGTTTTTTTTTGCCCCGAATGGTCTTTGGATAGGCTCGGGTTTTGGCTGTTGAATCAGGCTTGTGGTAGCGACGCAATTGGATAGGGTTTATGGCGGCGCAATCGGTCGAGCAATTGGATAGGGTTGATGGTTGGCTTGGCGGCTACGCAAGTCGCTGGGGTTGATCGCGAGGTGAGCGG
This sequence comes from Escallonia rubra, assembly GCA_033065855.1. NCBI lineage: Eukaryota > Viridiplantae > Streptophyta > Magnoliopsida > Escalloniales > Escalloniaceae > Escallonia > Escallonia rubra. The sequence goes on along the minus strand of JAVXUO010000112.1, from coordinate 181,173 downwards.
CGATGTAAGAGGTGGGGGAGATGACGGGGATGGCGACGTGGAGTTCGCAATGGAGTTCGCAGTGGTGGCGACGAACTTGGCTCCAGTTGATGAAGGTGCTAGCGGCGGTGGCGGCTGCGGCTGGGCTGGGTGGTGGCCGAAATGGGCGGCGGCGGCGGTAGATGGGGCTGGGTGGGGGCGGCGGCGGCGGCTAGGGTTTTGGTTGTTGAGGTGGTGGCTAGGGTTAGGGTTTGATTGGAATGGAGAAGAATTTGGGACTTGGATGGGAGAGAAAAAAAAAGCAGGGTAATTTAGTCTTTTTAATATATTAAAATTTATCAAACGCATTTTTTAAGAAAGTGAATATCACGCATCGTCAATTTGGACAATTTCTCTAACAGTTGCAACATAATTAATATCTTAGGTGTCTTCTTGCAATTTTTGTAACGGGAGGGTTTTTTTTGCACCGACCCCAAACCACAAGGGTATTTTACGCAATTATCCCAAGTTTTAAATATCAAAGCAAATTTAAATCTTCTATGGAGATTCAAGATCTCCAAGTTATGTTTGATAAATAATTGAGGTCATTGCTTCCAACTGTAGACGTGACTTCTTACCCACAACGAATTGGGTAAACAAATAAAGATTTTGAAGATTTGGAGGAAGAAATTCCAACAGGGGAAGAAAGAGAGTTTCGCGCTTCTGGAGCTAATGAAATGGAAGAGACAAAGGATGAATGCGAGGAAGTTGAGGCAATAGTTGAAGAAAGAGAGGAGAAGGAGAACACAGTGGTGAAAATGCCCAAGTTAAAGAAAAAGAATCTGTGGCAAAGACCATGGAGGATGAGAGCATTGAGAAAGAGATGGAAGTTGATGAAGGCCAAAAGGTGAATAACCAAGGGCCCGTATGTTTACTATATTCATTTTCTGTTTTCATTTTCATAATTTTCGTATTCAGTTAGAAAAAACGCTCTTGTACTTTTATCATTTTCACAAAAAAGTTTCATCTACTTTTTCCTAATTTGGGTGGAAAAAGCTGAAAACACCTTGGAGGTGTTTTCAGTTTTTTGTCACTGTTTAAGTAATTTTACCCAAAATGAAAACAGAAAATGGTAAAAGTACACAAAAAAAGAATCTTTTTTATCATCATTGCAAAAAACAGAAAACGAATATGGTAAACGTACGGGCCCCAAGGTAGGGTGACCATGGAGACCTTTTTTGATCCGAACGAGTTACAAGAAATGTCCAAAGAAAGTGGGCAAGATCAAGTATGCACACAAGTGACGAAGAAACGTAAGAGGTGCAACATAATGGTGATCCACATGCGATACACTACAGAAGGCTCTTACATGTCTAGTGATAGTTCTCTTACATGTGTAGGAGTTATAATAGAAGGCTATAGAAGGCTATCTAGCCTATTTGATTTGTATGGTGCAAGAAAATGTAGAGGAATGAATTTTAAGCGTCATTATTTGTTCTTCAAGATCTCTCCTTGTCCTCTTCTTTATTTGGCAGTGTAAAGTGAGTGAGTGACCCTTTGCCTCTAACAGGGTTGTCTTCACCTCTCTCTTCTGAGTCACACACTGATCATTTTTGAACTACACATCTCATGCTATGCTAACGCGACACACTTTCAAAGATCTTAGGAAGTTAGAATCTTATTCCTAAGGTCACCTGTAGTTTTGGGTCAAATGGTTACTTGCATGGCTGCAGATAACTGCCACTTTTCCTCCATTACTTGTTCCTTTAAGAGGTGTTATTTGATATATTGGTCTAAACAAGAACGTGCGTGGTTATTACTTGTTTCCTTAAGAGATTTTATTTGTAATATTGCTCTTAAACAAGAACTTGCATGGTCTAGTATAACCACACCAGTCAATGAATTAGATCAGCTGGCAAGTATACAAGATGGCAGGTTGGCAGGAGCAAACTGTTGCTCTATATTCATCATCCATTAGCTGGCCTTTATATATGTAGATCATTTGTTTGTTCATTTCTGATTAAATTTCTTTTCAGTTGGCTGATGATGCTTATTTCTGTGAAATTTGGGAAACAGTGTTGGTCTTGTGTATAATGACTATTTCATTAGTATTTGGCTACTTCTAAACTTAACTTAAAATCCAACAGGCGATGTGGAGTTGACGAATATGCAGTTGAAGCCGGAGGCGCTTAATGCATTAAAGTTGCCGGTGAAGGTCAAGGCAGGGTTCCTTGGATCAGTGAAGCTTAAGGTTTGTGGGCTCATACAAGTGTTGTTATCATGAGGATTGAGATGTTCTTCTGTTGGATTCTCTAAACTTTGATAAGAAATGCTTTTCCCTTTTTACGTAAATTATTAGGATGCATTGCATTGATAGCATTGATAGCATTGACCGTTATCACCAAGTTCACTACTCCTTTAACTTTCAGTGAGACCTTATTACGATTTCAACAGGCGTGCCCAAATTCCACAACTCATTAAGATTTTGGTTGGAATTTTGAGAAGTTGAAGGGTGTTGAATTATAGGATAATGTCACGGACCGTTTGCTAAGGAGGCTGATTTTTAGAGGTTACGCCATGCGGGCGCTCATTAGGCGCTTATGGGACGCTTCGTGGACGCTTACTTGGCGATTACAAGGCAAGGCTTCCGGAAGGTTCCAGACTTCTCTACACCATTCTATTTTGAACATGTGTAAAATGTGTAACATGTGTGAATATTCTAAAGTAGGAAAGTATTCTAGAATACTAGGATCCGTAGGATCGAATGTATCCCCACCGTCCGTTGAGGAGGTGGAGTAGTATATAAAGCCAAGGCCTCACTTGGCCAAAGCATCGAAGACACATCCAATACATCTTTGTATTCAAGCTTTCTCCAAGTAGTGCATTGGGAATCCTTTCCCCAACCTCTTGTGTTCCGCTGCATATTTGTTTCCAACTTCGCCCAGCTCTACGGTTAGGCTGACTTAGCCGAGCAAGCGGGGGCTTGATCTAGCTAAGTGCCGCACGGTTTCGACTTAGGGAAGTTCGGTCCGTGACAATAAGGTAGCATATTACTGCAATGTGAGCGGTAATCACTTTCTCAAAGTGTGAACCTAGCATTTGATTTTCGGCTTTAGTCATTGACCTGTATACATACAGATTGATTGTTAGCGGTTAAGTGACCTCAGATGTTTGTTGAGTGAGTTCGTAGTCCTTACCTGAATATCTACGTTCTAGTTTGTCCATCTTGCAATCGTAGTAGCTTTTCATAGTAGAAAGCTTAGTTATTTGATATTCAAAAGAACCTGCTTATCTTCCAAGTATACGCCCACTGCTGCTTATCTTACAAGTATACGCCCACTGCTGCTTTTAGCAGTCATGGTGGTTGCTGTCAGAGGTGGTTTGGATACAAGCCTAGTATTTGGCAGCATCATCCATGAATTTCTTATCATACTTTCACAGCTTTGGCTTTTCTTTCTTTTGGTTCTACACATTCATACGTCTGTGAAGTGTCTTAATTGGTGACTTCCATCCAATCTCCACTTCTCAACTTTGTCGATCCTTTCTTCTCACTCTCATTTTGTGTGCATCCACACGGGAACAATTGATGGGACTACGAAGAATATTCAGGAGGTCTCTTATTCTGGGGCAAGATACAGTGTTAATTAGGACTAGCTACAAAGTATTTGGAATGCAGTATTGATAGAATGGGAAGGAATATGAGCGTGAAGTAAATGCAGAATATTTGACGAGCATTGCTCAAGGAGGGAAGATTTAAGAGCATATGATGAGAGCAGGTTGGCCAAAGAAGGAGTGTACTTCTGGAGTGCTGTGTGGTTATTCCTGTCAAGTTGAAGGAAAATTTTATAAGATGACCGTGAGGCCAGGCGTGGTGTATGGTTCAGAATGTTGGGAAACTCATTTTTCATTTATTTTCAACCCACCATCAACCTGTTTCAAGCATTCTCAAAGCAAACACAAAAACATAACATTCTCAAAAGTGATACTCAACTGTAATGCACCACATCCAGAAAGAAATATTCAAACCATAAACACATAAAATTAAAGGGAGTTATATGATATAAACACAAGAATACTCAAATGCTGTTTTAATACATCAAAAAATACATCCAATGTTATCCGGCATTTTTCCACTTACAGAAAAGTCTTTGGAATTGAAATACGGGTGCTTAGGTGAATGAGTGCCCACATTAGGAAGGATCTAAAAAGCCTGGACATTCTTAAGAAGGCTTGGTTGCATTAAAGTAAGGATGAGGGAAATTGCTTGACAAGCTGAAGCTTAGGTCAATTTTATTTTGGTGTTCAAAATTTCAAATGCATTCGTCTTATTTTCCTGAAGGGCTCTTTAGTTTCTGTAGCTTTGATGTCTGATATATACATTTCCATCTACTTTATTTCAGCAGGGTGCAGTTTGTTGATTAATCAATATCACCAACCTACAAATCTTTCTCTTTAGGTCTCTTATTCATCTTTAGTAACTTAATCCTGAGTGACAGACAATATTCTGACTTGTTACTGGAGCAAAAATCACATTTTTGGTTCGTCAGAGACCTTTGTTTTACTTCAGTATTAGTATCTGCTGACAACAGTATCTGCTGACAACAGCATCATGTACTGCCGATGTTACCACTGTTTTACTTGTATGGTCCAATCATATTGTCAAGGCATTGTCAGAATTGGCATGTCCAGCATAGATATTGTTGTGTTATTCTAATAATCGGGATCGCTGTGGTGACGATCCTCTGTTTTATTAGGTACTCTTCATAAACAACAACTTTTGTGGAGTGTAAAATGTTTTTCTCGCACCTGTCTTCCCTTTGTAGAAAATGCGAGGTCAGACTCGGATTTTCTCCACTGAATTAGCATGGTTTGACTTGATTTTAGCTTTGTTCCTCTCTTCTAGATCTGTTTGGCTGCATGGGGTGTTGGGCCTCTATATCATGGCTATTTTTTTCCGCTGCATGATATTTTTGAGGTGAATTCCTTGCCTAAAATGTACCCCGTTTTGGCCCTTTTTACCCTGTCTGTAGGAATTTGAGCTGCTTTGATTGTTTTCAGACACGTTTTATCCTTTTCAAATTGAACCCCCCCGAGGTTCAACATAGCCCTGGGCCTGTGCAGGACTGGTCGCTGCTGTCGCTACCAAGTACCTTTTTCTGTCATGTTCTTTCTTATTAGGGATCTTGTTCTATCCTTGACCACAGATTTCCTTATGAAAAATACAAATAAGAGTTTGCATTGTTTATTTGCGGTGCTAATTTCTGAATCCTAGCACATAGTGCCCCATCTGCTATTTCATGGAGTGGGTGAATGTGGAGGTATTCTTGTATTATTCTTTATTCTCCACATTAGGACCATTTTTTTGAAGTGGTCCATGGCATGCCTCTATCGATAAAGAGCAATAGCAAGCATGGAATCATTAACATCTCTGAGGCCATATATGGTTTTCACTTTCTGGGTGACGAATCAACTATTGCAACAGTTATGACTTAGTTGCTTGATTCGAACGTGGTTGTCTGTTGACATGCCTTCGCACGACCTATGCCCTTGGGGTAGTGCAACGTACTTCTTGTGTCATATTTGTTTTAGTACAAGCAGAGTTGAATCTTGTTGTTTTTTAGTGGTGTGGTTCTATTCCTGGGAAGCAGCCTTCCTGGTCAACCAGAATGGGAGATTAAGGACTTTGCTAACTTATTGTTAATTTCCTTTCATTCTGGGGGTCTAGGTGGCGGGGTGCTCTTACAACGTTATGAAGGATAAAGTACAAATGAGATGTCAACGTTATGAAGGATAAAGTACAAATGAGATGCACGACATTTTCAACATGGCAAAACATGCAAACATTGAGTTTCCATGAAAGCTTGTAAACTCGTAGTAGCATACTGGAGAAAGTGTTGGCATGGCATCTAAATGCATGGTGATGCCAGGCAATCGGTTTTCATTGCCAGGAATAAAAAAAGACAAAACAACGTGACACAAGTTCCAATCATGTATATGCGTACAAGTGTGCTAGGAGCCTGTTTTTACTGGGCCTGTTCGATAAATTTTGATCTACGATGATGAATACTTTTTCGTTGCTACTTTAGAGTTGCATCATATTAAGGGCAGTGCATAAGAGGGCTAAATGTAGTGGCCTTACCCCTGCTATCATTATTATTTAAGAATTTCATCATGTTTCAATTGCTAGAATAACCTTCAAGAGAGAGAAATTTGGAGTCCCCTGCACTTCCTAAAGCAATGTTGATATTTGCATGTTTCTGAAACGGGTTGCTTTCGGTTCTAGGTACCATGGAGCAGGATTGGTCAAGATCCAGTTTTAGTTTCCCTGGATCGCATTTTCTTGTTAGCTGAACCGGCAACCCAAGTTGAAGGAAGCACCGAGGACGCTATCCAAGAACTTAAGAAGAGCCGGATACGGGTGGGTAGACATTGACAAACCGTGTTATAGTTATTTCTGCTTTTGCATGTTGCTTTCCTTACTAAATTGTTAACATTGGAATAGGAGATGGAAATGAAGCTGTTGGAGAGTAGACAAGTGTTGATGACTGAAATGGTATGTCTTTGTCATTATTATCTGGAGGAAATGTAAGATTTTTGACATTTAATTGCTGATGACGGTGCTCTGTACATTGGGGTTCTACGGTTTGCCTGGCTGAACTTATGGCCAAGCTGTAAGCAGCATACCTACTTGAATTATGGAAAGCAGGTTACAGCTTATGGCTTATGGAGCTTGGTTATATGTGAGTTTGGATCTTTCCACTTGTAAAGTTCTAATACGGGAATCCCTCTATGCAACTCCCTGTTTCTGCTCAAGACATGAGTTATTCACTGTGGAGTACCCTGATATTGGTTTCCTCTTGCCTTCGGTTGTGAAATGCCTCAGCGGTCGTGAAATAAGGGAGTTAAAAAGTTGTATGAGTAACCTTTGGTTGCTTTTGACAGGGACAACAAATGCAAATTCTATCAGGCCTCCACCAAATTTTGCATCCAATATGATGTTGTAAGCCACATTTTGGGTGATCACAAACGTTTGAACTCCGTGTTAAAGAACGTGTCAAACAACCGATACATGCTGTTCACTCTGTTAGAGAATGCATCGACAACATAATGATAAGTGGTGACTAGTTTCTGTGCTAGCCGTATACCTATCATAACCTCCTCACCTCCTCCATTGCCCTGGTGCATTGGACCAGCTGCGTTACCAACGTAGATTGTGTTTACAACAAATCCCACAGGGCGATTTTTATGTGTGCTTTAACACTTTTTGTATGCATGACATTTTACAGTCATATTAATAAAAGCATATTTACCGTACAATAATCTTAACGTTATTGTAATCTGTACCATGTAAGGATGTGGTAATTTAATATGAGCAATAATACTTTATTGTGTTGTATGTTTCATCACATAACAGCACTCCTTTAACTAGTGAGCTTGACTTCTTTGTAGCGTATGGATGATAGCAGACTTTCTGTTGAGATACTGAGAAATGTTTGTTTTAAAAACATACTAAATTCTCGACACGGAGGTATTGCACCGTTTAGAGTATTTGATCATCCGTAGTCTAATCGAGCCATTCCAGGTATGGATTGAAATATACCTTTAATCATATGTGTGCCCCCTCGCGCACATGGCCTCGATTGCGAATGGAAAGTGAAATTAATGACAGATGAATCACGGTTTATGGTCTACAAAATTTTTAGACTATGAATAGTGCATCTAATTTGCATCATTGGTTTTTGAATGTCCTTTCCAAGAGTACCGCTTCTAAATAAGTCTGTCGATGAAGAAGTGTTTGGTTAACTACCCAACCAAAAAGTGCCAAGCATGTTAGTTATTCTTAGACTTTTTTTAATATGGCCCAGTTGTAACAGCCTGTCCCATATAAAAAATGTTGGTGTTTAAGATTAGCCTTAAAAGGCCCTGCCAAGGATCTCATAAGTATGTACATGCTAGCCCTCTTAAGGGAGGCATTATGCTGTGATGCGGCTGTGGACCTGTTGGTCGTTACTCGGACTAGTATTTTGGATTGTCCAAGGTTTATTGATGTTACACGCTGTCAAGGATCCTCTAGAAGTTTCTGTGCCACACAAATTGATTTCTTTCCTGAATTATTTTCTTCTGTTGAAAAGTATTTGATTGTCATAAGAGAATTATGAATCTTAACAATCTTCTTTAGGAACATGGTCTTGCGGGTTGATTTCTGTTGTTGCCTAGCGTAGAAATTGAAGCTCTCTCATCTAAGCATAACTATAGATGCAATAAATAATTATCTTGTACATGCTCTCTCTCTCTCTCTCTCTCCCCCTGCAGCCTCCCTTTACATCCGTTTGACGTATTTCTGATGTTGGACATACCTGAACCTCATTGTGGTACACAGTCAACAATTTGATTCTGCTACTCTACAAAAGTATTATTGTTGAAAGTTGTCTGTGAGGGATGGCGTGGCACGACTTGACCAAGTCAAAGGTGTATAGGAATCTGACTAGCCCCCCAAGGTCAAAGGGTCAAATTTTGACCCTCCGTTGACTCGTTGGCTGATACAAAGGAAAAGACTTCTAAAATAATCACCAGGTAATCCCTCAAGTAGCATCAACCCTGAGGCTCCCTAACCCGAAGCCTCGAGGGGCATCATCCTCGAGGCTCCCCTTTTCTTAAACTCAAAGCACAGCTCAACGGGTGCACCCTGAGGAATCCAAGGCGAGGCCTCATTTCGGGCGGACACGAGGCCGTCCTTTGTCCCTCAGAGGTGAGACTTCTCGGAACTAAGGGAGATGAGTGGTTAGGTGACTGGGCCAGTGGGTGTCACAGTGGTCAGGCCCCATGTGAATCGTGCTGAGACAAAGGATAAAGCCCGCAGCCTTTTAATAGTGTACTACTACTACCCATCCATGTGATAACACGTAGCCCTTAGGGGGTCAAGGGGTCACCTGCCTCTTGACTGTCCTTTATGGGGACCATTATCTATCCCAAACTCTTCAGATTTGGGGGAATAAGATCTACTTCAAGCCGTTCTCTCCTTTGGTACCTATTAGTTGACCGTGACAAAGTGGTGGCACTAGGTCCCACCTCAGTGTCCCTGATTGCCGTGAGAGGGCATGTGACCCTCTCTTGAGGTGAGCCTCTACCCATTACAGTATAAACACCGAGCTTTGGTACGAAGCAAAGATAAGAAGAAACCATAATGGTACTAAAACTTATTATGAGTCTTAACTTATTGCAACTGCCATCTTTTACTTGTGGGAGAGAGTGATCAAGGAATTATGTGCCCTAGAGTGTTTATTGCGTTTAGATGTTAATATGGGACGGATGCAAATTAATCGTGCTACTTCATTTGAACATAGCTAGATTGGAATAGGATTATTGAAGCAGTATGAGATGTATTCTATTACTCTATTCGCCGAAACGTGGCATGTCACATGTGGTCCCCTATAGAGATCAGTAGATTTTAATAATTAGTTAATGGTTTCACCTTCTATTGTCTGTTAGTGTTGGTTCTTAAGCAGTTACTGCTTAAGAAGTTTTGAATCACCAATGGTTTCACCTTCTATTGTCTGTTAGTGTTGGTTCTGTATTTGCGTGTACTATCTAGAGAAGGGACAGTGTAGTGTCCAAATCTTGGATTGCTGACTTTGAGTTATATTAAAGTACTTGGACAAACTGTTTCTAGTTACTACTGTATTCTTGACCTTCCTCGATTCAGTTTCCGTCATGATTTTGATCACCATCTCGCTCTTTTTGTGTTTCTAGAATAAATCTTGGCTGGGGTCCTTGGTTAACACAATAATTGGAAACTTGAAGCTTTCCATTTCGAATATTCATATTAGATACGAGGATTCTGAGAGGTGAATAACTTTACAATGTTGACTTGATGTTAATCATGACTGCAAGAATCTTATAACCTGCTTTTGTAGCAATCCTGGCCATCAATTTGCAGCTGGCTTAACACTGGAGAAACTCTCGGCTGTGACAGTTGATGATAATGGGATGGAAACATTTGCTACTGGAGGTGCGCTAGAGCGTATTCAGAAGGTTCATTTCTGTAACGATATGAATTTAGTTCTACAAATACATTCTTCTTTGCCGGCGTAGTTCTATCATGCTACTAATCTGCATAATTGTTTGATAAGGGGATATGATATCAACCCTGCATCAAAACCCCACACCCCCCTCCCCCCGCCCCGCGTTTGCTGTATCACCCCCTTTTTTTTGGGTGGTGTGATTACTCGTTGATGATTTTTTGTGTTCATGCTCTTTAGGCAGACCTCAATGCTGAGTGTAATATGCCTATGTGCTGATTTATTGCATTCATTATGTAGATTTACTGTTCCTTAGCTTGCTTTATGGAGTTCTTTTGTGCCGTCACTGCTTGCCTATGATTTTTGGCTTTTTTTCTTTAGACAGTTCCATGATACTGATTGTACTAGGATCCCTATGTGCACTTAATTTATTGTAATGCCAAATACCGAAGGACTTAATTTCTTACACTTCCAGTTCATCTTCACTGTCTCCAGCAATCCTATTTACACCTGTTTAGACGGGTAATGGAATTTCTGATATCTTTATTCAAATCGGCTGGCCCTCCTTTCATAATCTCAAACTTTTGGGGCAGTAGTTGTCTAGCATGGTTTCAGTTTAATACCCACAGATTTATCTCTTCTTGTACTGTATACATCTATCTGCTGTTCCATGTGCAAGGGGATCTTTACGTGGTAGATATTGAGGGAGCTTGTATACCTCTTGGCCAATTTATGAATGCCTTTAGCTTTAGGACTACTCTTTTTTTTTTTCCTTCCCCTTTTTTGACATCTCCATACTTCACATTCTGCAGAAAAGTTCTTAGTTGCTCAGCTGCAACTGGGAACTGTATTGGGAGAACGGCAATGTATTCCCTTTTCTTGTTTCCTTTTACTGCAATCTGAATTGTGATTTTGAGCATCCTTTGTCTTGTATCCTTTCCTGAATAAGGTCGGAATAATCTTATATGTTTTGCATTCTCTTCTCTCTTCTTTGGTAATAAATCTATGATGTAAGGTATTATAAAGCTGCTAGTTACTTTTTTTTCTCCATAATCTTACAGTCTGTAGAACTTGGACAATTGGCTGTTTATTTGGATTCTGATATCATTCCATGGCATATTGACAAACCGTGGGAGGATCTACTACCCTATGAGTGGGGTCAGGTATGCTTCGTTTGCTATAGAAGCATTTTTCTTATGGTTTCTATATGGCGCTCTTGTAATTGCAGTTCTATATGATGCAGGTTTTCAGATTTGGCACAAAGGATGGGAAACCCTCAGATGGCCTTATTGAAAAACACACTTACATCTTGCAACCAGTGTCTGGAAATGCGAAATACGTAAAACAGCATCAAGACGAGTCTGCTAACAGTAGTCAACCTCGGCAGAAAGCCGCAGTAAACTTGGATGACATGACACTTTGTCTGTCAAAGGTTGATGTTGCTATTATCTCTTGGGATTGCTGAATTTTTGAAGCCACTTTTTTCCAGTGTTTGTTTCTTTTTTTGCAGAATGGTTATATAGACTTGCTGAAGTTGGCTGATAATTTTGCTGCATTTAATCAACGCTTGAAATATGCTCATCACCGCCCACTTGTCTCGGTGAAATCTGATCCGAGGTCTTGGTGGAGGTATGCCTACAAAGTTGTTGTGGATCAGATGAAAAAGGCCAGGTATCTACCCAGTAGCTTTTACTCTTCCATTTCCTTACTCGCAAGTTATAGTTTTCTACCACTTCAATGGTGTTTAATCAGATCAAGAAATTACCATGGAAGCATCCGTCTCTCTCTCTCTCTCTCTCTCTCACACACACACACACACACACACACCCACACACAGACAAACACACCCCACCCACCCGACACCCCTTCAGTCCTAGATATACACGAGATTATATCACTTAATTCTAGTGAGCAGGGCTTATGATTAGTTGGGTATTTATCTGTTAAGCTGGTGGCATTTCTAAGACATTACCCATTTTTCATGCCTAATTTGAGTAACGCTTTGTGCTTTTTGGCGAAGGCGTTGGTAATCCTTGCAAGGATGAAGCTCCTGGTCTGGGGGCTAGCTGATCTGTTGCAAGGACAATATGAACCCCCTCTTCCTTCTGTTCTCTCTCTACACACACACAGGTATAGCTACCGCCGGGAAAAGCCTCTTTTCCCTAGCTGATCTGGGGCCGTCTGGTGGACAGTCCATACCTCTATATATTCTCTAAAACTTGGAGACCAATCGCTACAAAAAGTAGCAGCTGGCTTAAAAGCATCTGAATTACTTCTCTCTCTTCCTCCCTTGTCTCTCTCTCAACTGCTGTCGCAACAATCGTCCGGTTCTGCACCACCTCAGGCAGTGATGTTTATGATACCTGAATATTGACTTCTTCCTCTTCCAACTATAGGTATAACTTCTTTCACATGCTTTCCTTATTAAGCAGCCATGGACAATAAGGGAAGGTTTACTATCTTGCGTGTCTTGTCCAATAAAAGCTTCACACCTACCGGAGATCATCAAATTGGACACTTTGCCGCCTCTGAACTTCTCGAGTCTATATTGTAATTCACAAATTATCCATCTATACAAACGTTAAACCATACTCAACATACAGACTTACCAAAATCACTGAAATGATGCCAAACGCTTGAAAACACTACAATCAACAATAGATAGGGATCTCTTTTTTAGGGATCAATTGGCAGGTTGATGGTTGGAAGGTGGGGGATGATGTTATTCAGGCAGATTGCTGGTGATGCTGGCCACAGTTGCGCGGACTGAGCTGCTGGTTTTCTGGGGAAGGGGGGGCTTGAGTAGCGGTTGCGTAGTTTATTCTAAGACACCGATTGCTAGAAAGAGTAGCTGTTGGTCTCCGTGGTTTTGAAAATTTAGATCATGATCAAGCTTGAAAAGGGCTTTTCAAGCTATCCCCCAAACCCCCTTATTGCCCTTGAATCCGGTTTTTTCCAGTTCATCCTGTTGACGTCATTTAATACTCGCTGGCGAGTTGGATTTGGGCTGGTGGATTGAGGACCTCCATGGATCTTGACAGCCATGGTGAGATCCTGTGCAGCACTGCCATCGTCCTGCCGTCTCTTTGACACTTGTCCCTGAATCCAATAAGTCAGAGAGAGAAGGCGGTGGTCCCATCTTTGATCGTTTGTGGTCCTATCTCATTTCCTTGCTGCAAGTGTGATCTGATAAGGGGAGAAGGTGGAGGGTTATCAGTGAAACATTTCTGCCCTTATAAATGCAGTTGCAAAACACCTTATATCAAGGGTATTTTTATCCAACTAGGGGAGGGTGCTACTATCATCTCAATGATGTGGATGTTAGCCAAACGCATATATGTCCATGTGCTCTATGATCTTCATCCCTAGAACCTAATCACTTTGTTCCAATTTTGACCTATTAGCAGGAAACTAATCACTTTGTTCCAATTGTGACCTATAAACATTATTAAACTACTTATGAATCTTAGGGTTCGATAGGCGTGTCACTTTGCTCTTTGGTGTTGATCTTAGCTCTGAGCGATTCCACATTTTTTATTTCTATATATTTGCTCACGTTCTTGTTGGTCTTCCTCTAGTCCTTGCGCCTTTTATGTAGTGCATGTCTTTTGTATAATCCTTAGTCATGTTCATGGCCAAATAATAAAGGAGTTTTTTTTTTCTTCCCTTCCAGTTACGTCTTTTTGCCTTTTTTTGACAAGTACTCATGGGTCATGATGCAGTCCACATGGCTACTTATGATAGCAAAAGAATGAAATTAAAGCCTGTTGGCTGCTATGGAGAAGATCGCTATTCGATACACCTCTATCATTGAATCGCGGAGGAATCTGAAATTACCCGTCCAAGCGAAAATGTGATAGCAAGAGGAATCAGACATATGAGAACACATACGTTTTAAGTAGATATCCATCCAAATCTTTATTCTTCTTATATCTGGTATAGGAAGTGGACGCATCTATACTTTACCCCATTAAAAGGAGTTTGCTTTATTTAATGATGATAATGGAAAAATGCTCTTTGGATAACCTTTAAACAAGTTGTCAAACTTTGTCATGTGGCGCATGATTCAGCTTCTTTATGGAAAAAAACTCTCGAATTCTAAGGTTGGAGATATCCTCTTTCAGCGACTTTTTTTTGATGAATAAAAATTGACCAGAAGAAGCCAGAAAGGGAACAACATTAGTAAAACGAATTGGACAGTAGCAAATTTGGGAAAAAGAGAAAAAAGGGTAGCAGGAAAGTAGTCCATCATCAGGTAATGGAAAATTTTCCTGTATGTGTAAGCCGAGAACAAAGGGTTCACATGTAATGCCCCGAACCCGAGGGTCCGTAGTCCGTACACGTACTTGAACCAAAATCCAATCACGTCCATGATGTAACTATTATAAAAGTAGAGTAGAGCATCTAAAATACCGTAAACATAATTAACTGAATCTCAAATACTTAAACTCCAAAAATTACCCAAAACTTTAAATACAATCCCTTCAGATTAGCTATCTAAAACCAAAGTGAATACCAAATTAACTAACTAATAATTCTTCTAAAGAAATCATAACATCTACGATTCTCATTATCAAACACCAAAGCAATTCCACTTCTGTACTAACATCTTGTCCTTCATGGTACTCTTGGCCTGGGAGGGGAAGGAAATGAAAAGCAAAGGGGTGAGCACGAATTGCCAGTAAGAGATTTACACATAGAGGGCCAAAAACGAATATGAAATTAGAGTTATCAAATAGAGCCAATAAATAGGAATTTAGATAACTCAGTCAAATTTCACAAGCGAATAACATAAGGTGACCAAAAAAGGGTTACCGAAAACGAATACCAAATTTGAGTTATCGAACCAATAAAAAGGAATTTAGATAACTCAGTCAAATTTCACAAGCGAATAAGAAAAGGTGACCAAAAGAGGGTTATCAAAAACGAATACCAAATTTGAGTTATCGAATAGAAACAATAAATAGGAATACCAAAAGTGACTGAAAAGGGGTTAAATAACCAATAGGCCAAATATCAAATACAATTTATCAAAACATGTGGGTGTTAAATAAATTTTTGGGTGAAAACTAAAAGGCACAAATATTGATGAACTTTTTAGAGGAACGGGGACCTACTAGAAGATGACATGTGGCCATGGTTACCACACGTCCAAGCTGCTGGAGTTCAAGAAGAAATTTCATGAGTACTAAGTACAAAGTAAACAAGAAATTAAGAATGAAAGGACAAGCTGAACCCGACAAAAATTGGACTGATTAATGAGCTAACAATGACACAAATAATTCTCGTGTGTACCGGTAACCGTACAAATAAGAATGCGTAAAAGCCCTTACCTCAAAGTAGCGAATAAAACGTCAAAGTCTCCTCTTTGTCTTAAATCAATCATAATCTTTTTGCTTGAATACTCAAACGAATGTACTAGCTCTTTTCTCTTCTCTTCTCACTTATGTCTTCCTCCTCCTTATATAGTTTGCTAATGTAATTCTATTATGACTTGAAGTCCTAATTGATAGTGTAACTATAACACAACTAAGAGTCTTCATTGCTACTATAATCACAGTATAACTTAAAATCCTAATCCAAGTCAATTTTTTTTTATAAATATCTTAACTAATCACAGTAGTCACTTATACTATTAAGTATTAATTTCGTCACTAAAAGGACTTCAAGCAAATTATCTAAGGTCCATTACTTAATTCATAATCAGAGTAATTTTCTAACTATTATTTAAATAAGTACTAAAATATCTGGGGTATTACATCACGAATCTGTTCTTTACACCAGCAGAGAAACCTTCACTTGGTGATCTAATATTTGTGTCCTACCATAGACACCACTACAAACACAATGAAACAGAATCATTACTCGCTTTTTAGTTCCTCTCTCCATGAACAGCTTTTGAACATCGCAAACAACATGTTTATGATTCGCGGCACCGATAATAGAACTTCGAATAAATAGTGGATGAGTAAGTGATTTACTAGCTCTCAAACTGCTTAATAGAACATAATCATCTTCTGTATCTCAAACTATTAACGATTTCGTATTGGGTTCAAAGATCCGTAGGATGGGAAGATACTTTTTTTACTCAGGTTTTTCCTAAAGATAATGAAATGAGAACCCTTCATGAAAGGATCAGCCAGTGATCCTTATTTTCAGGGGGAATAAAGACTCGTCTATCCATGGAAGGGGGTTCTGATAAAGAGCTTCAGATCTTATTCTCACAGCATGCTAATATAGCAGTCAATCTCCCAAGTTACTACCGCGAAGAAAGACAACTCTCAAATGCCAATACCAAAACTCGGAGTTTCTATGAGAGCAAAGAGGTTAAACTATGCCTTGATCCGTGACATTAATGAATCGCCCAGAGAGGAGTAATGATCGGCAGACGAAAAACATCCAGAAACTGAATTTAACACGCTGATCACATTTTGTACCACCTATGTAAGTAAGTAGTAACTCTTGGATCTTTCCTTATATATCACCTCAGAGGAACTCTTGGATCTTTCCTTATATATCACCTCAGAGGAACACCATTGTGCAGTGTTACACAAGGCAAAACTAAAGTTACAGGAAAGATTCTGCTACTAAGTATCATCTGTACCTAGAATTTGTTTGGAGGGTTCTTACAGATATGCTAAGAGAGAGGAAAAGAAGAGGTCGGGCTGTCCTAGGGATAACGGTCTACACATTTTATAGTAAGTTGAAGATTTTCAGACGCATGTGCCACGAAAGAATGAGGACAAAAGACTGGAGAATTCTTACGGATATGCAAAGAGAGAGGAAAAGAGGTGGTCGGGCTGTCCTAGGGATAATGGTCTACACATTATATAGTAAGTTGAAGATTTTCAGACACATGTGCCACGAAAGAATGAGGACAAAATGCTACATATACACGCAAATATAGTTGGGATGTGGTTCGCTATGCGGGTATTAGGGTTTACATGAAACTGGAAAGAGGTTGGAGCGTTTAAAACTTTTAATTGGAGAGATTTCTATGGTAAATAAGATTACAAGAATAACATGGAAAGAGACGTGTTTAGTTCTTGAACCAGACAAGAAGCATACAGCACATCTCATTTTTCCATTATTCTGGCCTTTTGTAATATTTTGGTGACAAAATCCGTGATCTTTAGCTCTGTTGGCTCACTGCGTGTGAACTAGGTTTTTTAACCTGGGGCATTGACATGTGGCTCGATGTAGTCATTTTCCTATAAAACAAGATAGTATGGATGCCTGGTTGCTTGTGTCAATTGAAATCTGGTAAAGAAATGGTTTGAGTAGTGCCCTTTTCTTTTTGCCTCCATGATCACGGTTACCTTGTTATTCTCTCTAAATTTTAGCTGGCAGTCTCAACTTTTTTTTACTCATCTGAACATACTTGTTTGCTACTCATGAGAATTTCAGCTTCAACATGTACTAAAAACATGTCTACGTGGCAGCGGAAAAACGTCTTGGGAGCAGATTTTGAAGTATGCTAGTTTACGCAAGAGATACATATCTCTATATGCATCACTACTGAAATCTAACCCCAATCGGGCAGTTGTTGATGATAATAAAGACATAGAGGAACTAGATCGTGAACTTGATATTGACCTCATACTGCAATGGAGGTACTTCTTTTTCTTCCTTTAGATAGTAGATATATCGAGGTTGGTACTAAAAAAGTATGTGGTTTGCTATATAGGTGTTGTGTGTATTAGTTGCCAGAATGACTTGAGGCGCAGCTTGTTCTTGTAATTACGAAAACAAAGTGTCCCATCTTGCGCATGTTATTATCAAATTATAATCATTGTTATCAAGGGCGTAGGCCCACCTAAAGCGTGAAGGGGTCCTGGAGCTTAGGTGCAGGCGAGCACCTTCTCAAAGCGAGGCACAAAATAAAAATAGATAGATATTAGTGTATTAAACCAATAAAATCACGAAAAAAATACCAGAGATTCCTCATCATTGGGAAAGGGCCTATGCGACAATGCTTTCTTCAGGGTATTATAGGCTTCTAGTCCGGTAGAGATTCCTCCTCCATTTCGTATTCTTAGTCTACAAGCTATTGGTTTATGATGTTATTAAGAAAAGAATTTAAAGCAATCAAAAGTTGAGCTGATGGCGCGATTGCAAAAATCAAAGACTTGATTTTATGGGCTTTTATTTGCGCCTCCACCCCCGCCTTGTGCCTGGGCGCCTAGGTGCGCAAGGCGCCCGCCCTTTTGAAGGTGCTGCGCCTAGCCCTAGGCCAGGTCCCCTCCCTGCGCTAGGCTGCGCCTTGCGTGTAGGCGCGCTTTTCATAACACTGATTATGATCACCGTGAAGTTTTCTGGTGTTTTTTAGTTGCATCATGAGTTTAAAAATGCAACAGGTAACCACCTGTATTCTGCCTTCCATTATCAACCTCAATTTTTTTATTGGGTTTATTTTATTCACCTTATTCATTTACATGGAAGAAGAGATTTTATATCTGTAAGATTCTACTACCTACGAATTCGACTTATCCTGGCTCTGGGTTACTTACGCTCTTAGCTAGTGGTATTTTGGTCATTAGTATTTTCGAATTCTGCACAGGATGCTGGCCCACAAGTTTGTGGAGCAATCGGTTGAATCAGACATCTATCTCAGAAAGCAGAAAGCCAAAAGATCTTGGTGGTCATTTGGATGGTAAAAAGTTTTACCATAAGATACGGCCCTTCATCCCCTGAATGTTTTTTCAGTGTTTTTGATAGTTGATGCAAATTTCGATTTTGCATGCACTTTTTCAGGAACACTCAACCTGTTAAGGAAGAAGGTGAACCAGGTTATCTAACGGATGGGGACTGGGAAAGATTAAACCAAATTATAGGGTACAAGGAAGGTGATGATGCACAGTTGCTGACGACCCATGACAAGGGGGATGTCATCCATACTTCTTTGGAGGTTCACATGAAACATAATGCTTCCAAGCTCATTGATTCACAGGAGTGCCTCGCTGAACTATCCTGCGAAAACTTAGATTGCTTTATAAAGTTTTACTCAGAGGCAAAAGTGTTTGACATGAAATTGGGTTCATATCAATTGTCTTCACCGCATGGCCTCCTTGCTGAGGTCGGTCTCTCTCTCCCTCCTCCCCTGCCCCCCCCCCTCCTCTCTACCTGGTTACTCATGGTTCAGGCTAACTGGATTCCCTTTGTCATCTTGCTTGCAGAGTGCAACTACCTATGATTCCTTAGTTGGTATTTTTTGCTTTAAGCCGCTAGATGCTAATGTGGACTGGAGTTTGGTTGCTAAGGCTTCTCCCTGTTACATGACTGTATGCAAATCTTCCATTTTCTTAGCATTACTTTAGTAGGGTAATACTTTTTAGCTGATATGTTTTCTTCAGTACCTGAAGGATTCTATCGATCGTATCGTCACGTTCTTCGAAAGCAATGTGGCTGTTAGCCAGACCATAGCCTTGGAAACTGCCGCTGCATTGCAGGTCTGCCTTCGATATGTATTTTGCATGTGAATTATGTTCTCTCTTAAAAAATCGTAGAATAGGGTATTGATCGGAAAAGGGGCTTTAGATCTTTAGCCCCTCTTCTCAGTGTATTGCACAGTCTTCACTGACAAACCATTCCCACCCCCACTGAAATGGAACTTTCTGAACCAACACTCCTTATAATCAGACCATGAAACCACAGACTGGTAAAATTTGATCTCCTTTAATTCAAAATCAGCCTTGCCAACCTTCTTTGAATTATTTTCCATTCTTTTTCGTTTCATTGTTGAGTGGAGCAATCAGGGTCTCGACAAAGCTAGGTTGAAAGGGAACTATTAAAGTCTTGAAAAGTTTTGATTGATGTATTTGTTTTGAAGAAAAGATCCTTCCGAAAAAGTTTTCCTTTTTGGTACTTTTTAATCACAGATTGATCTCAGGTCAAAGCTTTGAAAGGGCACTGCATTTCGCCACTATTGGATGCTACTTTTAAAATTATCAGGTTGTAAGCTGTTAATCTGCATAGTGAACGGCGAAGTTTGAAGCCTAGAAGGTTTTATGCAGCGGTTTCAGTGATGTATATACATTCATATATGTATCAATGTACTGAATTATTGGCTTTATCTAGGTGTAGACATGTTTGTTTTGAATTGTCATCAAGCAAATATTTAAATGAGTAAGCAATGGTTCCTGATGATGCTCACATAGCAAACATTATTAGTAGAATGAGGGTGTATTTCAGATTCGTGTTTATCAGTTGCTTCTCAATAGCTTATATATTGGTCCCATTTTTTACACCGCATTTCTTGGTGATTTCATTATTCCTTTAGATGACGATTGATGAAGTTAAGCGCACGGCACAACAACAAGTGGACAGAGCTTTGAAGGATCATGCCAGGTTTGTTTGTTGATTTTGATTCAGTTGTCGTCTCAGTATTAATTAGACAACCATATTGATTGCATCTTTCCTTTGAGTGTTGTTATATTGATCTGTTCTCTCTGCTTTAAGCGCCAGTAGGCTGGAAAATTATTCTTCTAACTGCGCTACCAAAATCTTTTATGACAGGACTGTGTGTCTCGTCTGTCTGGATATATAGGTTGTATAGGTGAAAACTTTTATAATTTGTGGATAGTAAGCTATCTTTTATTGTTTCCTGATGAGCTTGTTACGTGGTTTGTAATGCTTATGGTGGTGTTATAAAGAATAGAGATAAGGATGTTATATAGTTGTTTTTTGTGCCCGGCAAGCTTTCATTTTATGCTTCTGTTATCAATTTATTGGTCTGGATGCTTATCCACTGTAATGTGTACAAATGGCCTACGTAGATCTATCATATTTGAACTGTCGATTTCATCTTCTTTTCTTGTTTTGTTTTACAAATGATGTAATTACATTCAATTTATACACGTGCCAGGTTCCTTTTGGACTTGGATATTGCAGCTCCTAAAATTACAATTCCTACTGATTTCCTTCCTGACAACACTCATTCAACGAAGCTTCTGCTTGACTTGGGAAATCTAGTGATTCGTAGTCAGGTTGATTAATGTGGATCTTTTCTGTAAATATTTAGATCGTCTTTTTGAAAGCTACTCTTATCTGTAAATATCTCCTCTATTCGCAGGATGACAATGACTGGGTTTTACCCGCTGAGAAAAATATGTACTTACAATTTGATCTGGTTTTAAGTGACGTGTCTGCTTTCTTGGTTGATGGTGACTATCAGTGGAGTCGACCCTCTCTAAATCTATCTGCTGGTTCTCAGTTTAATGTCGTTAGTTTCTTGCCTGTTATTGACAAGTGTGGAGTGACTCTAAAGCTTCAACAGGTATAACTCCTCGGACATACTGTATTTCCGTCACAATTTGACATTATTATGAACAGTCAACCCTCTTGTAATAAGTAATGATGGGAAACTGAAAACTTATTAACTAGTCCAAGGTATTAATCATGAGTGGACTGATACACTCTGTCTTGAAAGAAAATTCTTTCCTGCATCTGATGCAAAACACACAAGAACAAAGTACACATGTTTTAACATAATGTTTGGCCTTTTGACAGAACTCACGTAATTATGGGTATTGATCAAGAAATTATCTTTGTATCTACTTGTGTCTCAAATTTTCTTGGAGCTTTGTGTCTAGAAAAATTATAGTTTGTACAACCTTATCTATCAAAAACATAGAGGAATGACTTATTGAATAAGGCCAACGAGTCTTTTATTGTAACTTTGTATGGATTGATCAGTATCCTTGCACAAAATCTCGCCATCACCTTTATTTTTACCTAAATCATCTAACATGTATATGTATGCATCATATAGTTTTATAATCTAACGTGTGTATGTATAGGTATGTATATTTCTTCTCTAACAGTAAATTACTACTTATTTTAATTCAAGAATTGTTAGTTCTGAAGTGTTATATTACACACGTTTCCCCCAAAATTTACCGTTTATCAGAGATGATTAAGTTTTACATATAAGGGTGCCGACTTGTTTGCCTGAGCACCTTTTGTTTCCCTTCTCAAGAAAGTGAAAGCAAATGGACTAATAACTTCTCATATAGATCCGATCAGAAAGCCCCTCCTTCCCATCAACAAGGCTTTCTATGCGGCTTCCGTCTCTAGGATTCTATTTTTCTCCGTCTCGCTATCATCGGCTTATGCAAGTTGCAAAGATTTTTAAAGGGAGCGATGATGATAGTTCAGATCTCCTTCGCCCATGGGACCAGGCTGATTTTGAGGGATGGTCGTCTATCCTTAATTGGAAGGTTACACATTATACCCTTTTAGGTTAATAATTTATCTTAATTTTTTGTGTTTCTTAACATTTTCTAACTTTCTCCCTCTCATAATTTTTGTTGTGTAGGGCGTGGGAAGTAGGGAAGCTGTATGGCAGCGGAGATACATATGCCTGGTTGGGGCTTTCCTTTATGTGCTTGAAAGGCCTGGTTCTACGTCTTACAAGCAGTATATCAGGTTCAAATATCGTAGACTTGAAATTTCCAAGCTTAACATGGTATATAACATAGTGGAAGTGATTGAACTAGTAGAATAATCTACAAGGTTAGAAAGCAATTGCAGATTTTCGAAATTGAGGAGTTGTCGTTCAAAAAGCTTATCTCTTCCTTTTTGCTTTCCTTTTTTCGTGGGCAAAGGGGTCGAACTACAATGCAGCCTATCTTGAGTTTTTGGATAGTTTTTTTGAGTCTATAGTTGCTTGAGCTTGTTCATTTTTGGGAGGAATCCCCTTTTTTGGTGTTCGAGTTAATTAATTTTACTTAATAAAAGGAATAAAGGATAGAGAGAAAAAAAATAAGAAAACCACAAGGTATTGAGGGATTAAGTCTAATGGATCTTGTGACATATCTGTCAATTTTTTTGCAAATAATTGTTCAGACAATGAAGCACTTGCTCCTTAGCTCCCTTGTGCACGTGCGTCCCGATGTACTTTTTTCTTTTTTGTGGGGGGGGGGGGGGGGGGGGTTGTGGGCGGAAACAATATAGTCTCTTTTATAGATTCTGAATTTGTCATTTAAGAGATGCTAATAGATAAAGTATGGGAGGAAAACTAGATGAACAGGCTGCTTTACTCCAAAAGTTAGGATACATTTTGGCTGAGTTGCATTGATGTGTTTGTTCTTTAATGAACAGGCTGCTTTACTCCGTGAAATTGTATTTTGTATGCCTACTCTTACTTGAACATCTTTCTGAAACCCTAAAGCCATGTTTGATCAAAAGTTTTCCTTGTGCATTTCTCCACTTTTTAGTAATTCATTGGCAGGAGCAACTGACTTGAGTAAATTATACATGTGTGATAACCCATTTCGGTTGTTGACATGCTAATTAAGGTACGTTTGGACTTAGTAGAACTGATATTCATTAAAGAAGATTGGCTTATGCTAAGTTCAAGACTGCAACTGAACAAAGACTTGTCCAAAAGTTCCCGGATATGATGACAGAATGCTCTCTCATGCAGCAAGTGTTCCACGTAAAAAAACAGCGCATCCTAAGTTGGTTAATTTGATTAAGGACATGTATGATTGAGTAGTAACTTCTATGAGAAGTACTGATGTTATGACCAGTGAATATACAATTGCAATCAGACAATCAACTTAATTTCCCTATCTGTTTGCTTTAGTTTTGGATGAGGTATGTCGTATATGTGAATTATATAGTGTTAATTGATTACAATAAACAGGGTTGGATGCGAAGTTATAGCTGTAGAGTACTTTATCCAACAGCTTCAGGTTAAGCATGACTAAGACGATGTATAGATTGAAGAGTGAATAAAACTTGGATGATGTCTGAGGCTGAAATAAATGTTGATGGGCAAGAGGCTTCTAGGGAGGTTATATAGATGTCTCTTGAGTGAGGATGTTACCCATTGAATAAGAGAAACTTGAGTAAACTGGTGGTGTACTTCCCTTGTGCTGTGAGGTCGCCAAGATGAATGAGTTCTCTACTTCTCTTGGACGGCTATGAGACCATCAGTGCTGTATGGTTTTGATTATGGGAATGTTTTGGTGGATTAGCAGCCACACGAAGATAGAAATTATAGCAAATGAGTTCATATCGCAAGAGGTTGAGGTTGTGCTGCTGTGGGGAAGAGA
Organism: Escallonia rubra; assembly: GCA_033065855.1. Taxonomy (NCBI): domain Eukaryota; kingdom Viridiplantae; phylum Streptophyta; class Magnoliopsida; order Escalloniales; family Escalloniaceae; genus Escallonia; species Escallonia rubra. The sequence goes on along the minus strand of JAVXUO010000112.1, from coordinate 157,136 downwards.
CAAGGGGGCATAGTTTGAGATAATTTGGTCATACTCGACGTAGTGATTTAGATTCCATTGAGGAAAAGTAATTAGTTTTCAGATACATGGGCTTAGACGAGGTAGGAAGGAGAGTAGTGAGACTTGATCGCTAGTGATTTATCAGGGAATTGTGGATGTGGAATGGTAGGAAATGATTCATGTACAGACCTGACTGGCTTGGGACAAAGGCCTATACCTTTCCCTATCAAAGAATTTTTTCTTCCCCTTCCGCCTTGCTGTGGTCGTTTTTAGTTGTCGTCCTCCAAACTGAATGACTCCTCTTTAAATTCTTTTGCAATTTGTACCTTATTAGTAGTCTGTTCTTAAATCTAGGAAAATAGTGTGATTAATACACTGATACTCCTTAAGCTAATTTTCTCTTTGGTGTTTTCGGATGCGACCGGTCGGCTGGGTGGTGGGAAGCAGCAGTGGCGGAGGTTTTAAAAATTGCCTTGGTTTATTTTACATCTCTCTTCTTGTAGTCAGCGAGATCTTGGTTGTATTGAGTGTTTTATTCAACCACGGATAGAGCTGATAGTACGTGTTCACTTTAAGCTGGTCACGTTATACCCATTATCACTGACAACTGAGCGAGGAAATATGTTGTATGGGGAACTGGTACGAGTTCACTTTCCTCATGAATTTATATGTACGAATCTCAAATCTTCATCTTTCGGTGCGCCGAAATGTAACAATCTTGTTTCTCCACTGCACAGGCCTGTAACGGGTGGATAGGATCATGTTTTCCTTTTGTAAACTGTATGAAGTGTTTCGGTTTTAACAGCAGGTTAGCTTGTTGATTGTTTTGCTTTTCAATATAATAAGGGGGTAAACGTAAAGCATTGACAAAGAAAGAAAAGAATGATATGAACTTAAAGAAGGCGAACACTAATAGAGTTTGTTGGAGATCTGCCTACTGGTATTATCTATGTTCAAGAGGATCTTCGTTCCGTCTCTAAGATCATTTCGACATCCTTCCCCTAAAAGCTTAAGTCGTCAGATATAGTATATTTGAACGAATTGACTACAGTGTCCCAAATCCTTGCTGACTTGCTACCTTCTTGGACAGGGGTGGAGAAAAACTGATATATGAAGTATAGGAGGTTGAGAAGAAAATAGTGAAATTTAACTTAGAGAGAGTTTCCTAGGCCCTAGCTAGGATAAACTGCATTACGTATAGATATAGTTACAATTTTTTCTGTAGTTGTCTTGGCTAAGACCTTAGTTGCAGGATTCGTGTAGGAAGGCCACGAATCTTCCTTAGAAGCGCGAATCTGCGCTCCTAACTTGGGAGCTCATCGGGAGCGCGACCCAAGAGAGTTGGGATCTCGAACAGAAGTATGGGCAGATTCGTTGTTCATCGATAATGGAGGTTTTCTCCTTGTTTTTTCTTTGGGTAGTCACTATTGGAGGCTAGGGTTATGAAGAGACATGAACAGAGAAGAAGAAGTAGAGAGAGAAACTTGGCTGTTTCTTTCTACAGGTGTCTACCGAGAAATGGATGGCAAAGCACGTGGGTTGGGCCCTATTAGTCTTTCTTTACAGGTCATTAGTGAATTGGTGGCTGTGGCTTGGCCACGTCCCCACATGATATGTTGGGCATGACAGCTGGGGTTCTTTATTCTTTTCATATTCCCTCTTTAGCTTTTAACTATTGTAAAATTAACCACACTTTGTCATATATTTTACAAGAATGCAATATTTTTACGTTGTCCTAGGATATACCATAAAGTAAAGTTTATTTTAAATAATTATATAGCCGGAACACTCCCAACTCAGGTTCTCCTAGGTGCTGACACTTCCCCGCTCCCGCTCCCGCCCCCGCCCTGTGCAACTTAGGCTAAGACGTTCTTTGCATATCCCTTTCTGTATATGTGATTGTGAATGGGGCATTCCCCCTGGTGCATTCTTTCATTGATGTAACTAGTGTCAGTGTATCAGATGTGTACTTTTAGTGGATGAGTTTGTTGATATCTATTATGAGTTCATGCCAGTGGTATTTTATTGATGGAACCTGCTGTTGTGCTTCTTGTAGCCTCCGTGGAAAACAGCTATATCAAGTTCCACCAGAACTTGTGGGAAATATAGAGCATGTTTTGGCAATCTGTGATGCTGAAAGATCCACTAGCAAGGTCTGATTTGGTGCAATTTTTTGAATCATATAAGTATACTAGCATTTTTGTTGTGACTACAGTACACAGTGTCCTTGCATGCAGGTTGTGGAAGATGCAAATGCACTAATATTACGCTTTGAGTCTGATGATTCAAGGAGGACTTGGCAGAGTCGCCTGCAGGGGGGAATATATCGTGCATCGGTAAATTTTATGGAGTTTGAATATTTCAACCTCCTATTGTGTGATAATAGTTAGTGAAGTGATACACTTCCCCGCTCTTATGCTAATATCAACAAAAAAGTAGGCATCTCTGATGGTTCTCTGGAATCTCCTTTTTCATTCTTCTTTCTTGTCTCAGAAAAAAAGAATTTGATTTGCTTTATCTTTTCAGCTTGCCATCCTTCTTTAGTCCAGGTAGGCTTGGAGCTTTGCAGCTATCCATTATATCCTAGTAAATTGTTTCTGCCAATGTAGGGTAAACACCTCTGAGGATGGGGTTTGAAAGTATGATTTATTTCTTAAAGAAGCACCATATAGACAACACATACTAGCACGTAGCAGTTCAATGCAACTGTTTCACGGTTGCGAGTTACGGAGCATATGCAATCTTGTTTTCTGCAATTGTTAAAGCCATGCTGGTGGTGGTCCATGAGTTAATCCTGCTTTGTAAGATCGGATGCTGGCAAGGGCTTCTTCTCTGCAAGTTACGTTTTGGGTGTGTGTCCATCAGTCCATGCACGTTTTCCTGTGTGTAGCTGTCAACAATGAGGATGGATTGCTATTTCTTCATCGATTAATAACTTATCTTTTATCTCCTAATTCCCGGTTCTAACCAACATGGTAACTGCTCAAGTGTATGCTGTCAATGTTTGGACTTGACCTTTTAAACTCTAAAGTACGAACAGTTGCTTGTGCAGCTGCTGTGGTTGTCTTTTGTCTCCTTTTGTACTGTGTAGCGCTATACAGGTTACTTTAATCAGTGATTTGGACATTAGATTTTTACCTCTGAGATAACACCCAAATTGCAAAGCATGAAACTTTCATTGTTGCACGCTGTTATCCAGCTACCGTAGAAGGGATCCTCATACCTACCACGTTATGCAGGTTTCTGCTCCTATAACAGGCTTATCTGAAACTTCGGATTCTGAAGACTCAGAGGCAGAGCTTGTTCGTAATCGCGACAAAGATTTGTCGAAGATGGAAGGACTTTTTATCACTGGTGTTCTGGATGAGTTAAAAATTTGCTTTAATTATGATACTCAGGTTCGCTTGTAACTTAATCTAAGTAGTGGTATATCCTTAATTAGTGGAGCAGAGATATCTGATGCATGTCCTTTTTGTTTCTTCTAGCATGGCCAAAATCGCACAAAAGTGCTTTTAGCTGAGGAAAGTCGTTTATTTGAATTCCGAGCAATAGGTGGTCGGGTAAGTTTTCAATTTTACTGTGTTTTTTTATCACCGGTTTGTTTTTCTTGTGGATTTGAAGCTATTTCCCGGAACAGGTTGAGCTTTCAATCAGAGGAAATGACATGTTCATTGGCACAGTCCTGAAAACTTTGGAGTTAGAAGATTTAGTTTGTTGCAAGGGATCATCTCAACCTTGTTATCTGGCACGATCATTCATCCGGAGTACAGATGCACCTTCAGTCTTCAATGCTACTGATGATAAGATTCATGGTGATAATACAAAAAATCAGTCTGATGGAGATGATAAGTTTTATGAGGCATCAGAAAATCTTAATGATTCTGGAGATAGTCCAATGCAGTCATCGGAGAATGTACCTGAGTACTTGAGTCCTCAAAAATTTCTCTCATCAGAAATGCCAAAGATGAAGACCCCAAGTTTTAGTCGTGTTGCAGGTCTACTCCCTAGTGAGATGATTCAAACTGGAGGAGGTGACATAGAAACTACTGATACTTTAGATAGTTTTGTGAAAGCTCAGATAGTCATTTTTGACCAGGGTTCACCCCTTTATGATCATGTCGATACACGGGTGAGTTGTCTTTTTTATTCTGTCTAAATATGTTTCATGTGGTTTTTAACTTTCCTCCTCATCTTTCCTTTCCAGGTAACAGTTACCCTGGCTACCTTGTCATTTTATTGTCGTAGGCCCACAATACTAGCAATTATTGAATTTGTGAATGCTATTAACCTTGAGGATGAAAGTCATGAAACTTTCAGTGCCAATTCTTCAACAGCCACAATGCAACATAGTATTGGTATGGAAGATGAAGTTGATATGCTGGAATCAGCTGCTCCTGAAGAAGCTGTAGTCAGAGGATTGCTGGGGAAAGGGAAATCTAGAATTATATTCTATCTATCACTGAACATGGCTCGTGCTCAGATTTTTCTAATGAAGGAAAATGGAACGAAACTTGCTACTTTGTCACAAGATAACTTTCTTACTGATATAAAGGTTTGCATATGATCCCTCTCGCATTCTGGTTTGTTTTTTTAATGCATAAGAAATGTTGATTTTTGCATTAGTGCTTGATAAATGATCTTCTTTCCTCCTAGGTGTTTCCATCTTCTTTTAGCATAAAGGCTTCCCTTGGGAATTTGAGAATTAGTGATGACAGTCTACAGAGCAGCCATATTTATTATTGGGCCTGTGATATGAGGAATCCAGGTGGTAGTTCATTTGTGGAGGTATTTTTTTTTTCTTTTTAGTTGAGACCTCACCTTAGTATGTATCTATCTTTGTTGTTTTTATGGTGGTCCTCATTTATCACTTCCCCGATATTTTCTGCGCCATATTTTGTTTGATTAGTATATTCTGATCATAATGTTGCCTCAATCTATAGGATCCTCATCTCGATTTTTAAATTGAAGAAGCCCCCCTTCCACATGACAACAGAACCTTCATTCTGATTAAAGAAACTCTAGTTTCAAAAGTACCGAAGTTGCATGTTTAATCAGACCCCTACAAGTCCTGACAACTTAATATAGTTAGTTTTCAAAGCTCTAAACTCAAAACAATTCAGTATCATACTGTTTGAACCTGTTTGAGTCAGTGTTACTGGGGCATTCTATTTGCATTCATTTGCTGCATTCGCTTTGCCTTCTTTTGCCAATATCGCATTGATTTTTCATGGGCTTGTTGGACTTCAGTTGAGTTATTTAATATGTGTACTTAGTCGCTTTTGGAGCTGTTCCGAAGCTACGGGTTAAATGAAATAAGAGGATTCTACTTCCTGTGGCCAAGGTGGCTAGCTTTGAGATCCTGACTTCTAAGTTTGGGGTGTCAAATTTGGCTTCTTCTACATGTAAGTATGTAAGATACCATTGCGGCGAGGTTCAAACATAAGTTATCAATTTGGAAGCACAGTATAATTCATAATCGGGAGATTAACTAGCTTACCGACTGACTTTGAAACTTCACTTTCCTTGATCTCGTATTCCTCTGGTCTCAGAAAGGACTTGTCTTAAAGTTGGTTCAAGGAAAAAATCGGATTCAATTGTCAACGGATCCTGTTGGAAAAAGGATTGACTGCAGATTCGAGCTATAACTCATGGTTTCATAAAAGCACATTATTTTCCCAATCTAAATCGATTACATGAAGAGGATTTCGATCACCATGTTCTATCTGATACGGGTAAGAGAAGGACCCGACCTGGTACTATTCACAAAATAGAGGAAGCAGAACCAAGTCAAGATTATACGTATCAACCCTTTCATTATAGGAGTAGATTAGCGGTTGACCCCTGCACTATAACTTGGGTGCAATTCAACCCCTGTACTTTTGCATGATGCACTAAGGCCCTCACACTTAACTAAATAAAGCGCATCCGATTGAATAATGAGAGACTCAATGAAATCACATAAATACCCCTCTTTCCTAATCACATTTTACGTCAATGCTCCTTCAGAGCCTTCCAACTTCTCTCTCTCTCTCTATCCAGATCTCAACACAAAAAAACAATAAAAAAAAAAGATTTGATGAACAAATGAGCAAACACAGACAAGCTGATATGTAAGAAATAATAAAATGAGAATTGTGGTGATGGGATCGGTTAGGGGTGGAAAGTCTTTGCGGTTGTGATTAATTATTGGTGGCTGGTCTTTGGTGGTTGGTTTGTGGTGGTGGGATCAGTTGGTGGTAGATGGTATTTGGTGGTGGTGGTGGTTGGTTTGTCATGGTGGCATCGGTTGGGGATGGTGGTTGGATCAGTTGGGTTGGTGGTGGGATCGGCTCTGGCAAGGAAATTAGGGTTCCCCCAATTCTCTCTTCTCCAAACCTCAAACCAGCCACCGTATGGACGACACCCACCTGAAATAGGGGGAGATCAGCAATGAGGAGACTTGATTTATGACGGCAAGGGTGATGGTTGCTTTCTTCTTGGAGGTTAAGAGGCAGATAACGGAGATGGTATTGGAATCGCAGATTGTACGTGCCGATGAAGTGGTGGTCGATGCTGGTGGCAGCCGCATTACTGGCGGTAAAGTGGCTGAGAGTGACGAAGAGAAATATGAAGCATGGTGGCAAAGTTGTTATCGCCGTTAAAGATGACAGTTTCCGTCAACTGTGCTGTATTTTTTTAACTGGAGGGGAGGATAGTGCATTATCTGGAATCGGAGGAGTTTAAATCGCACCGAAGTGGAGGGGCTTAAATCGCACCGGAGGGGGTCACAAGCTAATTCCACTGAATTATATCTTCCCCCAGCAGTAACACCTCGTCCCACATTGGATTTGCTAGAGTTTGGAAACAAAAGACCCTGCCAAGGAAATCATAAGTACCTCCTGGGCTAGCCCTTTATTGGGTGTCATTGCTCTGTGGTGGGGCTGTGGTGGTATAGCCAGTCGGTTTGCCATTCTGCTTCCCAATATAGTACTAATAAAGATTGATGGTTCAAAAGTGGTTGGATAAGCCAGCAGACGTGCACCTTCTTATAAGTGCACAGGATTCACTTAGTAGCAAGGGGACTCAAGGTTCTATTTGCAGATTCAAAGCCCTATCTATTAGCTGACTACAGGCGACAGTAGGCTTTGAATTGATCAGAATAAACCACTTTGCTTCTCCTGTTTGGTGACCATTTTAATATGTTCAGGTCTGTAAGTAAGAGCTGTTGTTTGTTTTTCCATTAGCCATGAGAAGTAACATACATAGGAATTAAACCTCCTCTTAGATGAATGGTTGTACTTCACAACGAAGTTGTGGTTCTAATGGATTATCCATCGAAGTTCCGTTTGCAAATGCCTTTTCTCTTTGTTTCTTTGGTTGTTAGTTTGCCATCTGTAACCCATGGGTAAATAAGGGGAAATAAAGAATTGGTGCATAGAATTGTAATGCTACTTGGATCTTAACTTCTCATGTTTACTGCTATTGTCTGTTTGTTCTCTAATAGAGAATAAGCTGTAGTTGCGGTATATATGTACCAGGGGCATGAGTTCAAGGTTTGCAGATAATGCTATTGTAAGGCTTAAGTTTCTACTCTTAAAGAAGGTTCATGCTAAAGACTAACATTCGTCATGTGCATCGTTTGTCCTACAAAAGTAACAAGGAGTTATTTGCGATGGTACAGTTGCTCTTCAGTTCATTTAATGCTGATGATGAAGACTATAAGGGGTATGCTTATAGCCTTATTGGACAGCTTTCTGAAGTACGGATTGTGTACTTGAATCGCTTCATTTTGGAGGTACCTCATTTTTATGTTCTAGTTATCTGTGACGCTGTTATGCATTTCATGAAGTAGCTTATAATTGCCTTGTAGGTTGTTAGTTACTTCACAGGTCTTGTTCCCAACAATCCAAAGGATGTTGTGAGAGTAAAGGATCAAGTAACAAACTCCGAGAAGTGGTACACAACAAGTGAGCTAGAAGGATCGCCTGCTGTAAAGTTAGATCTTTCACTTACAAAGCCCATAATATTAATGCCCCGGAAAACGGACAGCCTTGAGTAAGTTAAAAACCCTGCTTTTAAGTCGCCTTTCCCACAAGCAAATTCAGAATTACTGCTGTGGTAGTAACAAGTTCAATTCTTTGTTATTGTTGCAAGTTATCTGAAGCTCGACATTGTGCATATTACCGTTCAGAACACCTTCCGATGGCTTTATGGAGGTAAAAGCGAAATAAATGCTGTTCACATGGATGTATTAACAGTTCTGGTGAGATTTCTGTCCTGATAAGGTGTAATTCAAATGTTAGTTCAACATGCTTTTACTAATTAATGAGACATAAAGAACCCATCTTTAAACATGTTATAGCTCTGTTGAGGATTTAATTTGGTTAACGTGTTAGATTTTCATTTTTTGATGTTAGTAACTCAAGTTATCGTGCATATAGTTTCTGAAACAATTCAGAGAGCAAATATACTCATATTCCCTGTCTCATTGATCTGAATAGAAGACTATTTATACAGGTTACATGATCTATATTAGGAACTAGACAAGAATCCCTAGAAATTAGTATTCCCTAGAAATTAGTATTCTATATTTGGTAAGTTAACTATACAGGCTGTTTATTAACACTCCCCCTCAAGCTGGAGCATAGATATTGATCATGCCCAGCTTGTTAAAAAGATACTCAACCTGAGTCCCATTTAAGGATTTTGTGAAAATATCCCCCAATTGCTCGCTTGTCTTCACATAACTGGTTGAGATCAAATTCTCCTGAATCTTCTCTCGAATGAAGTGACAATCTACCTCAATATGTTTAGTCCTCTCATGGTAAACAGGATTTGAGGCTATGTGACGAGCAGCTTGGTTATCACACCAAAGTTTTGCTGGTAAGGGAGGCTTCAAACTGATTTCTTCTAATAGGTGACAAATCCACATAACCTCACAAGTGGATTGAGCCATAGCTCTATACTCTGATTCTGCACTAGACCGCGAGACAACACTTTGTTTCTTACTTTTCCAAGAAACTAGATTCCCACCAACAAAAACACAGTAGCCTGTAGTGGACTTTCTATCAAGTTTTGATCCAGCCCAATCAGCGTCTGAAAAGCACTCAATGTAAGAGTGTCCATGGTTGCTATATAGCAAGCCCAAGCCTGGAGCTCCCTTTAAGTAGCACAGAATCTGTTCCAAAGCTGCCCAATGTTTAACAGTGGGCTCAGACATAAATTGACTAACAGTGCTAACTGCATAGGCAATGTCTGGACGAGTCACTATGAGATAATTTAACTTCCCAACCAATCTTCTATACTTCTCTGGATCATCAAGGCGGTCACCGTCATCCTTTGTAAGATGAACACTAGGATTCATTGGTGTGTTGCACGGCTTGGCTCCTGCCTTTCCAGTTTCTACAAGCAGGTCTAGAACATACTTCCTTTGAGATAGAAAGATTCCCTTCTTGCTCCTAGTCACTTCTATTCCCAAGAAGTATTTTAACGGACCCAAGTCTTTGGTATGAAACTTGGTCTGTAGAAATTTCTTGAGAGAAGTGATTCCTGTACAATCATCTCCTGTAATGACAATATCATCAACATAAACAACAAGTAGGATAACCCCAGCATTGGACTTTCTGTAGAAGACTGAATGGTCACACTTGCTCTTCTGTAACCCAAACTCCTGAGCTACCTCACTGAATTTTTCAAACCAAGCACGAGGACTTTGCTTCAAGCCATACAAAGATTTATTCAAATGACATGTCTTGCCATACTGCCCCGGGGCAACAAAACCTGATGGTTGCTCCATATACACCTCTTCCACAAGGTCACCATGCAGAAAGGCATTCTTGATATCTAGCTGATGTAAAGACCAATTCTGGGAAGCCGCTAAAGAGATGAACAAACGAACCGAGGTGAGTTTGGCCACAGGAGAGAAAGTGTCAGAGTAGTCAACTCCATACGTCTGAGCAAACCCTTTGGCCACCAATCTGGCTTTAAGTCGAGCTACTGAGCCATCTGCATTAAATTTAACAGCATAAACCCACTTGCACCCCACTGCCTTCTTGCCTTCAGGTAAATTGACAAGATCCCATGTATGATTATCATCCAGAGCCTGTATCTCTTCAAGCATGGCATTGTGCCAACCCGGATGGGATAGAGCTTCTTTAACTGTCTTTGGTATGGAAACAGAGTCTAGAGAAACAATTAAAGAGCTAGAAGCTGAAGATAAGTGATCATAGGAAATGAAATTAGCAATGGGATATTTAGGAAGGGTGCACTGGCGTTTACCTTTACGAAGACCAATGGGTAAGTCAAGATCATTGGATGACGGATCAGATGACGAAGGAATTGGTGCAGGGCATGTATCATGGTGTTCTCGCCTCCGTGAATAGACTTGAACAATAGGTGGCTTCACAGGAGCTGAAGGAATAATAGCCTGCTCGCCCAAACAATTCACATCCTCTGATTGTGCAACACCAGAATTAGCACCATCAGTAGCATTAGATGGTTCGACTGGAACATAAACAGTAACAGACATACCATTCTCACTTGTTCTATCCTCCGAAATTGTTGGCTCAATCGGTACTGAAGGGAAGATCTCATACATCAACCAGTCATCATCCTCCCCCTTACTGCTAGAATGAAATTTTGAGGAAAAGAATTGACTGTGCTCAGAAAAGACAACATCTGTTGACACCAAATATTTGTGGAGGTCAGGAGAGTAGCACCGGTATCCCTTCTGAAGACGTGAATAGCCCAAAAAGACACATTTAAGGGCTTTAGGATCCAGTTTGGTAAGATGAGGCCTCACATCACGAACAAAGCAAGTACTCCCAAATAGCCGTGGTTCTAAGAGAAACAGAGGCTTGGTAGGAAAAAGAACACTGTAAGGAACATCTCCGTGGAGAACTGTGGAGGGCATACGATTGATCAGAAAACAAGCTGTGGAGATAGCATCTGCCCAAAATGGCTTAGGAACCTTCATTTGAAATAACAATGCTCGAGCAGTCTCAAGGAGATGTATATTTTTCCTTTCAGAAACTCCATTCTGAGCAGGAGTATCAGTACAAGATGATTGATGAAGGATGCCATGTTGGTTCATGTAATTCTGAAAAGATCCTGACATATATTCTTTAGCATTATCACTCCTTAGTATATGCACATGCACATTAAATTGTGTCTTGATTTCAGCACAAAAAGCAGAAAAATGAGCAAACACCTCAGAACGATTTTTCATAAAATAGATCCAAGTCATTCTAGAGAAATCATCCACAAATGTAACAAAATATCTGAACCCAGATTTAGCCAAAATAGGACACGGCCCCCAAACATCAGAATGGACCAACTCAAAAGCAAACTCAACTCGCTTATTAACTCTAGGACTCAGCGAGCTTCGATGATGTTTTGCAAAATGACACGACTCACAATCCACTGAAGATATATCATGAAATTGAGGACACAACTTCTTCAACACTGGCAAAGAAGGATGACCCAGCCGACAATGAGCTTCAAATGGAGACACAACTCCAGAACATGCAACTGAACGAGGCACCCATGCATCCAGAATATAAAGACCATCAGATACATGCCCTTTACCAATAGTCTGCTTCGTCATAAGATCCTGAAAAAGACAATGATCAGGAAAAAATGAGATGCAACAATTAAGGTCTTTTGTGAGGCGGCTTACAGACATCAGATTGAAAGCAAGACTCGGTAAACTGAGTACAGAAGATAAGGTAATAGAAGAAGTGGGTTTTACAGTCCCGGATCCCTTGATCGTATAATGGGACCCATCAGCTATTGTTACCGGAGATGGAGCTGTGTGAGACCGAAAACTGGAAAAGATTTTGGGATTACCTGTCATATGATCTGTGGCACCAGAATCAATGACCCATTTGTTTGAGGAGGATATGAGACACTTTTTACCTGACTCAGCAAAAGCAGCAACTGATTCTTGATGCTGAGACAATTTGGCATACTCATCAACTGAGATTGTGACGGTTTTCTCAGGAGATGAACTGGAAGTCGCAGCAACAGTAGCAGTGGTAGTCTGAGCTCTCTGGTTGCGATTCTGTAATTTCTTACAGTAACGCTTTGTGTGTCCGGGCTCTTTGCAATAATAACACATAATCTCACTTGTTCCTCCATTATGACCCCCTCGGTCTCCACCTCCTCTGTCTCCTCTGTTATTATTCATTCTGCCAGCTTCACTCCCCCTGCCTCTGTTAGCAACAAGGACACTGCTTTGCTGATTAGAAAAAGTGGACTCTGTGCGGAGCACTCGACTAAACACCTCTTGAAGAGAGGTAATATCAGTACCGGAAAGAATCTGAGATTTAGCAGTGTCAAACTCAGGTGGAAGGGCACCCAAAAAGCTCATCGCCGCCATTTGTTCCCTTTGAGCCTGCTGTACTTTGATATCTTTACTAAAAGGCAGCAACATGTTCAATTCCTCATAGGTTTTCTTGAAATCCATAAAAAAGGCTGTGAGAGTTTTAGTCTCCTTCTCAGGACGATAGAAAGCCCTACAGACGTCATAGATCCGGGATATATTGCCTTTCCCAGAGTATAAGAATTCAAGATAATCCATAAGTTCTTTCACAAATTCACAATGATTAATCAAGCCAAGAATTTCACTGTCAATGGAATTACGAATTTGTAGAATGAGACGCGCATCTTCCCTTAACCACAATCGCTTGGTGTCATCAGTAGGGGGATCACTACTCAAATGATCATCCTTATCGATACTTCGCATATATATTCTAACAGTTTTGCTCCAATCTAAGTAATTAGTGCCATTTAGCTTATTTTCAGCAATTTTAGACAATACGGGAACCATCTCACCTACTTGAACCTTATTATCGGTCATTGTTCAATACACAGTGTCGAAGAACAACCCAAAAGATAAGTAGATAAAACTGGAGTAAAGCACAAACCGTGTACCGAAGGACACAAGATAAAGACGACCTTCAAAAGATATCGGAACAGGAAAGTACCACCGGAAACAGGCCGGAAACGTCAGAGCGACGTCGGAGGAAGAAACTGATGCTGATCGGAACAGCCACGCGCCTCCACTCGCCGGCGCGTGAGAAAAGGACAGAATCTTTCACCGGCGCGTGAGACCCACTCGCAGGGAACCCAGTCACCGGACTTTGGGGAATGGCCGGAAACCACTGTGCGCACCTCCCTGGGGTGGTGGTGAGACTCAACTGTCACCAGAACTGGTGACAGCACCAAAATCAGTCCCGCGTGAGAAAAGGACAGAATCTTTCACCGGCGCGTGAGACCCACTCGCAGGGAACCCAGCCACCGAACTTTGAGGACTGGCCGGAAACCACCGTACGCACCTCCCTGGGGTGGCTGTGAGACTAAACTGTCACCGGAGTTGGTGACGACACCAAATCAGTTCCGGTATTGAAAAACAAAACCCTTGAACCCAAAAGAAAAACCCCAGAAAAATCGAGCCAATGGCTCTGATACCATGAAACAATTCAGAGAGCAAATATACTCATATTCCCTGTCTCATTGATCTGAATAGAAGACTATTTATACAGGTTACATGATCTATATTAGGAACTAGACAAGAATCCCTAGAAATTAGTATTCCCTAGAAATTAGTATTCTATATTTGGTAAGTTAACTATACAGATGGAAAAGATATAATTCTAAAAGATGGAATACTCTTGTCTAGTTAGATGTTTATCAAGATTTGCAGATTAATTGCAGAATAGCAATTATAGAGGCCTTACTATTGGTGTTCCAACCCTTGTAAGTGCCTTAATAGTCATGTTATGTGATGTAGGTTGAAGACATCCATTTGAATGTTGGCACTGGAGAAGAGATAGGTGAGAGTATAATTCAAAATGTGAATGGGGTTTCTATTGTTATTCAGAGATCACTGCGTGACCTGTTACATCAAGTACCTAACGCTGAAGTTGCAATTGAGGTAACTTTAAAAAAAAATCGTGACCGTTGTCCTTTGGACATTATTACAAGTTGCCTTTGGATTACCTGATTATGGCTTAACTTTTTAAAATGACTGCTGCATGCATTATTATTTCCTCAGATTGGAGAACTGAAAGCAGCTCTGTCAAACAGAGAGTACCAGATAATTACAGAATGTGCACTTGCTAATACATCAGAGACTCCAAATATTGTTCCTCTGGTGAACAAGGACATTGCGACAACTTCCGTTGACACGATGGAACCTTCGTTTCCTCAGGGTTCAGATGCTTCTAGATCTGAAGTTCAAAATGGAGAAATATGGATCTCCATGAAGGTATCAGTTGTCATTGGTCTTGTTGAATTGTGCCTTCACTATGGTACATCAAGGGATGCATCTCTAGCAACTTTGCAGGTACTTTTCTTCTTGCAACTTTTGCCGTTTGCATTCATTGAGTGAACATCTATACGGAATAGAAAAGAATAATGACTGGGGTCGTGGATCTGCGGCCAATCTACGGTAGAAGAGAAGGTTCCATCGGAACAATTATTTATTTCATCAGGGTACCTCGTCTCTCTCTTTTTTTTTCAAAAAAGGGGGGGAGTTCATTTTGGAAGATATGATGGAGGCTGGAGTTCATTTTGGCCATGGTACTAGGAAATGGAATCCTTCTCTACGTCCCCTTTTCTTATGGCTGCAAGTGGATGGAGGTTGTCTAGGAAATGAAATTAGGGATTCATTTAGTGGATGGGAAGTGGTATGCTCCCTCTGAGGAGAGGTGGTGGCTTAGAGATCAAGAAGTTGAATTTTACTGCACTACTTTTTCCAAAGCTAGGCCTGATTGGGAGGGTATCTTTCATGAAGTGCTTTGAAGAAGTTTGTACTTTTTGTAGTGAGAAACATAAACCATAATGTTCTCACTACTTTACTATGGTGTACGTTGGTTTATGAGGAAAATTTTCTTGTTCTTCAATTATTAGAAACAGTAGACGTTGACGATGTTTGTTTATGTATGTGTGTGTGCCAATTCTGCCATCGCTCTTATGTTGTGTTTGGTACGTGTTCATTTAACCCTAGTGGTCCGTGTTTCAGGTTAATGGTGTATGGCTTGTATACAAGTCTGATACACAAGGAGATGGTTCGCTCTCAGCCACACTGAAGGGTTTCACCGTGATCGATGATCGTGAAGGAACGGAACAAGAACTTAGGCTGGCAATACGGAAACCTGATCCGTTAGAGTTTGTGACCGATGATGTGGATCATAATATGGCTGAAATGAAGGTTCACGGAAACAATGACGCACTACCAGTTCCAACTATGCTTATTCTTGATGTCAAACTTAGTCAGTTTTCAACATCTGTCTCTTTATGTATTCAAAGGCCACAACTGCTTGTTGCCCTTGATTTTTTGCTTGCCGTTGCGGAATTTTTCGTGCCAACAGTTAGCAATATGTTGTCGAATGAAGAGGATGAACGATCTTCACATATCTTTGATGCACTCATTCTGGATCAAGCAATTTATCGTCAACCCTACTCTGAATTCTCACTCTCCCCTGAAAGACCTCTGGTTGTTGATGATGAAAGAGTTGACCATTATATATATGATGGCCAAGGTGGAACATTGTGCTTACGAGATAGAAGGGGATTGAACCTTTCTTCTGCTAGCATAGAAGCATTAATTTATGTGGGGAGTGGGAAAGAATTGCAGTTCAAAAATGTCACTATCAAGGTGTGAGTTCTTTTGGTGCTTGATTGCTTAACCGTGATGTAGAAAAAGATAATATTCCCCTGATACCCCGATATACAGAATGTTGATTTGCCTGTTGACGGTGCAGAATGGGCAATATCTGGATTTATGTATTGAACTGGGATCTAACAGCAAATATACAGCCACGGAGGCGGATAAAGTGTTTTTGGAAGGAGGGGATGAAAGTCCTCCAGTAAACACCTCTGGAGTATCCACTGAAAATGTGCCTTCGCAGGATACTGCTGTTGGTCGATCCACACAACTTATTCTTGAGTTGCAGGTTATGTTTCTTATGAAATCTTCTCTTTCCCTTTATGTACTATAATTAATGCCATACTTTGTTCCTCCACCTGACATGTCTTTGATCTACTGGTAGTGTGCTAGAAGATGCATTGCAGTGCAATCATGTAAATTTCTAAGATGATGTTTCCCTTTTCTGATAGCTATGTGGTGGTTTCCAAGACAAATTAACTGATGCAATGTGCTTACATGCGTGGAAATCACACTTTTATCTGTGCACAATTTCTGGGCCATATGGGTGCTTTCATATAGGTGAAGTGTATATGCCTTTTATATAGGTGAAGTGTATATCCATTCTTTTCTCTTCTGGGTAGATTTTTGAAGCCTATTAAAGACCATCAATGAGGTGCAATCTGTTCACACCATTTGGAGGCACCAAGTCTTGGAAACAAAGAAAATTTACTTACAAAATAAATTTGTGTTGAGAGCTGTGCGTCTTAATGGGCCAGGCACGAACTCGGTCTCTACTCGTGTGAGCACCGGCTTTATAATCGGGTTGTGCCCGATGCTAAAGTCCCACATGGACTATACTTGGGTATTGGGATCGGTTCTTATACTTGGTGGGCTTATGGTTTGTAACAACATGCTTTTGGGTTGGACACCAGGCTGAACTAATCCTGCCTGTGCCCCATGGTCTTTAGGTCGCACCTCGGTATAGTCTGCTTTGTTCAGATTGAGGCTTGGGATTACCTATTACGCCACACTGTGGTTTAAATTCCCACATCGACTGTATATGGTTATTCGGATTGTTTCTTGTACTTGGTGGGCTTATCCTTCTAAGAGCATGCTTTGGGTTGGACACCAGGCTTTAACACCGCATTTGGCTTGTTTTAGTTGAAGCAAATTTCAATCTTAGGGAAAAGATGAACCCCACAATCTTCATGACATTGATTGATATCATCTTGATCCAAATTATATGTAATGTGTTAGATGAGAGGTACTCTACCTTTTTGTTCTTCTTGGAATGCCTAAGAGAAGGTCTTTAAAAATAAAGTCATTATCACCTACTAATCTTCCTTTAATGTCCCAATAAATGTCCAAGAGATCATTAGGCTCCTTGGCAAAACCAGCAGATTTCCCGAAGAAAGAAAAAACTCGGCTTGAATTCCCAGAAAGGTGCATTACTCTCTCTTTCCCCTCGTATTTTGTTCCAATCCCTACTGGCTAGAAAGGGGACTCGGGAATTATGAGGTGATACCATCTTTATTTACCTGTATGGAGAGATTTAGATCTTTCTGTGTATGCTCTTGGCAACCACCCGAGCAATCACCCTCGTACACCCAAAAGGCTGGCCAGGGGTTGGGTGAATTGTTATATAGTTACCCTTATAGACTGGTAAGGCTTTTTCTACATCGAGTTTGGTTTGGTTTGGTGGGAGGGTAGCGTTACAGACCAATTAAAATGGAGATATAAGCTAGGCTACTGGAGATCTAAGCTAGGCTACTTGCCATGCACTTCCCTTTTATGTCGCCAAAGTTCCCTTTTCTTTAGTTGCTGCTACTCTAGTACTCTCCCTTCCTTCCTCCCTCCTCTTTGCTCAATACTAGGTTGATATATTTTTAATGTTTAGGTGCTAGCACTAATGTAGCAGTAATTGGTAATATCACTTTTCTTTAGATTCTGTTACTCCCCCCTCCCCCTCCACCCCACCTCCCTTCACCTCGCTCCGCGTGCGGGGTCATCCCTTTGATGAGTTCTGAGATGAGATTTTTCTAATGTTTATTGCTTCCACTGAACGTAGCATCATTTGCTTGTAGCACTTGTTTCTTTATATTTTTTTCTTTAGAGAGAGGCTGTGGCATTACTCAACTTTTGCAATGACGTGAAAGCAGAAGCAGACCTCCATGTCAGCATTTCACTTTGTGTGGATAAGGCCTATGTTATAGAGTATATAACTTCGATCATAGGGATCAATTTCTAGTCGCATAGCTTCATAATAATTCTGTAAACATTTCTATTACACATTTCACTTTGATGGAAGAAAAAATGCATTAGCTACTGCAAGTCTTTCTATAAGCTTATTGCTGCAATTACTATCCTGACTCATGAAAATTGTGTTTGATACAAGGATTTTGTTTCATTTATTTTATCAAGGTCTAAAAGACAAACATTATGTACCTGTTTACTGAAAATCATCTTTGGATACTAACTAATTTATACTGCTTCCGTTGCGTTAGACTTTCCCCTTTGACTTTTTCCGAAATCTCAGGGTAGATTTTGATACATGCAAACACTGAATTATACTCAGATAGCAATCATTGAGTATCCTTTGACAAGCCAAGCTCGGGTGGAAACAAAAAGTAAAGCAACTTTTAGATGTACTTAATCTATCCTAGGAATTCACGAGAAATCAAGGGGAATATCCAATGAAAAGGAGGGTGTAATTGGTCCTAGGGGTATTTTGGTCTTCCATTACCTTATATAATAAACAGTCTGTTCTCCTTGTTCCCACACGTCGCTTTCAGCCTATTCACCAGATCAATGTAATGTAATGTGGATCATGTAGGGTTGGCTTTTTTATGGAGATACAAAAGTGTTCTGGTGCCTTTCACATAAGATTGTGATGCTGAACGGTGCAGTTTGCGTTTCCTTTTTGCACGTCATAGTGTCTTATATGTCCAGATATTACTTGGCAGGCTATTGGTCCAGAGCTTACCTTTTTCAATACATCAAAAGATGTTGGAGAATCACTGGTCCTCTCAAACAAACTTTTACATGCACAGCTGGACGCGTTTTGCAGGTTTTCTCTTGTAATTTTATCAAT
Organism: Escallonia rubra; assembly: GCA_033065855.1. Taxonomy (NCBI): domain Eukaryota; kingdom Viridiplantae; phylum Streptophyta; class Magnoliopsida; order Escalloniales; family Escalloniaceae; genus Escallonia; species Escallonia rubra. Next base: position 138,414 of record JAVXUO010000112.1, on the reverse strand, counting down.
TAAAGTTCCAGTATATTGATCTCATCAAACTTTTGGTCCTCTGGGCGAAAAGCCGAATATCTATTGTTGTTTCACTTAAGCCAGTGCATATGGGAAGATGTACCCTTTTTCTAATGGGGTGGAGTATTTCTTTGGTGACTTTCTTTTCTTAGTGCCAGAAATCTTGTTCTTTTGGTTATATTTGTTGATTTGATTGACAGGTTTCTGCTTTATTGTTCTTGTCTCTTCTATAAAGTGACGTTATAGTTGGGTACATGTTTGTCGTAGAAGTCAGATGTGCCCTTTTGACTAAAGTTGGGAAATGATAATTTTTCTGTATCACACCGGAACAGAATTATGCAGAAACTCAGCAACAAAGCCATGTTTTTTTTTTTTGTGGTGTGAAAAGGCTCTTAGTTTACTTACTATGTTCATCACATCAAAGTTGGGTTGTTATTCCGAGGCGTAGTTTACTCTTTTTTAAGCTTCGCAATATAAGTTCTTGTTTCAGTATGAAGAACTGAATATGTGCCATCCCATGTCATGGTGCTGCTTATAGGTTTGTTATGAAGGGCGACAGCATCGAGATGAGTGCAAGTGCTCTTGGATTAACAATGGAGAGTAACGGGATCAGAATTTTGGAGCCTTTTGATACCTCTGTGAAGTTTTCAAATGTGTCTGGAAGGACAAAAATACATTTGGATGTTTCCGATATATTTATGAACTTTTCATTCAGCATCTTAAAGCTATTTTTAGCAGTTGAGGAGGACATTTTGTCATTTCTGAGGACGACTTCAAAGAAAACGACAATTGTGTGCTCTGAGTTCGACAGAGTTGGAACTATTAAAAGTATATTCAGATACGCATACATACCAACTTTCTTTTACTGCTGTAACTACATTGAGAGGTTGATGCAGTTATTAATTGCCTGATTCTTCTCTTGTAGATCCTTATGATGACCAAATATATGCATTTTGGAGACCTCATGCACCTCCTGGTTTTGCTACTCTTGGCGACTATCTGACACCGCTGTCAGTAAAAATTGCATTGTTTCATGGTCTAATATTTAATGTATATTAAAATTTGTGTTCCTAACATTTGTTAAATACACGTGCCAGGGATAAACCACCAACAAAAGGCGTTCTTGCTGTGAATACCAGCTTTGTACGAGTAAAGAGACCCGAGTCTTTCAAGCTAGTTTGGCCCATATACTCCGCCGGCGACATCTTGGGTTCTGAGGGTTTGGTTAGTGACAACAGTGGAACAAATATTATGCTTCCCGAAGGAGGCGAAAGCTGTTCCATTTGGTTCCCTGAAGCACCTAGAGGCTACGTTGCATTGGGTTGTGTGGTTTCTCCTGGGAGGACACAGCCTCCGCTATCCTCTGCGTTCTGCATCTTTGCTTCATTAGTTTCGCCATCTGCCTTGCGAGATTGTATCATAATCTCCTCTAACAACCAGTATGTGGAACTTCTATCTTTTTTCGTGGTTATTTTGTGCTAGCTTGTCTCTGAGTAGATGATATCCGTGCATCTTTCGATAAGCAACCATGAAGAAGTGATTCGTAACTCAAAAACAATTTTATGTATGTTCCTCACATGATACATCTTTTGCAGGTAACAAGTAAAAGATTGGCGCCAATTTGATTATGCAATTACATGCCACGTTCATGTTTAATACAGTGTTAGATTGTGCTAGAATGCATTGGGTGATTATGTTCCTGAGTTGTATTGTCTTTTCGAATTGGCAGATGTTCTCGTTTGGCATTTTGGCGCGTCGATAATTGTGTTGGTACTTTCCTGCCAGCAGACCCTACTACTCTGAGCTTAACTGGTAAAGCTTATGAATTGCGTCACATGTTTTTTGGGTTCCATGAACTATCGTCAAAAGCATCGCAGCAGTTAGACACCCAGGGACTTCCCTCTGGTCACGATCGTACTGTCCAATCAGAAAGGTCATCAACTGTGAATTCCGGGCGACGTTTTGAAACTATTGCTAGTTTTCGGTTGATATGGTGGAATCAAGGTTCAGGATCGAGAAAGAAGTGTTCAGTGTGGAGACCTATTGTCCCTCAGGGAATGGTATATTTTGGTGATATTGCCGTTCAAGGGTATGTAACCTTCAACATAGATTATAAACCCCCACCCCCTCCTCCCATTTTGCATAGTGTAAAGATCCAATTTTAAGTTGGTACTTGATTTACAGGTATGAACCGCCTAATACATGCATTGCTCTGCATGATTCTGAAAACGAAGAGCTTTTTAAAGCTCCTACTGATTTTCAAATTGTTGGACAAATTAAGAAACACAAGGGGGTAGAGAATATATCTTTTTGGCTGCCTCAGGCTCCACCAGGCTTTGTTTCCTTGGGTTGTGTTGCATGTAAGGGCACACCAAAGCAATCTGATTTCACCTCATTGAGATGCATGCGGAGTGATATGGTCACTGGGGATCAGTTTCTTGAGGAAAGCATATGGGATACATCTGATGCCAAATTTACGAAAGAACCATTTAGTATATGGGCAGTTGGCAATGAGTTGGGAACCTTTGTTGTTCGTAGTGGTTTCAAGAAACCCCCGAGAAGGTTTGCCGTAAAACTTGCAGATCCAAACATACCAAGTGGTTCAGATAACACTGCCATCGATGCCGAGATAAAAACATTCTCTGCAGCACTATTTGATGACTATGGCGGCTTGGTAGGTGTTTTTTCTTTTGGATAGCCTCACAATATCCTCATAAATGTTCTTAAAAGTGCTTGATTAGAACGATGTCTTGGGTACTATGGTGGAGTGGGAATGATAGGGTGTTGTCAGTAGCCTGTAGTGGATTAAGCTGTGATGTTTGATTTCAACTATTTTCGTAATTAAGGTCATTAGCAATATCGAATGGAACAGCCAAGTAGCTTTTTGGGTGCATTGACTGGTGACATGTGTTGTATGCTAAATATAAGGTGGCTTTGAGATGTAATGGCTCTTTATATGGGAGACAGATGAAGATGCATCTTTTGTTACTTAAAACAATATAAATGGCTTGTTGCATGCTGCAGAAGCCTCGTGCCTTGAAGCATGTCTTCTTTTCGAGATGAAAGTTTCCAGTGTTTTCATATAGTTGGTGGACATAAGAAGTCTAACGTCTTGCATTATTTTTGTCATTTCAAATTACAAAGTTTGTTAATGCTAGCATTTATGTAAAATAACTTGCTGAAGTTCTGTTTTCATGTATTTTGTTATGATGGCAACACATCCCTCTTCCGCAGCTTTGTTAGTAAATGAAGTGTGGTAGAATGTGATGAGATGACTATAAAGCTCGATGTCAATTAAGCTTGCCATTCAGAATTGAATGTGAATATTGTAGGCCTTTAAACGGATTGATCGTTTATTTCTTTTTTTTACCGTTATTCTGATTTAGTTATGAGTTCTTCTATGCAAAATGGTTGTGGTTTGCGAGCACATATTTTGGAATTTTCAACTCTCATTTGGTTTTTTTGTCAGTTAAAATTCTGAAAATATTTACAGATCACAATTTTGGTACTGCTTTATTGCCTCTTTTATTCTTCCTCTATCATGGTTTCTAACGTCTCTCTGGCAATTTGCAGATGGTTCCATTGTTCAATGTAACCTTAAGCAGCATAGGGTTTAGTTTACATGGGAAACCGGACTACTTGAGTTCCACCATAAGCTTCTCTTTGGCTGCCAGATCATATAACGACAAGTATGAATCGTGGGAGCCTCTTGTTGAACCAGTTGATGGAGTCCTAAGGTGAGGCAGGAAACATATTCCTGAACCCCAATAATTTTCAGGTTACTGAGACCATAATCTTTCTAATGCAGTGAAACATTACTTGTCCTGGTTCATTAGCTGATACAAACCTCCAACTTTACTTGCACTATTTCCTGTTTAGTATGCTAAGATTCTGGCATCTCTAAAATTTGTGTGGCATCTTATGGGATCAATTCTATGAGTTGAGGAGCTGACATTTAAGTCTTTCTTTTGTACTTGTGGGTAAATGTGCTGAAACAATCCAACTTAGTGTATTTATTCATTTGAACAAACATTCGAAAAGGCAAGAACAGTTGGACTTATGCTGATATTACGATCTTCGGAAAGTCAGTTGGTCAGGTGTTGTCATCACGTACAAGAGACTATAAGTGGAGCCCATGGAATGCTAGCTTCATCATTTCAAATATGAATTTTAAATAATTAGTACAAGTGGTATTAATTTTTGAACGATGATGGTTTCAGTTCCCACTACTACCATAGTAGCAGCATGTATATGAGCACCGACCCTTATTGCAGCCCATGCTACTAAATCGACTGCTTACTCGGAGTTCACTTTCTGTTCTTAGTTTTTGTTTGCCTCGCTTCTCTGAGACAGTGGGCTGGCTTGGGTTGTGGTTTTCATATACCACACGTGGGTGGGTTGGGGAAATGGTATGAATGCAGCTATGACTGGGCTCAATGGTGCATCCAGGGAAGAGGAAAACACATCATCTGCTGTATAGTTTCTCACACTGTAAATGGCTACATCAGATCCCCTCCTACTTTGAGTTTTCTGGTGAGCTGTCATCTTTTTAACAACTCAAAAGGTCCACTAACTTGGCATGGTGTCACGGCCCGCACATTTTTCATGCCGCAGCAGAACAACCGTGAGGCTTCATGACACTCGCCACCTATTTGCGTACTATGTCATGAACCGCCATCTCTCGTATAAGGCAATACTACTTTGGAAGCCCATTGATGCCAACCTTGCATAAGAACCATGCCCAAGCACACAAATGATCTTAGACGAATAGCAACATCTCCATATGGTCTCAAGAGACTATGTACAACGATCTTGTCAAGATTCCCACATATGTGCGCCCACAACGCCCAAAGCTACATGCTTTGCACTTATTGCACTAACGTGCCCCTCGTTGTGCTTAGCGTACATAGCTAACACTTTGTGCACTCAGCCTGTCTACCGTGTCTCTGTGCACTATACATAAGCCAATGCACACCAACGAACTAACGTGTCTGTCATGCACGACAATGTGCCCACTTGTCTAACATGGCTTCAAGCCTTGCTTCACCCGTCTTAATGTTGCCATCATCAAGAATAGCTTAGCCAACCTTAGCCCTATGCCGACATCGCTACTTGCCAACCCCATAAAGCACAACATGCTGCCACCAAGCATGTCTACACTGCCATCCGTCCGGTGAGCGTGTCGAACCCAAGATGATGCTCACCTTGGCACACTGTTGTGCGAGCAGACCAATAACCCAATCCACCAAAATATGCATGCCTAATATGGTTGCGTTTAATCCGGCGCATAGCGGGTTCATATCTTCAGCCTTCGACTCAGGAATAGCGCACACCGTTTGCGGTGTCCACCGAGGACTTTCTCAAATGGAAGCTCTCAAGCATATCTCCAGTGCTTTCAAGCTTGCCCCAAGTTCCCTTGAGTCGCTCACTTGTTGCCCCATGGTTACCCACGAAAGCATAGAGGGTGGTAAAGTATGTGCCCGTGCATGACCATGTTGCGCCTTATAGTACCCTTAGGAGCAAAACCGAAAGTGACAGTAGTAGACGTTACCCTGTTCGAGGAGTCATAGTAACTCTTTGAAGACTCTAATCAGATCGGAATCGCATGCTATAAAGCTGTGTGTACTCGTAGCGAGACACTAGAATCTCCGTTTGATGCCCGTGTTCCTCCTCCTCACGCAAACAGAGATACTTGCGAAAATCCATTTCCATATAATTACGAAACTGCCACTGCCCAGCTTTTAGTCAAGAAGCACACCGGGTACTCTTCTCGTGCCACCAACCCCCAAGGTGTTGCCTCAAGTCATGGTGATTGGCCTACGCCAAAGCAAGTGGGAGAAATATGAGGTAGAATTTCCATGACTTGCTTTTATTGTGCTGGCTCTCGAAATTGTTTTGCAAATGATCAATGTTGGGCCTAGAGCAGCTGATCAGGCCAAAAAGAAACCTTTTTGAAGAGCTTGGGAGGAATCTATGGTCTGATACATATTAAGTTCTCAGATGATTACCGTATAAAATGCAACTTTAGTGATGCTGAGCCTATTCTATGCATGATAGGTGTTCTTGTGTTTCCTTTCTTGGTTTTTCAGCTTATCTTAGTATAGGCAATTTGTGGGTTTTCAAAATGATTACAGTTTCAGTTCTTTTTCTGTGTTTTAATGCCTCATCTTTTTCTTGTTTAGGTACCAATATGATATCAATGCCCCAGGCGCAGCTTCTCAGTTACGACTTACCTCTACAAGGGATCTGAACTTGAACGTCACTGTTTCTAATGCTAATATGGCTTTTCAAGCTTATGCAAGCTGGGATAATCTTAGCCATGCCCATGAATCTGATAGAAATAATGTAAATTTGCTTCTCATTAACCAAAATTTAGCCTTCTCTGTTTTGCATTTGACACTCCTTTCTGCGGTCTAATATGCTTATATATGTACGATACTCCTGTTTTTCATGCATGAGACAGGAAGCAGTTTCTCCCTCTCATGGAGGAAGACCTATCATTGATATTCATCACAGAAGAAATTATTTCGTCAGCCCCCAGAACAAACTTGGTCAGGATATTTTCATCAGAGCTACTGAGATCAGGGGTCTTCCAAACATAATTAAAATGCCATCCGGAGAAATGAAGCCTTTAAAAGTTCCAGTTTCGAAGAATATGTTGAACGCTCACTTCAAAGGCGATCTCTGCAGGAAAGTTCGAATGATGGCAACAATCATTATAGCAGAGGCAGAGGTTTGTTTCTCCAGTTTCTCTTTTTAGTAAATTTTCAAATTGTAGAAGAAAGCTGGTTAATAATTGGCACTAAGGCTACATTGAAACTCTTGTTGAACACATAATATAAGGGAGAAAAAGAAAAGACAACTACTTGGCCTAAATTTCTGCTCACATTAAGTTATTGTACAAAATGAGAATTTTCTATCCCTGAAAACCTTTTTTCACTTGGCCGCCTATGGTTTGTTGTGGCATCATTCTTCTTTCCGCTCTTCTATTTCTTGTGGAGTGGACATAGCCACTCCACAATCAGACAAAAGGAAAAGACCGGGTTAACGTGGTTTTTTTGGTAATTGCTTACATCAAAAACACAAAGTACCACTATCAATCCATATATTACAAGACATGTGGCAAAATCTCACACAACCATAAAACCCAATAAGCAGTCTGAGCTCCCAGGCATAGGCACCCTCTGCTGAAAAGAGAGTTAAAAGCTTTATATCAGGGTAGTCTCGAGCAGAACTCTGATATATGGAACGATGCAGAGCAGCTCTTTAAGCCATATAACATTGCTTGCCAAAGGGTAAGCAATTCCAAAAACATCACAATGGCATGAAGTATCGGACTACAAATTATATCATGCGAACCTGATGACGGCATGTTATGTCACAGCACATGTTCAACATACATTAAAACAATGGCCCTCTGTTTCATGAGTTCCTTCTCCTTCTGTGCCCATTGTCAGCAGAGCAGTTCTTGAAGTGCTTGCTATGTAAATATGCATGGTTCTATACACCTTCTAGAGCCTTATTTTCCATGTTTGTTTATGACGTCAAGAACTATGCACCTTGTAGTCCTGCAATTCAACTCTATTTATGTTGTGGAGTACCCAGCTCATTTTTTTCCTTTTTTCCCCTACTTTACTTGAGAATAGGAATCCACGACTTCCATTCCAATTGGTTCTATACACCTAGGAAGTAGTCCTTTAACACTCTAATACTTAATCGGGGATATTGCAATGGTCTTAACTCATTTCTTTTATGGAAAGGGTAGTCATGTATTTAACAGTTACTCTCCCAGATCCCTCGTTCACGGGATCCTTAAGAACTGATGCTACCCAAGAGTTTTCTACATGTTATTGATCCTCAGATTCCAAGAGTTCAAGGAGTGTCTTCTCATCAGTATGCTGTGGCAGTCTTTCTTACTCCAAACCAGAGCCTCTCCGGTGGATTGCATCTAAATCAACAAAGTGCACACACATGTGGAAGGAGCTCGGATAAACCTGCAGTTGCTGATCTTGAGTTGGTGAAGTGGAATGAACTATTTTTCTTTAGCATCGATTCACTGGTGCGTAAATGATCCTTTTGTCCATTTTTTGTTGGTTTCTCTGATATCAATTCTGAAATATAGATCAAGTTCTTGGTTTCTCTGATATCAATTCTGAGACATAGATCAAGTTCTTTTAGAGTGTAATTGCATTATACATATGTAACTATGGCATTGAATGCCTCTAGGACACTTGTATGTTGCATGTGAGTTTGTAATCTTTCAAACAAATTATGTATCTAGCGCATGTATCAAGTTTGGAGCTCACTCTGTTACTCTCAAGATGTTTTGGGCCTAGACTTCTCATGATTATTTGGATCTTTCGTTTGCTTTTCAACGCAAAAATGGTGCCACTATCTGAGTTTTTTAGAGTTCTTGGTGTGGCCTTCACACCGCGTTTCGGTAAAGAGACGTTTTATAATGGCCTAGGAACCAACACCCGTGAGTACGCTTACCTGGATGATGGGCCAAGAGGCTGCCGATGTCGTATCATGGAGGTTTTGTGCTCGCTGATCTTGCAAGATAGTCTGCTACGAGGTTGCTCCAACTCTGACAATCCTCTGTTTTGTCTCTTGCAAGCACAATTATTTAGACTACGTCAAAGCAACTGTCTCCATTTTCGGGGTTTGTCGTTCTCTGTGTATTATAAAATAAATCGTGAGGGGAGGGAGGGAGGGTATATTCAGTTTTATTAGATATCATAAAATGACCAAACTACCTTCTATACATAAGGAGGGTAGTAATACAACTATTCTAACAGTCCTCCTCAGGCTGGAGCATATATGTCAAGCATGTCCAGCTTGTTAGCGATAATAGGGATTAAGGCGTGTGGATAAACAGTTATGTATTTACTTCATTAGACATCATACAATGACGAAACTTCCCTCTACACATAACTAGGGTATCAATGACACTATTCTAACACTCCTCAAGCTGGAGTATATATATGTCGAGCATGTCCAGTTTGTTACCAATATAGCTTGTCCTCCCACTTCCAATGGCTTTATGTGAATATATGCCAACTGTTCGCCACCAATTAATATAGAAAGCCAAAATAATCATTCGTTCCATCTTCTAACAAATGAAATGACAGTCCACCTTATGTGCTTGGTTCTCTCGTGGGACACTGGGTTTGAAGCAATACATTAGCAGCCTGATTGTCACACCCACAAATGCATAGGAGATGAACTATCAAACCTCATAATTGTATGCAAATATTGTTTATGTTTCACATGTGCCGTTCTTTCTTCAATTCTTTTGGCCACAAAGTAAATTCTGCCTCAGGCTTAATCTTGAAAAACCAAAATAATGGAAATACCGTGACCTCTGATTAATTCCTGACAACAGTTTAATTGGATGGGTTTGTTGGGAGTTATGTACAGATAGGAGACTTAATCTGCAGGTTTAAATACCTTGACCAATGTCTCTGTCTTAGTGTGAGTTTATGCTTAAATTTTCTTTTGCATAATTAAGAGTCACATGCGTGAATATTTGAACTTTATTGACGGTATAGATATGTTTACGCCCGTCAACGTGCAGCAATGGCACTAATGCATTATTTATGAATTTTCTAACTGTTCTATGTAAACCAGTTTCTGGAAGCTTGTCTTGCAGCTGTTACTTTATTCCTTTTGCCTCTTCCAGACCTTTTTAGTAGCCAACATCTTATGATTTTCTGCCCAACTTTCAACAGGATTACTACACAGTGGAATTCATAGTGACTGACCTGGGGAAAGGTATGTTCTTTCTATAAAGAGTTGGTATATCTGCGGCTCTGCCAGCTGTTGATTGACTAAGTACTTATTCGTATGATCTCTGGGTGAAGATGATCGAATCACAAACATGCTTTTTAGTGGTCTTTTTAGAATATTGGACAGTCTCATCCTTCTTGGCGGATACCAGTGCAAAGTGCCTATATTTGCTGTATGAAATAGATCTTTTAAAAATGAGTTAACTACAAATCCAGCTTTAGTCACTGGACATCGACTTATGTCAAAGTGACCATTGGACTCGTCAATTAGTTCAATTAGGTCATTCCATTAAGTTCAATTAACTAGAGGCCCATTAAGTGCTCAGGTGCCTTGCATATGGGGCTTAAGTTAGGGGCAAAAATTGTCAAAGCACAAAATATCATGTTCTAATTTGCACCAGAGAGATGAGATCTGCTTTACCCGCTAGCACTCTCGACCAACTACCGTGGATTGAAGCCAAGTGATAAAACCCCATCGTCACATTACCGCCCTAACCATCACCTGACCACACTGATGCACGCACCATATCGCCGCATCAACCACCACCACGCCATGAATTTTTAACCAATCAATGTTTCGTTTTCTCAACTGAATCATCTCTGTCAAATGGGTTTTTATTATTTGGCTTCAGATTCACGTGGGTAATCATAATTTGTTTAGGGGTGGTGGGTTTTCAGGTTGGTCGTGGTGGGAGTGGGTTAATTTGCAGGTCATGGAAGGGGGATTGCAGGTTGGTGGCAGCGACGATGTGATCGGCGTGGGATGGGTCGGGAATTTGATGTGTTGGTGCAAGTTGGTGGTGGCTGTGGTGGGGAGTGGCTGGTGGGTAGGGCAATTGGATTGGACTATGTGGTGAGAGGGTGTGGTGGTTAGATCGGGTGGGTGGTGCGACTGCTGACTGCTATAGGTGGTGGCCGGCGGCTGGGGGTCGTGGGTCTTCATGTTAGCTGTGAAGGAGGTGGGGTTTGTCGGAAGGTGGCAGGGGGGTTGGTTGTGGCAGCGGGTTTGTAGGTTGGTTGCTGGAGCGGCAGTTTGCAGGTTGGTGGCAGCAGCGTGCTCAACGAAGCATGGCACCGTGGACTCTGTTTCTGCTAGGCCTAATTCTGATTGCGCGATGAAAGGGAGGGAGGAAGGGTGGGAGGGGAGGGGGGAGCAGCGGCAATGGCGGTGGGGATGTAGTTTAGCGGCGTTGCTGTTGGGGTATTGTACCCGCTGTGGCAGTGGTGGGGGGGCTGTAGGTATAAAGGTGTTGTGGTGGTGATGGGTGGTGAGGCTTGGGTGAGGTTAGGGCTGTAAATGAACCGAGCTGTTCACGAAAGGCTCGTGGTTCGTTCTCCTTAAAACTCGTTCGTGTTCGTTCATATAATATACGAACCGAACATGAACAAGTTTATAGAGCTCGTTTATTAAACGAGCCGAACATGAACACTCCAAAATGTTCGCAAACGTGTTCGCGAACAACTCGTCTAAATAAAAAATTAGTTATAATATATTTAAAGAATTATATTTACATAAATCTCATAAATTAATGTTTAAATCTGGATGGCCTAAAATCAATTAGTCTAAAACCTCAAGTCCACTTATAAATATAGAGCCCATGAAATTACTTATGCATAAGCCCAACCCCTAATAGCCCAATATGTGAAGCCCACTTATAATAAACTAAACCTAAACCTAAATACTCACATACATCATCAACATCACAAACTTAAAGAGCCGCACTCCAGCCCCCAAATTCAAAGAGCCGCACTCCAGCCCCTCCCTCGTCTCTCTATCTCTCACTCTCAGACACCACACATGCATACACACATCATCGATCGCACATGGCCTCTCTCTCTCCCCCTATCTTCACAAACGCACATCACGGCTACGACGCCGATCATTCTTAGCTTCGATCCAGCTCGAGGAAGAGGGCAACCACCCGTGCAAGAGCAGCCGAAGAAACTCGAGCCGCTGTAATCGAGCCCTTTTCTTATACATGCAACCACCGATGCCCAAAGATCGCAATTAGTGATGTAGCGTCGCTTGCTTACGATGCCGTAATCGCCTGTCCTCGACTGTCCTCGACGTCGTCATCTCGCAGTTTCCGGCGGCACATGCATCGTCCCGTTTTTTTCGGTCTTCATTCATTGCCAATGATCAAGATATCCCCCTCCTTGTATCTTCTGTAGTATTATTTTTGATTCATTATAGCTTGATGAGATTGAAGGATTTGAGGATTATTTGCAAATTTTAGGGATTTGGTTGGAATTGAATACGTACACGAGCCGAGTTTCCGAACTCGAGTTCGGCTCGTATTGTTAAACGAGTCGAATGAGTCGAGCTCAAATTTTTCGGTCACGAACTCGAGCCGAGTTCGAACATTGCTGTTTTGGCGTTAGACGAACTCGAGCCGAGCTCGAACATACCAAAAGTTAAACGAACCGAGTTCGAACACACCCATGTTCGGCTCGAACTCGGTTCGTATACAGCCCTAGGTGAGGTGGGACGGTGGCTTGGATGTGGTTGTGGTGGAAGAAAGAAGAAGAAAGAAGAGGGGAGAGAAAAAGAAATAAGAAAAGAGAGTGACAAAATTACCCTGTATTAAGCCACTTAACGGACTTAGGATCGACTGAAGCTAACGGAATGACTTAATTGGACAAATTGACGAGTCCAATGGTCACTTTGACACAAATCGAAGTCTAGTGACCAAAGTTGAATTTGCCTAATACTACAGTGGTCAACTGATAGTTAACTCTTTAAATTTAAATATTGCAAGGTTTTTTTGTTGTTTGACTTGGACATTCTACCATTATGGATTAAGGACTTTCTGAAGTCAACTCTTGTAAGAACAAGGACCCAGGAATGGCATTGCGGAGTACGTTACACAAGATGTGAGAGCTTAGGATAGATAAGATATGGTGCACAAATCCGTGTACCGTACTTACTAGTTGCGACTTGTGCTTTGCAAGTTGACAGCATAATCTGTGATTTAATGCCAGATAAGATCTTAAAATGCTATTGATGTAAAATGGAGTAGTACATGATTAGGTTCAAGTATTTGATGCCCTTGAGAGTATAAAATTGCATCTTCGGCAATATACCGATTATCTTTTTTCTGAAATTAAAATGTTATAAATAGTAAATACGCTTCTTCTATGGATTTTAATATGAGCAAGGAAATTCTGTCTTTATGATCACTTCTCATGATCAAAATTGGTGTCATTTTTCAGATGGCCATGTTGGATACGTTTCAGCTCCTTTAAAGCAAATTGCACGTGCTCAAGACAACTCATCCTCATATAGGTTTTCCAGTTACTTGGATTGGATAGAGTTCTCTTCCACAGAATCGATGGTGAGTATCCTATCATCTTGTCTACTTATTCTTCTCTTGGTGTTCGTACATCTTGGTGGAAATCTAAGCTGGCATCTACCTTATTTATGGCTATGCAGAAGATGACTCAAGAAGAGAAGGTTAAGAGGCCACACGGGAGAATAAGGTTTGCTGTGCTCTTACCACCCAATTCCGATGTCAAAAACAATGAGCAAGATTTTATTGGGGGTAGAAAATCTGGTTTCATTCAGATTAGTCCCACCAAGGAAGGCCCTTGGACGACTGTGAGGTTGAATTATTCTGCACCTGCTGCTTGTTGGCGACTAGGTAATGATGTTGTTGCCAGTGAACTCAGTGTGAAGGATGGCAACAAATACGTGACTATTAGATCTCTCGTTTCGGTTCGTAACTATACTGACGTGACACTAGATGTGTGCCTCAAACTAAAAGCTTCCAATGAAAGCGCAAGGGCACCAAATGACGTGTCAAAGGAATTACAGGTTGGTGGCAATGAATTTGAGACGGAAGAGTTCTTTGAAACTGAAAGTTACAATCCTACCATTGGCTGGGTTAGTACTGTGGTTCAACCTGTACCGGGTACCTTTGAACATGGGGGTCCTCATCAGGTAGGTGATTTCTTAAATTGCCAAATGTGGTGTTCGTCGTTATATGTTGCCCTTGCTTAATTAACTCATGTCAATGTGTGAGCCCTCGCACGTGCGCGTGCACACATAGGCACACTACAGGCACAGCTGTTATAGAGAATTCAGTGTTCTAACCTTTGGACAAGGAAGGTCATTCTTTTTTGTAGTGGTGGTATTAGTAGCTATAGGATGTCGTTCGAGGTCAAAATTGAAGTATGGATCTTCTACTAACTTGAAAACGTACTTATAGGATACTTGCTGACCATCGCTTTCAAATATTTGTAATATTGGTCCAGTGCATCTCTGTCACCAACCTTAGTAAGTGTATATCTGGTTCAGTTCATACTTGCTGACGGTCGGTTTTGAATTTTCTTAACCCTTGTGTATCTCGATAGACAAATTAAGCAATGATACATAGAATAGTAGTTTAGGGAAAGCTTCAGTCTATCCCTCCAACCTCCCAATAGCATGCCTTTCAAGCTCACAACTTGAGAGAGAGAAAGTCACAGAACAGTTATGGACGTTCTAGTGGGCCAGATCAAGATGAATGATTTACAATTTGCTTGAACCTTCCTGGTATGCCTTCTATATGCTTCGCAACATCATAATCCACTGCTCTTGTATTGCGCTGTCTACCTAACTCTGACACAGAATTTGGGTACAAAACTAATATGTTTAATAACACCACATACTGCTGATTTTAGCAATTCTTTCTCAACTTTGTAAGATATCGAACTTCATGCCAACTGACAAGCTTTAAGGAAAATGAATATTATACACTCAGAAAATGCTAATTCATACAGTACATGGGTGATGACATGAAGCAAAGGAAGAAAAAAGAAATCGATATGCATTCAAACTTGTTGAAAGTCTAACATATGCATATGCCTGTGGTGGCTTTAGGCTAATTTCCATTCTTTTCTCTGGTGTATTTTTTTGGCTTCAAAGCCTCATCTTGGATTCTGTTTAGTGGTTGTTAGATGCTTAAAATGTTTAATGTTCTAAACCCAGTCTTATAGCAAGCCTTGTGAATTGTCAACTGAATTAGACATTGGAATTTTTTCATGTTGTGGTGTTGATTGTCTACCATTAGCCTAGTTCTGGTACCTATCTTTTTCTTTGCTCCTGGGTTGTTTTAAATTCCTGTTAGTTATGTAGGGAGCTTTCGGAGTTGACTTGCCATCGGGCTGGGAATGGATTGATGACTGGCATTTGGATAGAACTTCTGTTAAAACTGCTGATGGATGGGTTTATGCTCCTGATTTTGAAAGTCTGAAGTGGCCCGAGTCATATAATCCTTTGAAACATGTAAATTATGCCAGGCAAAGGAGATGGATCAGGAATAGGAAACAGGCATCAGGGGATTTAATGCATCATATTTTTGTTGGCCAATTGAAACCTGAAGAAACTATACCTCTTCCTCTTCCAGGTCTTTCCCAGTCTCGGGGATATATACTGCAATTAAGGCCTTCGAATATGATAAATCCAAATGAGTACTCATGGAGTTCTGTAACTGAAAGGCCTGGTCAGTCAGATGGCATTGGCAGACCTAAACAAAATTCTGAAATATGTCTTTCAAGTCTAACTGAGGGTGAGGAACTCTTGTATTGTTCCAAGGGTAGTGAATCCTCGTCAAATAGTTCCCATGGGATGTGGTATTGTTTGACCATAAAAGCGAGGGAGATTGCAAAGGACATTCATTCTGATCCAATTCAGGATTGGATTCTGGCTGTTAAATCACCACTTTCTATTATCAATTATCTTCCTCTTACAGCGGAATTTTCGGTTTTTGAGAAGCAAGCCAGTGGTCATTTTCTTGCTTGCACTAGAGGACTATTTTCTCCAGGAGAGACTGTAAAGATTTTTAATGGCGACGTCAGAAATCCCTTGTACCTGTCCCTGCTTCCCCAGAGAGGATGGCTGCCAATACATGTGAGATTCATAGAAGTTACCTCCCCCAAATAACTGTTTTTTTACCTTGTCTTTTCTCTATGATTCTCATAGTGAGACTTTCTTCTTGATATTTGTCTTCTATAGGAGGCTGTTCTCATTTCGCATCCTAGCAGAGTTCCAGCAAAATCAACAAGCTTAAGAAGTTCAGTTTCGGGAAGGTTTGAATCTTTGCTTTCTAACAGTTTCTTTCCTTTTTTTTTGTCTGTACAAAATGCACGTGTCAACGAGGTACATTTTAATAGTTGCACAGATATGTATGTGTCTCACTTAATGATTTGTGTAGGATTGTTCAAATCATTCTTGAGCAAAACCATAATGAAGAAAGGCCACCATTTGCAAAGATTGTTAGAATTTATTCTCCATATTGGTTTGCAATAGCAAGATGTCCACCACTTACGTTTAGGCTTCTTGATATGTCTGGGAGGAAAGCAACGCGAAAGATTTCTCTCCCTTTAATGTCGAGAAAGCAGAACGATGTAGTCTTTGAAGAAATTACTGACGAGGAGATACATGAAGGTTGTACAGTTGCTTCTGCTTTGAACTTTAAAGCGTTGGGCATTTCGGCTTCTATTATAGAGTCTGGCAAGGAGCATTTTGGGCCTCCTAAAGAACTTTCTCCGCTTGGTGACATGGTACATAACCTTCATCTTATACTTGGCGCTTGTTTTTGCGGTTAAATTGTTGTCCTATTTTCTACATTACATAAGAGGGAACTTACCATATGTTTGTTCTGTTATAGGATGGGTCACTGGACCTTTGCGCTTATGATGCTGATGGCAACTGCCTGCTTCTCTTTATATCTTCAAAACCTTGCCCGTACCAATCTGTTCCAACGAAGGTTATTGAAGCCTTAAAAATAAGTTATGTTTTGAGCAATATCATCTGAAGCTCAGATTTTCTTTTCTTTTCTGTTCTCTTCAGGTGATAACTGTTCGACCATTTATGACTTTCACAAATAGACTTGGTGAAGACATATTTGTGAAGTTTAACAGTGAAGATCAGCCAAAGGTTCTGCGTGCATCTGACGTTCGAGTCTCATTTGTCTATCGTGAAGCAGATGGACCTAACAAACTTCAGGCTTGTGGACCTCTTACTTTCTTCTTTAAATGTATTAATATAACATTAATTGCATATTTAGCTAGTCGCTGGAAAAAATTGATGCACTGGTGGCTCTATCAGAATCCTTCACTGCAATTTTATCTTCTTTTAGGGGCATGTGACTGTAGATTATTGGAGAGCTCAATGCTAAAGTCCGTTATTGGAGAGGAAGAAAAGGTTTGGGGTGGGGGTTGGGGTATAAAAATACTGGTAGGGGAGGACAGTCTCCTCGGGATGATATTTGTTGGAAGCATGTAATTTAACAGTTTAAAGGGGCCAAATATGAAGAGAAATGTCGTGCGGATAATTCATGTTTTTGGTTTCTGAAGATTCTGAGGTAGATGCATCGACCTTCATATATTAATGAGCTAATATTTCCCTTCCTTTTAGATCCCTCACTCCCTCCACCGTTTATAAAGTTACAGGTCATAAGACTTTTCTCAACTCTGTATCCTCCCTCCTGTTTTCCCTTTTCCATTTTCTTTCCATTCCATATTTTCTATCCTCGAGCATCCCATTCTACTTTCTTATCTAAATATCCTGTTCTGAAAAGATAAAGGAGAAGATACTCGAACACTTTATTTTCCTATCCTGCCTAGGCTTAAATTAGTGTACAAAAAAGGGCCCTACTGATGGGCTGAAGACCAGTTTTACCAGAATGTTTACCGGGGGAGGGGGAGCTTCAGTAAGTGCTTGTCGGGCCTCGTCTTGACTTACCTTTTGTTGGTGATTACCTTCATGTAGACTCAAATTTGTATCCGGCTCTGCACTAAGCCTACTTTGTAAAAATATGTTTTTGACCTCCTTCTGGGCATAACAAACTGCTTCAGTGAACGAAATTGTGCTCCTCAAAGCCTCCTTCCATCACCTCTACTTTTAAAAATAAAATCTGTCAATGGTCACAGACATGATATCCCATCCCCTCAAGCAGTCTTGCTCCTTTCTGGTCGAGAGCAGTGGTTCACAGCACTTCTGCACTTTAAAAGCCAACAAATCAATTGATTTTGTTAGCATCTTCCTCAATGCATTCCTTTTCTTTTGCTGCTTATAATTTTAACCAAACCCTTTGTCCTTGTGCATTATGTACAATGCATTCCCCACTGTCTTCATTTACAAGATCTTGAGATGAAATAAGTTCGTGTGATTGGAGATGACTGGCTCTATTTAGGCTAGATGCGTATCCCAGGATCGTGGAAATAGTTCATGCTGTTGGTTGTCACATTGCTTGCAAAGTCTTGTCCTTATTTTCTCGCTTAGTAGTGTCATCTTCAGGCTCGTAACTAAACCCAAGTACGACTGTACGAGGAACCTCATGCTGGGTTGTGTATTTATTTGTTTCGCGTGTATGATATTTCCCATCAATGTGGGAGAGTTTGTTGTTGGCCTTATAAGACCTTCCCCATGAAACCATAAGTACCTGATTGTTTAGCCATTTTGAGGGAGGCATTGCCCTGTTGCTGGGCCATGGACCTGGGTCCTTACAGATTGCATTGGAGCCGACTGTGGAAGCTGGATTAAGCATATCCGGTCAGGTTGCCGAAGTGGCTGCTGGTACTATCCAACAATGGCTAGAGAGTAAGATTTTGGGAATGCGTGACTGGGCCTTGGCGAGGATGCTAAGGCGTAAGGAGGGGAGATTGGGATATCCCATCGAGGATGGCGGAAGTTTGTGGTTGGCTTTATAAGATACTGCTCATGAGCTTATTACTACGTACTCAGTTAGCCCTTTTGAGGGTGGCATTTCCCTATGGTGGGCCCATGGACTTAGGTTGTTATGGCGTGTTTTTTAAGGTACTCTTGTCTCTTGTTCTTATATCTAACCATCTTTGGCTAGTGAATAGGTCCTGCACGTGGAGCCTTTGTTGACGATATCTTGCTTCTTGTCCTCGTATGTTCAACAGCCAAAAGGGTATCTGGAGCCTTCATCCATACCAAAAAAGCATCAAGTATCTTTCTGGGAAGCATGCCCCTGACCTCCCCCGTAAAACTGTGTAGAAGGAAGTGACAGAGAAGATCCCTTTTTTAAAGCCTCTCCCTCCAAAGCCTGTCCTCAGGGATCTGAATCTGTCTTAGCTAACCCCTCCGTGAACCTATGACAGCTTCAAGCTTCCAGTCAGGAAAGTCCCCCCGTTATCAAAGATTTCATGTCATGCCCCAATCAGTTTAGTCGACCAGAATCTAATCTTATCCATTAACCCAACCACATTACTGATATTCTTCACAAAGTTGGGCCACCTATTAGCTGTACCTCAATGAACCCACTCAATAGGGCCCAATTAAGCAGTCAAGCACAACTTAACCATCTGGGCATTTAGTTCTTTTAGTAGATATATATCCCTCACCACGTTGATAAATTAATCATTTTCAAATGACTTGCATAACACAAAAAGTTTGTTCATTATCTTTCCCCTCTTTCACAATTTCTCAATGTGATAAACCCTGTTATACTGATTTCATACGCTTCATTGGATAGGTCCGGTTGCAAGATACAGAATGGTCATTTCCAGTTCAAATCGTGAAGGAGGATACCATCTCTCTGGTTGTGAAAAGGCACGATACTACGAGGAAAGTTTTGAGGACTGAAGTTCGCGGTTATGAAGAGGGATCACGTTTCATTGTCGTATTTAGGATTGGGTCAAGACACGGACCTGTTAGGTACTCACCGACCCATATGCGCAGCTATATAAATGTCTTAATGCTGTTGTATTCGGTTTCACTTGAATTCATGATTTTTCCTCTTCGCTCAAATATGTTCTTGACAGGATTGAAAATAGAACAAGAAGCAAGACCATAAGGGTTCGCCAATCGGGATTTGGTGACGATGCCTGGATTTTGTTGGAACCTCATTCAACTACCAATTTTTGTTGGGAAGACCCATATGGACAAAAACTTCTGGACGCTGAGGTCTGTAGTAATAGTACTATTGCAGTCTGCAAACTTGATTTGGCTAAGTCCGACTTTCAGTCTGTGGGTGAAGGAGGGCTGGGATTTCTTTTCCATGTTTTAGAAATAGGTGATATCAAGGTTGCTAGATTTATAGATGACAGGACATCTGGATTGAGTTCAAATGGAGGAATCAGGTTTTTGTCACCAGTAGGAAATTGGAGGAATTCTGATCTGCAGGAGAACACAATTCCTCTAGAGCTCTCAGTCGAGTTGGGAGTGGTCGGGGTTTCTCTTGTGGACCATAGACCCAAAGAGCTCTCCTACTTGTACCTGGAGAGAGTTTTTATATCGTATTCTACTGGCTATGATGGCGGGACGACTAGCAGGTTAGTGCATCCTCATCCTCTTGGGAATGAATTATCTTATTAGCCTTTCTTACACTGAAGCTTTTCATATGAAATTGTCACTCTCTATTGTTGACCTTTTTATAACTATCTTTTGCTAAAAACTCATGAGTTCTTCCTCAAAGAAGAAAGTGCATTGCACTGCAACGAATAAGATTTTCTTGTACAGGAATCAGGTGGATTCCACTTTGATTTACTGGTTTCTTATGTTTTTCCAGGTTCAAGCTCATTTTGGGCCAGTTGCAGCTTGACAATCAGCTCCCTTTAACATCAATGCATGTGCTTTTGGCACCTGAACAAGCCTCTGACATGCATCTTCCAGTGTTTAAGATGACCATAACAATATGCAATAAAAACCCTGATGGTATCCAGATCTACCCATATGTCTACATACGGGTATTATTCCTTGGTGGTGATACTGGAATTGTGATTAGTCATATTGCATAAGCAAGAGTTTTTTTATTTTTTGACTAAACTTTATATCAACATTGTAGGTAACCGACAAGTGTTGGAGAATTAACATTCATGAGCCCATTATATGGGCTTTGGTTGATTTTTACAACAATCTTCAACTAGATCGCATTCCCAAAGATTCCAGTGTGACACAAGTTGATCCAGAAATACGATTTGAGTAAGAATCTGCAACACCCCCCCACCCCTTCCTCCCCTCCTTCCCCAATTAAAATTTTCCCTTTTATACAATGACAATCTCCTCTTATCTGTTACAAATTTTCCACCTCAGCTTGGAGTGCACATGCATGCAGTTAAATCACATTTGTCTTGCTTAGGGAATGCTTTGCACAGACACTGCTGGATCCTATTTTTGGATATGTTGAACATGAGTACTTTCGCAGTTTTGCCGTATTTATTACTTCTATATTTTTTTCCCCTTTCATTGAGTATACAAGTCCTTTTCAGACCCCTTAAACCAACCTGCTACATTAACTTCTCCAAAATTTCCAAAATCGGGTGAACTGCTGCAGAGTAAGTTGGAGAATTTCATTAATATTGTCTAGTCGAGAGGTCCATATCCGCCGCTTCTTTTTGTTTCCAAGTTTTGTTTGGACTTCCACACATATATGCTATAGCATTGCGTATTTTTTGGAAGGTTCTTAGGCGCCAAACCCTTGTGGCCTATTCTGAGATGAGAAGAAGAGGCATATACTCCAATTTTAATGATTTTTCCTATAGGCTTCCCAATCTTTTTTGCTGGCTATCCTTTTCTGTAGAGGATTGGAAATAGGTAGTATATGTCAGCAACTACGTTGAGGTGAGACTGAAAGACATGAAATGAAAGTTTAGAAGGCAGTAGCCTTGCCGAATCGTTGAAGAGACACTTGGAAATCTATATTTGTAGAAACAGCATTGTGGTGGGCATTCAAAGTCATATGGTCCTTGTACTGTATGGCAATTAGATTGACTGCATCCTCCATGAATGTACCAATTGACCTTTCCACCTTGTATATGATCTAGCCAGCAGCATTAAGCCGTTAAGTTGGAAGGCTGCTTCTCGGGCCTTCTCTTTCCTGTTTTGTGTCATGGCCTAGCATTATGTGTCCTTTTTCATGAAGGCTTCCGGCAGTACCTAAGGCTCCTTGGAGATATGATTACATTGTGCAGCATCTGTAGATATTTCAAATCGTAATTTAGCGATTCTCAGTTTGTTAATGAAATTAAGTCTATATTTCATAACTAATTGTCAGGGCCTAGCATTATTCCAAGCATGACACTTATGTTTTCATATTCATACCATGGTGCCCGTTTGTACCTCTTATACTTTTTGCGAGTTCGCCATTCATTCTTTGACTATCGTTGCCAGATATCACCCAAGCACAATTTCCTTGGTAGTCATTAAGATAAACCTGCAACGACAAAGTGTAGCTGTTAAGAACAGCCAAGTGCTGCAAGTGTCTCAAATCGCCTTTTATATTTTCCTTTGATATCAGTATGCAGTAGTGTACATACAGTTACTTTCCCAGTCCAGTGGCTTTATGCAAACATCAGTCACTGATGTAGGAGAAGACATCTATCAATTACTCCCCCCCCCCAAAAAAAAAAAAAAAACCACCCCTAACCCAAATACACCTTCATAAAAAAATGTATGACCACTTTTTGGTAGGCACAAATTTACTGAATTAACTTGTAGTTGCCAAAGTAATCATAACTTTTACAGCCCCAGATAGGGGGTTCTCTTCAGTTGGCCTTTTTTCTTTGAGTTGCAAACATTCCAGTGGGGTTTCTCTTAAAACTTGAGGGACTTCAAAGGACTTCTAGTAGCTTTAAGTACTCAACTGGTGAATTTGAGGCATAAAACTTTCTAAATATGCATGTGAAATGGTGTATCAAGATAAGAATCATAAGTTAATTTTTCCAATATAGGGGGTCAACTGCACTGTTGGATGCCATTTTTCTGTAATGTTACTTCTAGGAAACCTGAAATGGACAATTGTTCTAGTTTGGCACATTGGGTGTTCATCTACCTTCCAGGAGTGTAGGACTGCCAGCTATCATTCTACAGGGTACTATTCTCCTCAGTTGCCATGCTAATAAGCAGGTTAAAGAAGATTTTACATTTTCATGGTCCACAACCGAAGATGCATGGATGATGGTAGAAATCAATTGGACATGTCATTAAGCAATTGCTATGACGAAATTACAGCTCATCGTTAGTTTCTGTATGTTGTGCCATGACATTAAATTGCATTACAGAGCATAAAGATCTGCGACAATCAAGTGGACAGTCTAACACGTGGCAACTGATTTTCAACTATAAATCCTTGCACAGAATATCATCCGCGTTGTCGAGATCTTAGAGCCTCAAGTAGTTATGTATTCAATAACTGAGTACATGTTCTGTAGTTGATCATGCTCAGAACATTATATCAAGATATCTGCTTTTTACTTATTTCTTCTCAGAATTCTATGTACTCGTAATGTTTTAGCAGCTTTTACATCTTCATTTAAGACTGCTGGACATATAATGCTTAATGGGTGGTGGGGTTACTCGAGCAACTCTTCAAATAGATTCACGTGCCTGCAAAATCTTTAAGTGGTCAGAAGAATCAGAGGCTATTGTTGCCTATTCAATTGTCAATTCAGATGTCTGCATTTGTGCTTTTGGCTCTGAGACATGATCATATGTCCATATTTTTCAGTCTGATAGATGTTTCAGAAGTAAGACTGAAGTTATCCCTGGAGACTGCACCCGCACAAAGACCACATGGAGTTCTTGGAGTGTGGAGCCCTATACTGTCAGCTGTTGGAAATGCATTTAAAATTCAGGTCAGTTGGGTTGTTCATCTTCACAACTCAGGAACTATCTCATCTTGGTATTCTTCTTTTTCAAACTAAAGTTTGTGTTTGACTTTGTGCTGGTACATAACAGAGGTAATGTTCTCTTTTATTTAAGTTACAGCATTAAATTGTCCTTCCTATGTGTAGAGATACTAAGTTTTATTTGTTGTACAAACTTATTGCCTTCATTTGTATGTCCAAGAAAGGTGTGTAGTAATTGATTTTTAGATACTTCCAAAGAACGGCATGCACATATTATCTGTTGGAAGTCACATGTTTCAAATTATATTTCATGTTGCATCGCGAGCATCTCCGTTGAGTCAGGAAAAGTGTGCAACCTTTCAGCTAAGGTTGCCTCATATTCCTATCAAGTTCACATAATTTAGTCCAGAAATTACAACCTTATGAAATATAATTTTGAAAGCTCAGTGGTGAATCTTCCATGTTGAATCATTTGCTTTCGAACTAGTAACAGGGACATTGCTTCCGGGCAAAGAAAATAGTCATCAGATCGCGTAATTCTATTACCATTGTCCTCATGCGATGTATAACTTGATATTTCTGTTTCAGGTCCATCTGAGGAAGGTCATGCTCAGAGACAGATTCATGAGAAAAAGTTCTGTTGTTCCTGCCATTACGAACCGTATTTGGAGGGACTTGATTCACAATCCTCTGCATTTGATTTTTTCGGTTGATGTACTTGGTATGACAAGCTCAACATTAGCTTCTCTTGGTAAAGGATTCGCTGAACTTTCAACAGATGGACAGTTTCTGCAACTGCGTTCAAAGCAGGTGAAGATCTTATAGTTGTTACTGTCAAGTAGTGCGTTGATGCAGTTTAATCTAAGAGTTAATTAATGGTTCAGGTATCGTCAAGAAAGATAACAGGTTTAGGTGATGGAATTATGCAAGGAACGGAAGCTCTTGCGCAAGGTTTTGCTTTTGGAGTGTCTGGTGTAGTGACAAAGCCTGTGGAGAGTGCGAGACAGAATGGTCTCCTTGGGCTCGCTCATGGGCTAGGACAGGCTTTCCTGGGATTTGTTGTACAACCTATGAGTGGAGCATTAGATTTCTTCTCATTGACGGTTGATGGAATCGGTGCAAGTTGTTCCAGGTGCTTAGAGGTTCTGAATAACAAGACCACCTTTGAAAGAATTAGAAATCCCCGGGCTATTCGTGCTGACAATGTTCTTAGAGAGTATTGTGAAAGGGAAGCTGTTGGGCAGGTAATTTTGGCATTGTGCTTTCACAGATTCTGTGGTATACTTAGTGTTCCAGGATAAACTTGACGATGATTTTTTTTGAAAATGTTGTTATGCTTAGAAGTTTGTAGTGCTATATCTTAAACATGCTCTACTATGGTTATGAGATGTTGAAACATTTCTATCGTTTATCCTGTAAGCCACCAGCTGTGTCACGTGCTATATGCACCTGCTCCTTGCTGCATTTTGCGAGTTTCACATACTGCCAAGTGTCGTACTTTTAGTCTGATATTGTGGCACCAGAACGCTACATGGAATGTCTTAATAACAGTACACATGCAAAAGTGTGAGTGATAACTAGGGAAGTAACACCAATAAGTAAAACAATAATGGAGTGACTCCATTGACTTAGTAGCATGGTGTGGAGATGCAACATTGTTCGACAAGAAAGCACAGCATCTTTCAGAATATTATAGTATAGGCGTGCTGGGAAAAGTTAAATATGGGACATATTTTCAAGTCCAAAAAGACTCCATGATGTACCAATGCCCATGTAGAGCTGGACTTGACTTGCTAGATGTTTTAGGTACTTCCGCTCCTACTAGGCTCCTCTTCTCTCTGTCAGTTTAATCCTCCCAAGTATGCATCTCAGTTTTTCGCACGAGGAACGAATTAACATGGAAATATGTTCTCTTTCTTTTAGTTGAATTTATCTAGGCACTTGAGACTCATTATGTCTTTCATCCCGTTTGCTTCCAGGAATTCCAGTTAAGAGCATGTTGTAGGGTACAAAACTTGGATTGTATGTCCATCTTTTTTTTATAGGAAATGAAGTTAGTTTACGCAGAATGCAAGATACCAGTTCTGCAATTTTTAACCTTGGAGAACTTGTAGCCCTAGAAATTGACATACTATAATGTTATTTTGGTTTCAGATGATACTTTACCTTGCAGAAGCCAGTCGCCATTTTGGATGTACTGAGATATTCAAGGAGCCATCAAAGTTTGCTTGGTCAGATTACTATGAAGACCATTTTGTGGTTCCCTACGAAAGGATTGTTCTAGTAACTAATAAACGAGTCATGCTGCTGCAGGTTCGGCAGGGAACTTAGCTCTACTTGCGTCATTCAATTATTTGCACTCTTGATTGTAATGATTATCCTATTGACTCTCTTGTCCTTTTCAAAAAGTGTCTGGCTCCTGATAAGATGGACAAAAAGCCTTGTAAGATCATGTGGGACGTGCCCTGGGAAGAGCTTATGGCACTCGAGTTAGCAAAAGCAGGCCAACTCAGACCTTCTCATGTAATTCTCCATCTGAGAGATTTTAGGAGATCAGAACCCTTTGTCCGAGTCATAAAGTGCAGTGCTGAAGAGGAACCAGCCGAAGAAGAAACTCAAGCTGTTAGGATATGTTCGGTGATTCGTAGGATGTGGAAAGCACACCAATTTGACACAAAATGTCTAATGTTGAAGGTCAGCAATGTGCATAAATTCTCTTTCACTTTTGAGTGGCGTATATGTAATACGAATGGGATTTTGTCCATTTGCAGGTTCCTTCAAGCCAGAGACATGTCTGCTTTGCTTGGAGTGAGGCTGACAGGAGAGAATTACTTAACCACAGTAAAGCCATTATCAAGTCAAGCGATCTGTCTACATCGGGTTCTGTTTCTGACAAAGGCAGATTTCTAAAACACAGTATCAACTTCCTGAAGGTTTGGAGCAGTGAGCATGAATCAAAAAGAAGTTGCACATTATGCAAAAAGCAGGTGAACCGTTTATTTTCAGCGGGTGAACAATTGCACACTTGATGTTGGAGTCTAATGAAATACTTGCTTTGGATTCTCCAGGTTATGAGAGACGGTGGAATTTCCAGTATTTGGCGACCTATCTGTCCTGAAGGGTATTAATCAAATTTTCTTTGCATCTACACTAATTTAATTAAAGCAATTTCTTTTAGCTGGCAGTCCAATTGGTTTCCTACTGCTGACTTAGTATATGCCTTGGTCTGTTAAAGTGGTCAGCATCTCATATATAGGTATTTTGATAGTAGTTTATTTTGAGCATATTAGCTAGGGTAACAGTTGCCCAGTTGAAATATCTGCTGATGTATCCTTTAGACAAATTACTGGCTCATTGTTTCTTTGAAATTTACTGATTGCTGCAAGCTAAAAGATTTTACAGACTATTGATGTTCATGTTATATAGTTAAGCAACGCCGTTGCTTAACTATATAAATAATGCTGGACACCGTTGCTGCAACGGTGTCCAGCATTGTTTATGAGATTTTTTTAAGTACTCTTATCCATGCGGGTCTGAAGAGAAAGGTCTGGTGGACGTTGAAGTGAAAGAAATTATAGTTCTGTGCTTATAAGAGTTGCAAAAATATAAAAATTGCTACTGCTATACTGTGAAAGCTGGCTGTTCGAACTACATCCGTCAGTATCTATACTTCCATGATATTGGAATTCAAGCACCATTATTGAAATCCTAACTCACAGTTTCATCCATCAGGTATGTCCCAATTGGGGATATAGCTCGTGTTGGCAGCCATCCTCCCAATGTCGCTGCTGTGTACCGTAACAGTGACAGACTATTCGCGCTTCCAGTTGGTTATGACCTGGTATGGATTCTAGACTCAACGAGAGAATCTGGCTAATGTCTTTCAGCAATGGCTAGCTGACCTTAGTCATCGAGGTCATTTATGGCTGCCCTTTTTCATCTCCCTTGCAAGCAGCTACTCAGTTCAATTTGAATTTTGTTCCCCCTTGACCATACTTGACTGATTAAGCCATTTGCTCTATATGTTCTTTCCAAAATTTATATGCAGGTTGTTTATGGCTTGCTGGCTATAATATGAGTTGGTTTGTAACATTATGTGAGTAATGCCTGTTCTAAATATAATAATTTTGTCGGTCTTGTACAGGTATGGAGGAACTGCACGGATGACTACAAAACTCCTGTATCAATTTGGCATCCACGTGCTCCAGAGGGCTATGTTTCTCTTGGATGTGTTGCTGTGCCCAGCTTTACTGAGCCAGAACCCAGTACTGTATATTGTGTTGCAGAATCACTTGCCGAAGAGACAATATTTGAAGAACAAAAGGTTTGGTCAGCACCAGACTCGTACCCCTGGGCATGTCACATTTACCAGGTGCGAAGCGACGCTCTTCACTTTGTTGCCTTAAGACAACCTAAGGAAGAATCTGAATGGAAGCCTATGGGAGTTCTTGATGACTCTCGGCAATTCGGTCAATCGTCAGAAGCTCAGTGAGTTGAATGTCGCCTCTAAACTGGGACAGCTTTCTGCCTGGTGTTCGAAAATTCTCTACTCAACCAAACTCTCTCAATTTTTGATAAGTGGCAGTAAAACTGGCGTACCAGAATCAGACTTGCAAATCTCTCCCGCCCCTGTTGGTTGGTCTAAGTGGTTTGGTAGCTCACTCTTTTTGATGTAGGAAATTGTGATGTAGAGCATTGTTACCAAGGCCTTTCGAGTCCGGGGAATGTTTGTAGAACATGAGAGTAACTTTAAGTACGAAAGGGGGAGAGGTGGAAGATGGTGCACATTTTTTTGATGCATGTAACTTAAGTATTATGCTATGCAGGGTGAGCATGGTTGGCTTTGGGATCAAACCATGAACCAAACCGTGTATCTCTCGGTTTGGA
This sequence comes from Escallonia rubra, assembly GCA_033065855.1. NCBI lineage: Eukaryota > Viridiplantae > Streptophyta > Magnoliopsida > Escalloniales > Escalloniaceae > Escallonia > Escallonia rubra. The sequence continues at coordinate 110,164 of JAVXUO010000112.1, read as the reverse complement.
AAATTTTGAATCGAACCGAACAAAACCCATCGATTTGGATAGTTTCATTTAGTCGGTTTAAACGGTCGACTTGCATCGATTTTTACACGCCTACTAGTTGATCTAAATAGCATTTAAATTTGAAGTTATATTTTATCCAAAGTGTACATAATATCTTTTTGATATGTGATATATTTGGGCTTTCCTTTAATTCGTTTTCTCTAATCATTGGCATTTTTTTGACACGGTCTCTTATCTCATATAATCTCACATCGTGCCACACTCCTCCTTATATGGAATTTAGCTGTGACGAGAACCTAGTCGGTAGTGGTGCATGCTGTTGCACTTACAGTCTAGAGGTGTTAAATGGGCCGGGCGGCTCTCAGGCCAGCTTGACCCAATGCCAAGGCGGTCGAGCCTGGGCCGGCCCGGCGCGTTACGTGAACAGTGCTAGTCCAGGTCCAAAGGGCTGAGGACTTGGACCAAGGCTGGCCCACCATATTCTCCAAAAAAGTCCGGTCCGACCTGGACCTAAAAAGTCCAAGCACAGCCTGATCTAGGCCCGGCACAAAAAATTCCAAGCACGACCTGGTTTTTCTGGCCTGATCTAGGCCTGAATTGTAGACTCGGGTCTGGACCGGCCCTAAAATTCAATCATATTTCAACCGCTCTTTTATGCACTTTTACATTTTTAACCTCCCTAGCAATTATAAACGCCTAGTTTTTAGATGTATTTTATGAACTTTGAAAAATGTGTAAATTCACTCAATTTTTTTTCAAAATTTTCACACCAATCTAGAGAATGAACCTAACAAAATTATCATGCTTAACACTCTACCTCACGTGCAAGCCCCGATTGCACGTGGAGATGGGCCTGACAATGTTATTATGCTTACCTCTCTCCTTAACGTGCAAGCCCCGATTGAACGTGGATTGCACCCGATTGCACGTGGAGAGATAAATAAAGTTAGTTACAACAGATTTTCTCCATAATATGTTGTAACGTTCTAATCCAACATCAAGCTCTTGTTCCTCACAATTATTTCCTTGTTTTTTTACAGTAGCTTTGACTCCATGGCCGGTTATAAATTGAAAATCTCAAGCTTCTGGCCGCACTGGGCTCTCTTCATCATCTATGAACTTCTTGGCATACTCCATGGCCTTGGCTAAGGGGTGCTCACTATTCGCCTAAGATAATACAATAGCAGCATAAGTATCGATGTTTGTAAAGTATTGAAGAAGATATATTAAGTCACGGTTTTAAACATAAATGCAAAATATGTAATTCGATACCACAAGTAGAAGACATCAAGAGTATGACTATTATTTTTCCGTAGGATTCTTGAATAAGTACGCGAAACAGAGCAACTAATTGCACATAGAGATGAGTCTAACAATGTTATCATGCTTAACACACTTTCCTAACGTGCAAGTTCCTGATTGCACGTGAATTGTGTAAAGACAAATCGAGGTGCACCACCACCAAGTGTACAAATAAACAGAGTACAAATTGCACTAGAGTAAAAGGGACCAAAATATACAAGCGAAAAGAATTGAACTCAATACCTTGCAAACCAAAGATCTGATATCATGTTAAGTTAACATCTGCTCGAAACGTTTAACCTGTTAAAGAATGAGTCTAACAATTTTATCATGCTTAACAATGATTATGATAGATAATTTTGACAGTACGATAAACGGATAATTATGGAAACAAAAATTTAGAGGAGGTGCTGAATATAGACAGCAATGCCACTATTAAGAAAAAGGAAAGTCTTCAAATTATGCCGGCGAAGAATAGTGACGGATTAAAAAAAAAGGAAATTGCGATGAAAAAATGTGTGATAATGGATATAATTTCATTATTGTACCCAAAAAAGGAAAAAAGCGTTAATTATGACTGATAATTTTGACGGTAACGAATAATTATGAAAATAAAAACGTAATTAAAGTGCTAAATATAGGCATATGGGAACTCCTACAAACTAGCTCCTGCACAACCTTCCAAAAAAAATATGAGAATCTTCCGTGGTTTAATAACTAGTTGATTCCTATGATTCTCCAACAGTTCAAAACGGCGGACAAAGATACCATTTGTGAAGAAGTACAAACATTAGACGTGTAAATGATGTACTTGATGGTGAGATGTGAGTTGACTTTTGCTTTAAATTGTTTACTTACTTGTAATTACAACTTAAAAAAAAAAATACATGGGTTCAAACCAAAATGAATAGGCATCTTAAACTATTGAACATCAATTAAATAAGCATCGGGACACATTTGATTACGTTCACAATAGGCAACCAAATGTTTTGCTACACTTAATCTCGTATACGTGTGTTTCGCTTTATTAACAATTATGACGTGGTGCAACTGTTGAACACCTTTTATTTCACTGACAGTGAAAGTTATACTCCATCCGTCCCAAAAAGATTGATCAATTTTACTTTCCACGTATATTAAGGATTTAAGTTATATATTATGTGTCCTTCTCATTTTACCCTTTAGAGAGAGAGAGGAAGAGAGTCGGCCATGAGAAAATTTTGGTTGGTAGAGTATTAAATGTGGAGAGAGAAATAAAAAAAATTGTAAAGTTGTGGGCTAGGGAGAGAAATTGAGTTGGTAGAGAATTAAATCTGGTGAGAGAAATAGAATAAAAAAGTATAAAAAAGGTAAGTATGTAAAAATACATATAGAATCTTTTCTAATTTGGAAGTGATCACTTTTTGTGGGACAGGCCAAAAAGGAAATATGATAAGTTTTTTAGGGACGGATGAAGTATTAAAAGCACTTAATTTTGATTTGAGAGTCAGCAAAAATTGTCGCAGTTTATTTTACCCGTCTTGTCGGGTGCTGATACGTTCTTTCTCTTTCTTCTTTATTTTCAACTTCATTTCAGCTTAGCTTATCTGGCTTTGGAATCAAATGATTTAAGTTGTGTTTAAGTTGTGTTCCACTTGAAATTGGTTTATCTTTCATTTAAGATACGTGAAGAATAAATTTGGATATTTTTTGTATTACCAATTATGGCATGTTGTCAATGTTGAGTTTTTTTTTCTTTTCAGTTTTCCCCCTTATCTTTATCTTCACCGAGAGTGAAGGTTAGATATAAATCACTTAGTTTTAAAAATTGGATCATGAGTTAATCTGAGAGTCAATCCCAAGCAACGTGAGATAGATGCACTACATTACTCTTTTCTTAAGAAAAATAAGTTACGTTATTTAGAATTACTCTATTACTCTTTAAGCACAAAATCACCTATGGTCGGAATTTCTTTGAATATGTCCTTGAATTTATTCGAGATGTGAGTAAAATTCAAATTAAAGAAGAATATGTCCTCGATTTCTTTTTTCTTTTCGAGTGCAAGTTGACCAATTGCTTTGCCATTATATACTAATATTCTAATTGTTTTTTTTTTTCGATTTTTGGTCCACCTGAGGCACCCTCGGGAGTAGCCTCTCGTTTCAATCCCAAGGGCCGCACGAAATGGCAATTTATATTACTGCCGCGGTTATGGTCGGATCTTGAGGTGGAGTGTCTTCTCAAGGCCGGATCTGAAAGATCCGCAGCTCGAAGAGAGTTGGCTTCATCCATCTCAACAAAATCCTTTATCTTCAAGCCACAAACCCACCGAATCGAACCCGCCTCATAGATAACAACCCGAACCAGCGTGATTGGAGGTCCAGATATTGTGGAAAGAGTAGAAAGGAGGCTTGCGGGTTGGAAATCAAAAGTGTTATCTATGGCGGGACGTGCAACGCTCATCAAATCTACAGCAATGGCGATTCCAAGCTATGCTATGTCTACCTTTCTTCTTCCTCAGAATGTATGCAACAAGATTGATTAGTTGATAAGGCATTTTTGGTGGGGTTTTAAACAAGATGGACTTCATCACTTTCATCCTAAAGCTTGGGACTCTCTTTGTATACCGAAAGCTCTTGGTGGTATGGGTTTCAAACGAATGAGAGATATCAATTTGGCCCTTATTTCGAAGCTGGGATGGTCTGTTCTTTCGAATCCGAACTCTTTGTGGGTTCAAATAATGAAGTCCAAGTATCTAAGAGGTGTGCAATTCCTTCTTCACAAGCCCAAAAAGGCTTCTTCCTGGATATGGAAAGGAGTTTGTAAAAGTCAGGGTACTTTGGCTAAAGGTATAGGATTTCTTATTGGAAATGGCCACTCGATTAATATTTGGGAAGACCCGTGGATCCCCCTTTTTGATGGTATGCACCCTGCAAATTCAGCTTGTAGGAATGGTGAATTTAATCTTGTGGTAGACCTTCTTCTTCCTGGTACAAAAAGATGGAATACCACCTTAATTGAGAACCTTTTCGATAGCCACACTGCTGAGGCCATTATAGGAATCAAAATCTCTTCCTCTCAACCCCAAGATAAGTTAGCTTGGATCTGTAACAAGTCCGGTAAATTCACCACTAAATCTGCATATTTAGTGGCTAATGCACACAGATTCCCATCTTATTCTCAATTCCCACCCAATTTTCTGGAAAAATCTGTGGGGAGCAAAAATTATGGCAAGGCACAAGATCATGGTATGGAGAATAGCTTGGAATATCCTTCCTCTCAAGCAAACTATGGCTAGTCATAATTTAAGCATTGATCCGAACTGTACCCTTTGCGATGCTATGCCTGAAACTTCCACTCACCTTTTCATCAATTGTAGCATAACCCGGCTACTTTGGATGCAGTCTATCTTTGGATGTCGGCCTCCTTACTCCAGCGAAGATCCCATTTCTTGGCTCAACACTATGCTGAAAATCCCAAATTTCGAAAAGGAGTACCAGATCAGATACATCATCTTTGCAGCGTCACTCATGGAACTTGTTTGGTTTGCCAGAAACAAACTATTACATGAGAAGTGTCCTATTGAACCTCTGTCCTTGGCAAGGAAAATCAATACAATGGCACTAGACAAATGGGGAGCGCTAGCAAACTCCAACAGTTTGAAGATTGTCAACAATATTTGGAATGCGCCTCCGGTCGGTTGGATTAAGATTAATTTTGATGCGGCCATCCGAGGATCACATGCGTGTGCTGTCATTGTATGCCGTGACCACCTGGGTGAATGCAAATATGGTCACACCGAATTAATCAAAACAGGAATTGCGGAAGTAGCAGAGGCCAGTGCAGCTCTTCTTGCCATTAGATCGGCAGTTCAATGCAAGATGGAGTATGTCATATTCGAAGGCGATGCAGAGGTGATTATCAATTCGTTAAAAGGCTCCAACCTGAACGAGAATTGGAGAACTAAACCAATTCTTGAAGAAGCCAAAGCTCTTCTCATGAGAGTAAATTGCTGGAATTTGAGTGCTATTCCAAGATGTGCTAACTCTGGAGCCCATAAGCTTGCTGCTGTTGCTTTTCAATGTAATCTTTTTGATTTTGTTCCTTCTTCTTCCAATCTTTTGTCTAACTTGGAAGAAGCTTAGGAACATTGCATGTTTTGTACTTGTTTTGTCTGGTGCTTGAATATATTCTTCCGTTAACCAAAAAAAAAAAGTTTGGGCCTGAGGCCTCTGTTGTCTTCTGAACCTTTGAAGTCCTTTTCCTTGGCCCCAAGGAAAAAAAAAAAAAAAACAACGTAAGCAAACGAATTTGTTTATTTGCCTTATCAAATGACGTACTAAAGAAAAATAAAAATTGACTATGGTCTTAAAATATGAATAAATACCGTATAGTCTTGAACTCTTGATCTTGATCATGTAAGAAAGGTCTCGATCATGTAAGAATGGAGCCGATACGCTAGGAGGAGTGATTTAAGAGAAGCAGAAAGTTTGTATACTTTATACTCAATAATTATAGATAGTCAGAAATATTGGTGGCGGACCATCCAATATTCTAAATTATGTAATTCCTTTTGTTTTAAAAGTTACGGTCTTTACTTGATTTTGTTTCTTTTAATATTGTAAGTCATTTTCGAAGCCCCCACTTAATGGCAAAATATGCTTGCCATATCTCTCGTTATACACGATGTTGTTTCTCGTTATTATTTCAATTGGAGTGAAGATCTTTTCAATAGGGAAAAAATTTAGTTGTTACCGGGTTGAAGAAATTTTCCTCTTATCCCTCATATAGTGACAATTAATGGTCGCTATAATGTTTCAAGTGCTTTTATCTAGTGACGCTAAAAGAAATGCTATTAAGAATTGTCGTTAAAAGTGCGAGCAGAAAGATCACTAAGAATATTTAACGACTATTAATTGAGTAGCAGACAAAGTTTATTCTTTTAATTGAGCTATGTCATATCGTTTTGTATCGTTTCAGCTATCAGTTGAAAACCAAAATCATAGGCATCATTTGCCTTGCCGAACATCGATTTACTAAGAACTCTGGCACATTTGATTCAATTCACAATAGCCCACCAAATATTTTGCAACGTGTAATTTCATATACGCATGTTTCACTGCACTAACAATTATGGCGTGTTACAACCGTCGAGCGCGCTCCTTTCTTCTTCCGATTTTTATTTTCGCCAAAAGTGAAAGTTATAGTTGAAGCACTTAATTGTCGTAATTTAATTTAGTTGATTGATAAGTTATACTTCTAAGAAAAAAATTGAAAATGTGTGATTGTTGGTAGTTTTTTGAGTAATAAGTTATAAGGGGTGGGCAACCCACCTAAAACCAAAATAAGCTCTTTTATTACAAGTGTGCTTTCCAAGCTTATGCATTTTAAATTAAGACCGTCCCTTGTTCATTAGACTTTGTCAGATGTTGATTGCTACTTCCTTTTTCTTCTTCGTTTTCTCAATTTCATATTCACTTTTTTCAATTCATCTGATTCTGAATTTAGATGATTTAAGTTATTTTCAACTCAAAAGTGGATTCTCTTTCATCTAAGATACATTAGCATATATTTGGATCTTTTTTGCATTAAAAATTACGGCGTGTTATAATTGCTCAGGTTCTTTTTTCTTTCATCAAGAGTGAAAGTTAAATTTAACCATTTAATTTTAAAAATGGATCATAAGTCGATATGAAAATCCATCCTTAAAAAAAATTAGAACAAGTTGAGAGAGATGCATTTTATCACTGTTTTCTTAACAAAAATAGGTTATGTTATTTATTGTCTTCTTACTCACATACTTCTTATCCTTGGTAAGTTGTTTATGAGTCGAGGTCGTTCTATCGCTGACGCGAACGACTTAGGATCCTCTAGTAGAGGTGGAGAGTGCAAAGAATCTTTTCATACTAGCTTGGTTCGGAGATTTTTCCATGACTCTAAGAATATATGTCTGAACGAGATAAGCTATGATATCCCAAAAAAGCTTTAAGTGTGCTCTTCTAACCGGTTCGAAGAGAGAGGACCATTGAACGCGGGTTTCCGTAGAAAGGCAAAAGCGATGTTCTAGAATACTTGTGGTTGATTTCTTTCGATGGCTTAGTCAGTCCGTTTTAAGCCCTTTACTTTGGACCCAAGGAAACATAAAGATGAAGAGACGGATTTTTTTTAATGGATAGAATGTCTTGGGGGTAGCCAACAACTCGTTAGTCTAATGGGCTTCTCTGAATTTTGAACCATGAAAGTTATTGCCTTGTCGAATATCGACCATATAGGAGGTTGGATAAGCGATGCTAGTACGATAGACTTAAGATAAACAAAGAGTTATTATACTTTATATTCAACGTTCGTAAATAATAAAGAATACTGGTACGAGACCATCAAGTATTTTGGACCATGAAATTCCTTTTCGTTTAAATGGTTACACCATTCTTTAATTGATTTTGTTTATACTTTATATTGTAAATCATTTTTTAAACCCTCACTTCATGGCAAAGTATGCTTGCCATATCTCTTGTTTGAAGAACTAAATTGCAATCCTTGCGTTTACCCCCTAGATTGTTACTAACTTATCAAGGAAAGGTTTTGGGTTTCTTTACTTTTCTTTGACAATTATCAGACATAAAATATGAGGAATGAAATGTACCTTTGAATACATTGACAAACAGACTTCTTACAGATGTAAGAGGCATTCCTAGGCTTTTACATACTTTGAACAAGGGTCAAGCACTAATCTCTATTTTTTAACAAAAACTCTCGATTTACAGAAGATCTGAACACTTTCTTTCGGTTGACAACTCGAAACTTAACTATCCTCTGAGTACCACTTATGAAGACGTCACAAGGCTTGCTAGGGACGTCGTAAAGACGTCTTTAGGAATTTTTTTTTCCCTTAACTAAAACCCTTCAGTGTGCCGAAGCGTGAATCTTGAACAAAAAAATTCTAAAGAAGTAAAGAAGACAGTTACGTCTGCGTGTACTTGAATAATTTCCTTTTTATGTATAATCTTAGGTGAGATTTAGATATTTCTTCAAGATAAAAGTATCCTAATATTCGAGTTGATAAAAAATATCGGTATTTAAAATGATTCACGCTAAAAATTTTGATTACATGAATCACGATACAGCTTATCTATACTACTTATTAAGGCAAAACTTGATTTGGTATAATACCTCTTTGTTGTTACATAACTACCAACCTATAATGATGACAAGTGGCATTCCAAGAAAACTTTTAAAGAGTGACACAAAATAAGAATCCTAATTGATAAATAACTACAAATTTATGTTTAGTTTTCACAACTTAAAATTCATCAGAAAATAAAGTTATAGTTAGATATAAACGTCAAGTTTGATACGATAATAATATTTTGCTAATTTATTTTTTCGTTATTTAAAATTCATTTTACTGAATATGACAATAAATACGTACACGTGAGGTTGATTTTTTTAAAACAAAATTTATACTATTAATTTTATTTTCGCGCACGCAGTGTGCCACGGTGACTCGTACTTAATAATAGAAAATTTACTGCTACACAACCTTTGTACCAAAAATTCTTAGTGCCGTCTCTCAAAGACCAGAACATGATCGCTCCGCTCATACCGTTGTAACTTTAACTCGTTTTAGAGCCCCTTAAAGAAACCGAGAACAAAAACCCTATTTTCGTTCGGCAAGTTTTTAACCTAAAACCCTATAAGCCTCTCTCTCCCCCACACAAAACTCACAGTAGAACCAGCCATGGCGGAGCTGAAGCTCTTCGAAACCCGAAACCTGACCCGAATCGAGCGCATAGGCACCCACTCCCACATCCGAAACATGGGCCTCGACTCCGCCCTCGAGCCCCGCTTCGTCTCCGAGGGTATGGTGGGCCAGACCTTGGCCTGCAAGGCCGCTGGTGTAATCGTTCAGATGGTTAAGGACGGCAAGATTGCGGGCCGGGCCGTCCTATTGGCGGGCCAGCCCGGCACTGGCAAGACCGCCATCGCCATGGGCATGGCCAAGTCCAACAGCCAGGAGACCCTATTCGTCATGCTCGCCGGCAGCGAGTTCTTCTCGCTGGAAATGTCCAAGACCGAAGCCCTAATGCAAGCCTTTCATAAATCAATTGGAGTGAGAATCAAAGAAGAGACATAAATTATTGAGGGCGAGGTTGTTAAGCTACAGATTGATCGGCCGACGGTGAGTGGGGCTGCGTCCAAGACGGGGAAATTGACCTTAAAGTCGACGGAGATGGAGACGGTGTATGATTTAGGGGCGAAGATGATCGAGGCGCTGGGGAAGGATAAGGTGCAGAGCGGGGACGTGATCGGGATAGACAAGGCAAGCGGGAAGATTACAAAGATCCCACCTGCGGGTGGTAGTAGATCTCGCCCACGTTCCACAATGACATTCTCCTCGGCAACTCTGGATGCTCCCACGTTAGTATCCTTGCCTGCCATTGTTGTTCCTTGCTTGGCACGACCCGTCGTAACCAAGCTCTAATACCACCTGTCACGGGCCGAACTTTTCCCCTTAGTCGAACCGTGCGGCACTTAGCGGACAAGCCCCTTGCTCGTGCTAAGTCAGCCTTCCACTCGGGCTGGACGATGCTAGAAGCGAACACACCAAGAAGTACACAAGAGAGAGTTTGAGAGAATGTATGCTTGTATTGTTTGTGTACAAGAATACTTGTGTGTTTTGGCCAAGTGAGGCCTCGGCTATTTATACTAGTCAACATCCTCAATAGACGGTGGATATACATTCCATCTTACGGATTCTATTCCGCTTCTAGAATTCTCTAGATATATACAAGGTTCTCTACTATTCTATAATCCTCTCTAGAACTATCTCTTATGTACAAGAAGAGTATAGAACATTCTGGAGACTTTGTCCAGTCATCGCCTCGTAAGCGTCCATTAGGCGCTTCGTGGCGTTTCTTCTAAAGTTAGCCTCCATAATAAAAATTTGAGGGACATATGGTATACTGTTTTGTATTTTTTGAGCTATCAGTTGAAAACAAAATCATAGGCATCATTTACTTGCCGAACATCGATTTACTAAGAACTCTAGCACATTTGTTTCAATTCACAATAGCCCACCAAATATTTTGCAACGCGTAATTTCATATACACATGTTTCACTGCACTAACAATTATGGCGTGTTGCAACTGTCGAGCGCGCTCCTTTCTTCTTTCGATTTTTATTTTCGCCAATAGTGAAAGTTATAGTTAAAGCACTTGCTTGTCGTAATTTAATTTAGTTGATTGATAAGTTATACTTTTAAGAAAAAAATTCAAAATGTGTGATTGTTGTTAGTTTTTTAAGTAATAAGTTATAAGCAGTCTGCAACCCTCCTAAAACCAAAATAAGTTCCTTTATTACGAGTGTGCTTTTCAAGCTTATGCATTTTAAATTAAGACTGTCCCTTGTTCATTAAACTTTGTCAGATGTTGATAGCTACTTACTTTTTCTTCTTCATTTTCTCAATTTCAAATTCACTTTTTTCAATTCATCTGATTCTGAATTTAGATGATTTAAGTTATTTTCAACTAAAAATTGGATTCTCTTCATCTAAGATGCATTAGAATATATTTGGATCTTTTTTGCATTAAAAATTATGGCGTGTTGTAACTGTTGAGCTTCTTTTTTCTTTTATCAACAGTGAAAGTTAGATTTTTATAATTCTAAAAATGGATCATAAGTCAATATGAGAATCCATCATTAATTAAAAAAAAAGCACAAGGTGAGAGAGATGCATTATATCACTGTTTTCTTAAGAAAAATAGATTATGATATTTATTGTCTTCTTACTCATATACTTCTTATCCTTGGTAGGTTGTTTACGAGTTGAGGTTGTTCTATCGTTGACGTGAACGGCATAGGATCCTTTAGTAGATGTGGAGAGTGAAAATATTCTTTCCATACTAGCTTGGTCCGAAGATTTTTCCTCGACTTTAAAAAGATATGTTTGAACAAGATAAGATATGATATCCCAAAAAAGCTTTAAGTGTGCTCTTCTAACCGGTTCGACGAGAGAGGACCCTTGAACGCAGGTTTCCGTCAAAAGGCAAAAGCGGTGTTCTAGAATACTTATGGTTGATTTCTTTCGATGGCTTAGTCGGTCCGTTTTAAGCCCTTTACTTTGGGCCCAAGGAAACATAAAGATGAAGAGACAAATTTTGTTTAATGGATAAAATGTCTTGGGGGTAGCCAACAGCCCGTTAGTCTAATGGGCTTCTCTGAATTTTGAACCATGAAAGTTATTGCCTTGTTGAATATCAACCATGTAGGAGGTTGGATAAGCGGTGCTAATATGATAGACTTAAGATAAACAAAGAGTTATTATACTTTATATTTAACGTTCGTAAATAATAGAGAATACCGGTACGAGACCATCGAGTATTTTGGACCGTGAAATTCCTTTTCGTTTAAATGGTTACATAATTCTTTAATTGATTTTGTTTCTACTTTATATTGTAAATCATTTTTGAAACCCCCACTTCATGGCAAAGTATGCTTGGCATATCTCTTGTTTGAAGAACTAAATTGCAATCCTTGCGTTTACCCCCTAGATTGTTACTAACTTATCAAGGGAGGTTTTGGGTTTCTTTACTTTTCTTTGACAATTATTAGACGGAAAATATGAGGAATAAATTGTACCTTTGAATACATTGACAAACAAATTTCTTACAGATGTAAAGGCATTGCTAGGCTTTTACATACTTTGAACAATGGTCAAGCACTAATCTTTAATTTTTAACAAAAACTACCGATTTACCGAAGATCTGAACACTTTTTTTTGGTTGACAACTTGAAACTTAACCTCACTTAACCTCATGAAGGCGTCACGAAGCTTGCTAGGGCCGTCATGAAGATGTATTTAGGAATTTTTTTTTATCTAACTAAAACCTTTCATTGTGCCGAAGCGTGAATGTCACGGTTGCCACAACATAATTGATCTGAAAAAAAGAAAACGCGGCGGGAATTTTAAATTAAAAATTTCTAAAAAGGTGAAGTTTAGATTAAGATAAAAAGTATCATGATATTCAAAATTGATCGAAAATATCCGGTATTTAACAATGGTTCACGTTAAATTTTTTAATCACCAAAATAACAATACAGCCTATGCTTAATAATCGTAAATTTATTGCTACGCAACCCTTTTACCAAAAATTATAAGTGCATCTCTCAAAGACTAGAACATGGTCGCTCTTACCGAGACTAGCATCTTGTGCAAGCCTTTGAGATCCTGGCTTGGACTCTTTGGGCCATCTGGCTAGTACGCAATCAATTGGTGTTCCAAGTATGCAGATTTATTCCGGGCAATGTTATTGCTTATACTAACAGCATGACACAGTCCAATTCTGTGGCCTGGTCTGTGTGTTCACATACCCGGAGGCAGCAAAGTAAGGGGGCAGGGTCAACTGTACAAATAGGGCAATTGCATCCGGGGTCTCGTAGCCCTATTATTCTCTCCTCTCGCGGGTCTTCTGACGTGGCAATGGCTATCTGTTTATACTTTAGTATGGTTTGGGTACATGAGAGATTAATTAAGTCACGGTATTGGTATGGAAGCAGTTGATGCGAGTGATCGTTACGTAAGATCTTTTGCACGAGCACTATGTTGTACCGATAGATCCGTGGCATCTATGCTTGCTCTCGCTTATACTGTTTACTGGGCTTTGACTAACAATTTCCTTATTCTTAAGTTATTTACTAATGATGCTTTTTTGTTTCAACAGTTGTCAGGGAAGGATGATCTGACCACAACAAGTTCCCCAGCCCTTTTTGATTTGTATTATAGGTTGGATGACACTCAATTCTGCTCCTTGAGTGTGGCGGGTCAGCACTGTCTAGCTAAAGCTCGAAGATTAGCTCGTGTTGCCGGAAGATGGTGTCTCCCAGTGTCCATGAACTGGCGGGCTCCAGGTGGCCAGATTATTTGGCGACCTCGTGCGGAAGTGGCAGTGCATCAACCGCCGTAAGGCGGGTTGGGCATTTTGGGTCTTTGTAAATGTTCTTAACTGATTTCAAAAAAAACTTTAACCTTTTACCCCAACAAAAACCCTAATTTTCATTCAGCAAGTTTTTAACCTAACCCTCTCTCTCCCCCACACAAAACTCACGGTAGAACCGGCCATGGCGGAGCTGAAGCTCTCCGAAACCCGAGACCTGACCCGAATCGAGCGCATAGGCGCCCACTCTCACATCCGAGGCCTGGGCCTCGACTCCTCCCTCGAGCCCCGCTCCGTCTCCGATGGTATGGTAGGCCAGACGTTGGCCCGCAAGGCCGCCGGTGTCATCGTTCAGATGGTTAAGGACGGCAAGATCGCTGGCCGGGCAGTCCTACTGGCGGGCCAGCCCGGCACTGGCAAGACCGCCATCGCCATGGGCATGGCCAAGTCCATCAGCCAGGAGACCCCATTCGCCATGCTCGCCGGCAGCGAGCTCTTCTCGCTGGAAATGTCCAAGACCGAAGCCCTAATGCAAGCCTTTCGTAAATCAATTGGAGTGAGAATTAAGGAAGAGACAGAAATTATTGAGGGCGAGGTTGTTGAGATACAGATTGACCGGCCGGCGGTGAGTGGGGCTGCGTCCAAGACGGGGAAATTGACCTTAAAGACGACGGAGATGGAGACGGTGTATGATTTAGGGGCGAAGATGATCGAGGCGCTGGGGAAGGATAAGGTGCAGAGCGGGGACGTGATCGCGATTGACAAGGCAAGCGGGAAGATTACAAAGCTGGGGCGGTCGTTTTCACGGTCCAGGGATTATGACGCTATGGGGCCGCAGACCAAGTTTGTGCAGTGCCCTGACGGGGAGCTGCAGAAGCGGAAGGAGGTCGTGCATTGCGTTACTCTTCATGAGATTGACGTGATTAACAGCAGGTATTGGTTTTGACCCCTACTGGTAGTATATACCAGTAATATCTGACTGTTAGCTTGTATAATGTTGAGTTTGGTGCATGGACATGAACTGTTTGAATTCCTCAAATTCGTTTGTTATTTCTAAAATGCCTGTAATGCAGCCTTGTTTAAAAAGTCAGAAATTGGAGTTGTGGGCTTGCTTATGTTTTGTGCTGCTAGACAATATAAGTCATTGGATTTTGCTGACATTCAGGTAGATTGACACTAACCAATTATATGCTCTAGATTAGTGCGACTGTTGTGAGGAGACTTAAATTCGACATCTTTATTGTATAAAAATAAGCTGCCTTGTTTGTGTTGATAAGCGTTGTTGTTATTGCCATCTTATGCTGTCAGATACTGCAATGTACACGTTCGTCACATGCTTTTTTACCAATACCCGCCCCTTGAAAAGGTAAACTTGATATCTGGCTGCGAGATAAATTAATGTCCCGTATGAAGCAACATCTCGTTTTGGTTCAAAAGCTTCTTCTTTTAAGACATAATTTGAGAAGTATGTGAGCCCGTGAAGGACCTGGAGAGCGAGGTGGATCATGGGGGAGGACTTTCATCAAAAAGCATGCTTACTATCGTGTATCTTATTAGACCATGCCACCCGAAATGGGGCCAACTACCTTTAAGACCCCTTGCTTTAGCAGGTTGCTAGAACCAAGGTTTCGGTCTTCATTCTCATAATTTTTGGAATGCTTGTTTGTCCCAACTCAGTTACATATACAACGAGGAGATTTGCTGACTATCAGATTGATAAGCCATTTATTCTAACTGCAGTTCAGAAAGAAGTCAATTGTTGCTTCGAAAAACAAAGAGTAAGATAGTTAATGCTGATGGTGCATCATATGCTTCAATGCAGGTATATCTGGCTGAAGCCAAAGGCTAAAGTGAGGAGAGACAACTACAACTTTAGCTAAAGAAATGTGAAACATTAATGTGTGCATGAGTGGAAGGATAGAAAGTAGTAATGAGATAGTTAAATGTGTGGAATTGGAGGAGAAAGGAAGAACAGGGCTTTGGAGTCATAATTTTTTCGGAAATGTAAAGTCTACTGGAATTTTGAAGATTATCTAGCAGCTTTGAAGCTTTATTGAAGAGGAAAAATATAAAAATCTCAAGCTATTCAACAGGCTTGGTACAAGAGACCGGAAAAAGGCGTCCGGGACCTGCCTTTTGTCTCAGTTGGCAGTGCGCAATTGTGTGTTGTTTTGGAAAGTAGTCAAGGGCTAGGGCCAGATCCACTATACTGAAAGCCTTTCTTCTATAAGGTAGTATAGTATGCGCTACGATAGATGGTGTGCTTCAACGTGGACTAACTTTAGGAATTCACAAACAGGAAGGAACTAGCTTAGCGCCAAGCATCCAAGAAAGGAAGTTCCCAACTCGCTGAATGAAACCAAGGTTGTCCAACAGGATGAAAGGGAGAATTAGATTATATTGGGGTGAACGAGCAAGAGAAGAAGAAAGAGAGAGCAAATGATAGTAGCAGGGATTCCTAAGGTTTGGTTTTCGTGGTTCAGGCAAAGAAAAGACATGATTGAGAGACGTGCAGGAACGACCAAACAATGCATCTTATATGATGAAGATTGTGAGTTGGGAAGTGGTTCTTTCTGGGCTGGTTGTGGGAACATCAGTTTCCTTTTTCTTCGACCCCAGTCCTTAAGACTGCATTAACCGTCTTAAGTAGCAGCTTCTTGGTTTTTAGGGCCGACTTCGTGTGCTTCCCTAGCAAGTCTTTCCTCTGCGTGCTTCTCATGTTCTCCTACTAAAGCCTCCTTTCTCTTGATTACTAAAGAAAATGCTCATTTCCGTCAATATCTTTCTGGCTCTGTGTCTAGCAATATTTAGTTTCATCTATTTAATTGTTAACCGCGTTCCCTGCTGCACCTCTGATTAGGACCCATTTTGTACTAATGACCAAAGAATGAAGCTGGGCTTTTACTTGTTTTTTGAGGAGGGGGCTGTGGGAAGTGGACGGGTGTCCTGGGAAGTGTTTAGTGGATGAATTTCATTATCGAGATGAGTAAGAGTTTACTTCTTGATCTCCCATGCTACTGGGATTGGTCTCCTTAAGACACCATTTACCGATGAAGGGGAATATGCGGTTTGACAAAAGAATTTTTGAGAATATATGATGAAAATGGCCTGTCTAACAAGGTTTGACCATATTTATTGCATAGTTTTGCTTGCATACTTCTAGTGTACATTCCCCCCCCCTGTGGGATTAGTTTCAAGTTCACAAACAAGATCTTTTGCTCGTCTCATACGAGACAACCAAAAATGAATTGATGACTCTGCCACTGGCAGTAAGCCATCACCCTTTCACTCTCGCCGATTGGTGACCAGGCTGGGAGGGAACTAAAGGAAACAATGAAACTTCAGAATTAATACAAGGCTTTTGGTAATACAGGAGATTTACAGTTTCACTAAGTTTCGAAGAAGTGCCTTAAATGAACTGCGTTATCAGTTCTTAACGGCACATCATATATTAGCCCTTCGGCTTTGGATCTTTTGTGACTTGAACCTCTTTGTGTTGGGCTTTGGTTAGGGTTGTGTGACTTGAAGGTGGTTTACACGAGTCGTTTATTGTTGCAGCGTTGTCTCTGTAGTATGTAAGAAGTGATGTTGTAGCTTATGGAATATTAAAGTTGTTAGATGTTGATTTTAGTAATCTTTGGTTAACCAATTTGAACTTAAGGAGTCTAGTATGGGGTTAGGGAACCCCTTTAAACCTTGTCACACATTTACTCTTTAGCCAACCCTTGCAGGAGCCAAACATAGCCAGTTACCAATGGTAAGTTATGCATTTCAGACATGGACTTCTGTGAAAATTGCCAGCTGACCTCTGCATTTGTTGAAGTGACTAATTGTTGGCCGGCCGCTCTGCAATTCGAAAACTGGATATTAAAGCGATTGTTTACTAGTCTAATTGTTATCACGCTGTTACCTAAGTTAAAGGGAAATCAACTTGGGCTCCCCACCCCTTTATGCTGACCGGCTACTTGAGCCCCAGCACATAATCTGGTTTGCATTGTACTTTGCTATAGTGCTATAGAATGTCATATGACAGTTTCCAAGTTATACGAAACAGGGTTTTCTGATCTTTATTTTTTCATGTTTGTTTTCTCCTCGTGTTTTCTTGGGTGGTTTTTGTTGTTCATTACTTCTATCTTATTCTTAATTTCAGGACGCAGGGTTTCTTGGCTCTCTTCACTGGTGATACTGGAGAAATACGTGCTGAAGTAAGGGAACAAATTGACACAAAGGTTGCAGAGTGGAGAGAGGAAGGGAAGGCAGAGATTGTGCCAGGCGTCCTCTTCATTGATGAAGTTCACATGCTGGACATCGAGTGCTTCTCTTTCCTAAACCGTGCTTTGGAGAATGATATGGCACCAATACTGGTTGTTGCTACCAACAGAGGGATCACTACGATCCGAGGCACAAACTACAAATCCCCGCACGGGATTCCAATTGACTTCCTTGATCGCCTGCTCATCATCTCTACACAGCCGTACACGGAAGAAGACATACGCAAAATCTTAGACATAAGATGCCAAGAGGAAGATGTAGAGATGTCCGAAGATGCAAAGGTTTTGTTGACAAAAATTGGGGTAGATACGTCACTCAGATATGCAATACACCTCATCACTTCTGCTGCGTTGGCTTGCCAGAAGCGGAAGGGAAAGCTCGTCGAAATGGAGGACATTAGTCGAGTTTACGGGCTGTTTTGGGATGTGAAGAGATCCACACAATACCTGATGGAATATCAGAGCCAGTATATGTTCAGTGAAATGCCAATGGGAGAGGGGAATGAGGATGAAGCCAATGCCATGGTCGCTTGAAATCTTGTTAGCGACTGGTAACTTTTGGGTTGATTGTTAATTTTAGGTTGCACCACCTGTTCCCTTTTCTTTTAGCGATTGTCTATAAGCAGCACTTATTTTAATCTGGGATATACTATCCCTATTTTCCATGTAAGAGATGTCAACAACTAGTGCTGTGTAAAGAAAAATATGATTGGGCTTTGGTATTTCACTTCGCTCTGGTTTAATCGGTTTAAAATCAAGAATTAAATTAACTTAAAAGACCTAGCAAGGTGCATACAAAAATCAAGGGTTAATTATTCACGGCACTCCTGAAGTTTGTCCTAAATTACACACGAACCTGCCTATCTTTATAAATTACATTAAGCTACACATTTCTATTTTTCTATTAACAGAGTTAACAAAATTAATGAAAAGACGGTCATACTCCTGATAAACAAGTTAATTTACCCCTTCTCTCTCTCTCTCTCTCTCTCTCTCTCACACACACACACACACGCCGACAGCACCTTTTGGGCACACCCACTGCCGATGAAGCCACGGGCCACCAACCGTAGCCACCATGACCCATCACCGCCCTTATCACCATGAACCTCAAGTGCTGCCCACCACCACTCCGCAAAGACAACCAAGATCTGGGCGCAGATTTGGGGGCGGGGCAGCCGGCGCAGATCATCGGCCGGGAAAACGATAGCCGAGGCGAGTAACCGATCACCGGCGAAGTGCAGGTGATGGTTACCGGAAGCAACAGCCAAGAGACCCAAACGTAAATCCATGCCAAACGCAACAACGATGCAACCAAGAGACCCACCGGAGATCGAGAAGATGCCGGGAAAGGTTCAACACCACCGGGAAACAACCGCCGGCCAAGAAACCACAAGTAGCAATCGGCAACAGCCCGAACCTAACCAAAATGGTCAAGAGTCTTTGAACACGGTCAAGCAAAATGGTCGGAAACAGCCCGAACCTAACCACCTCCGTCCAAATCCGAATCACCAGCCATTAGCAGCAGCGTCATTGATTTCCGAACTCACCCAGCGGCACCGGAGAACAACCTTCAACCTCATTCTCTAACTCTCCTGATTTGAATTATTTTTTGTGTAGTTTGAAAAATGGTGATTTTTGCGGTGGCCGGTGACGACTGAATATGAGATTGAGGCAGTGGTATTTCGGCGCCGCTGCCTGAATCTGGCGATCGGAGAAGACCCATATACTACCCGGATGCTGTGGAGTTAGTCCTAGCGGCTGTAGTGGTGGATCAGCGGAGTTTCATAGCTGTGATGGTGGTACTTTTGATGGATCTCAGGAGAGAGAGAGAGAGAGAGAGAGAGGAAGAAAAACCCAGATCTGGGCGCAGATACATGAACACCTTGTTTTCTTAGCGTGCTTTGGCCGGAATCTGGAGTCGCCGGTGATTCTGCACGGAAGAAAGAAAGGGGAAGATCTAAGGACATTTTTGGTAAATCATAATAAATTTGTGTTGCCCTAAATTTTTTTGACAGTTCCCTAACGGAAGTGGATTTTATGTAATACAATGACAAACTTCAGGGGTGCCGTGAGTAATTTACAAAGATAGGCGGGTCCGTGTGTTATTCATGGCAAACCTCAGGAGTACCGTGAGTAATTAACCCAAAATTCAATTGCTCAGGCAACAAATAGAGTAGCTGTAACTTTTAAGGATCATTTTAATTTTTCTACCATTTACTTTTAAAGTTTTAGCAATTTTTTTTTCCAGCTAGCATATCCACCAAAGTTCATTAGGACTTTCAGTATCATCCAATATCCATCTTATTTCTTTCTGTAAAGCGATGGAAATTTTTTATAGTAATGGCCGTTGAGAGTCAAGATAGCCTCTCCATTTTATCTTTCTATTGGAATGTTATCTTCTTTATCCTTTTTCTATTAAACAATTTATAATATACTTTAAATCTCTCTTAATAGTATACTCTAAAGCTCTCTTTTACTTCATCCTAGCATGATCTTGTTAATCATAACAGTACATATTTGGCTATCAATTCTCTTGTGCATCCAATTCAGCATATATTCACCACAAGATTGTTAGTTTTAGCACATATCATTTTTATGATAATACTAAACCTACTTATCTCAAAAGGTCAATATGGCTCTATGTCGATAATTTTAAGTTTGCAACCACGTAGTAAAGTCAGTAGATAAAATAGTCGGTTCACTTGAAATAAAAGATAAAATAAAGAATATAATAATATCTGATCTTAGGATTGGTTCTCCAAGAAGTAGCAAAAGTTAAGGTATTCTTTTTATTGCTCTATGAAAGTTTTAAGGTTAAGTTTCGGCATGAATTTTTTAAATGTGAGCAAAGACATAGATGGTAAAGTTTGATATGTGTTATCAAAGGCACGCTTTGGCAAAAGGCACAACCCAAAGCAGGGGGTGCTCCTCGCCTAAGGCTAGGTGCAGCACCTTAAAAGAGGCACGAGCCTTGCACCTAGGCGCAAGGCACACGACGGCATCGAAGGAGGTGCCAACGAAGGTTTAAGAAGTTGAGCCATTGTTAATGCTTTTGTGGCGACCGTCAGCACTGTTCCTCTCTCTGTTCCTGTTGCTTTAGTCGCCGCCACCTGCTAGTCCACATTTCCTTGCCACTGCTCCAGTCAAAGCCACTGCTGCACCACTCTGTCGTAGCTGCTGTCGACTACTCCACAACCATCATGTTGGTCTTTCTCTCTCTATTTCACTCTATCTCCCCCTCTCAAACATACACACACGAAATCCATGAGAGACCATCTATTCCTCGATAGACCATCTATTCCGACTTCCTTAGCAATGGATTTTGCCGTTCCCCAGTTGTCACCTGTCACTATTATACTTTTCACCTTTATAGACTTGAGAATTGAAATGACTTCACGAGCTCTGGGCTTCAATGGATCAGATATGGCAAGAACTCCAATCAGCTCTCCATCTATAGCTACCAGAATCCCAGTTTGAGCGAACCCTTCAACTTCTGCGCGCATTTCTTCGGCATCAAGCGGGATGTCAACGTTCTGATCCAACATCAAGCTCTTGTTCCCCACAATTATTTCCTTGTTCCTTATAGTAGCTTTGACTCCATGGCCAGTTATGGATTCAAAATCTCGCGCTTCTGGCCACACTGGGCTCTCTTCATTATCTCTAAACTTCTTGGCATACTCGACCACGGCCTTGGCCATGGGGTTCTCACTGTTCACCTGAGCTAAGACAACAGCAACACAAATGCCAATGTCTTTGAAGTACTAAAGAAGATACTAAGTCCAGGTTTTAAGACATTAATGCAAAACATTCGACTGTAGGATTCTTGAAGAAGTATGGGAAACAGAGCTATTTGAAGCATACGGAAATTCAACCTAAGGTGAATGGAATACTAATAGACAGGAAGACCAGGTATTTCGTTACTCACGCTGCACTCAGTAATATACAAGCTCTAAAGTTTGAGTTTGATTTGTTCATCTGAAAAGCTTATCTCATCACAAAACGAAGTCATTTACCACTAGAGTTGAATTTAAGGTTTCTACATTAAAGATCTTGATCAAGTTATAGCCAAGCTAACTAAAAGCTTTAGAAATGGGCTAGAATCTCGAACAAGCCTCTCACCAAAGTAAAGACAACTTGAGAGTACTTAGACTTGTGTAACAGCCCTCCAAGTACATCCGTTCTTTTCTTCTTCTTCCTCCATCATCCTATTTACTAATATGCTTTTTATAGTGAATGTGGGTGTTAGATGTGACAAGCCCGAGACGAGACGAGGTGCATTTGTCACTACATTCCTGCATCATTTGGCTAAACCGAAAACATCAGGGTTGGAATGGACAATGGACTGTCCGAGAATGGTTTTCCAATCACCTTTACTTGTGCAAATGGCAAATGAAATATACAAGGCCGTGAGCTTTAGCACATCTAGGCAATTTTGAATGCACAATCTGACTGGGAGTATTACAAAGTAATGAATCACAGAAGTGTTTACCTCAACTGCTGCAACTAGCTCATAGAAGTCTCGAAGTACCATGTTCTTTAAGAGTTTTGTGTTCACAACCAGAGGCTTCCCAATCGTCAGAGTTCCAGTTTTGTCGAATACAATGCAATTAACCTGAGGGACAGAAAGAGCAGGTCATAGGAACTTAGAAATGAACTCGATCGGATTCGCTCAGTAAGAACCCATATCCAGAACTTGCCAATTGCAAGGAGCTTGAGCTGGTTCTAGGTGGAACTGCTAATTATTTGCGTAAAAAATTAATTATCATCTGAGTTCTTTTAACTTAAGATATTAGAGAATGAGTTTAACAAAATTATCATGCTTAACACTCTACCTCACGTGCAAGTCCCGATTACACGTAGATTGCACGTGGAGATGGGCCTGACAATGTTATTATGCTTAACTCTCTCCTTAACGTGCAAGCCCCGATTGAACGTGGATTGCACCCGGTTACATGTGGATTGCACGTGGAGAGACAAATAAAGTTAGTTACAACATATTTTCCCCATAATATGTTGTAACGTTCTGATCCAACATCAAGCTCTTGTTCCCCAAAATTATTTCCTTGTTTTTTATAGTAGTTTTGACTCCATGGCCAGTTATAAATTGAAAATCTCGCGCTTCTGGCCGCACTGGGCTCTCTTCATCATCTCTGAACTTCTTGGCATACTCCACGGCCTTGGCTAAGGGGTGCTCACTATTCGCCTAAGATAATACAATAGCAGCATAAGTATCGATGTTTGTAAAGTACTGAAGAAGATATTAAGTCCCGGTTTTAAACATAAATGCAAAATATGTAATTTGATACCACAAGTAGAAGACATCAAGAGTATGACTATCATTTTTCCGTAGGATTCTTGAATAAGTACGCGAAACAGAGCTCCTAATTGCACATAGAGATGGGTCAAACAATGTTATCATGCTTAACACTTTTCCTAACGTGCAAGTTCCTGATTGCACGTGGATTACACGTGTAAAGACAAATTGAGGTGCACCACCACCAAGTGTACAAATAAACAGAGTACAAATTGCACTAGAGTAAAAGGGACCAAAATATGCAAGCGAAAAGAATTGAACTCAAGACCTTGCAAACCAAAGATCTGATATCATGTTAAGTTAACATCTGCTCGAAACGCTTAAGCTGTTAAAAAATGAGTCTAACAATTTTATCATGCTTAACAATGATTATGACAGATAATTTTGACAGTACGAGAAACGGATAATTATGGAGACAAAAATTTAGAGGAGGTGCTGAATATAGACAGCAATGCCACTATTAAGAAAAAGGAAAGTCTTCAAATTATGTCAGCGAAGAATAGTGACGGATTAAAAAAAAGGAAATTACGATGAAAAAATGTGTGATAATGGATATAATTTCATTATTGTACCCAAAAAAAGAAAAAAGCGTTAATTATGACTGATAATTTTGACGGTAACAAATAATTATGAAAATAAAAACGTAATTAAAGTGCTAAATATAGGCATATGGGAACTCCTACTGTCCTACAAACTAGCTCCTGCACAACCTTCCAAAAAAAATTATGAGAAGTTTGGGCCTGAGGCCTCTATTGTCTTCTGAACATTTGAAGTCCTTTTCCTTGGGCCCAAGGGGAAAAAAAACAACGTAAACAAACGAATTTGTTTATTTGCCTTATCAAATGACGTACTAAAAGAAAAATAAAAATTGACTATGGTCTTAAAATAGGAATAAATACTGTATAGTCTTGAACTCTTTTTCTTGATCATGTAAGAAAGATCTCGATCATGTAAGAATGGAGCCGATACGCTAGGAGGAGTGATTTAAGAGAAGCAGAAAATTTGTATACTTTATACTCAATAATTATAGATAGTCGGAAATATTGGTGGCGGACCATCCAATATTCTAAACTATGTAATTCCTTTTGTTTAAAAAGTTACGGTCTTTACTTGATTTTGTTTCTTTTAATATTGTAAGTCATTTTCGAACCCCCACTTAATGGCAAAATATGCTTGCCATATCTCTCGTTATACACGATGTTGTTTCTTGTTATTATTTCAATTGGAGTGAAGATCTTTTCAATAGGGAAAATTTTTAGTTGTTATCGGGTTGAAATTTTTTTCCTCTTACCCCTCATATAGTGACAATTAATGGTCGTTATAATGTTTCTAGTGCTTTTATCTAGTGACGCTAAAAGAAATGCTATTAAGAATTGTCGTTAAAAGTGCGACCAGAAAGACCACTAAGAATATTTAACGACTATTAATTGAGTAGCAGACAAAGTTTATTCTTTTAATTGAGCTATGGCATACCGTTTTGTATCGTTTGAGCTATCAGTTGAAAACCAAAATCATAGGCATCATTTGCCTGCCGAACATCGATTTACTAAGAACTCTGGCACATTTGATTCAATTCACAATAGCCCACCAAATATTTTGCAACGTGTAATTTCATATACGCATGTTTCACTGCACTAACAATTATGGCGTGTTGCAACTGTCGAGCGCGCTCCTTTCTTCTTCCGATTTTTATTTTTGCCAAAAGTGAAAGTTATAGTTGAAGCACTTGATTGTCGTAATTTAATTTAGTTGATTGATAAGTTATACTTTTAAGAAAAAAATTTGAAAATGTGTGATTGTTGGTAGTTTTTTGAGTAATAAGTTATAAGCAGTGGGCAACCCTCCTAAAACCAAAATAAGCTCTTTTGTTACAAGTGTGCTTTCCAAGCTTATGCATTTTAAATTAGGCTCTGTTTGACAGAGCTTTTTTTTTTTGTCTTCAGTTTTTAAAGAACAATTTTTAAAGAGCAGTTAAATTTATTTTTTTGAAAAAAACAAGTGGGTGTTTGATAACCTTTTTTTTTTAGTTTTTTTTTTTTTGTGTTTGGTAACCCTTTTTATTTTGACTTTTTTTTTGTGGTGATTTGCGGTGGCGATGGTGGGGCGTAGCGATGGTCGACAGTGGCTGCCGGAGTGGTGGCCGGAGGTGGCTGCCGGCGGCCGGAGATGGTGGATGCCGACGGTGGTGGTTGTCGGCGGGCGACGGTGGCTGTCGGGCGGCGTTGGCTGCCGGAGGCCACCTGCCGCCCGATGGTGGTTGCCGGCGGCCGGAGGTGGCTGTCGGAGGTGACTGCTAGCGATGGTGGTTGTCGGCGGCCAGAGGTGGCTGTCGGGTGGCGGTGGCTGCCGGAGGTGGCCTCCAGCTAGCGGTGGTGGCCACCGCCCACCGCCGCCCGGTGGTGGCTGCCGGCGGCCGGAGGTGGCTATCGGGCGGTGGCTACCAGCGGTGGGTGAGTTGTGGTAGAGGTCTCAAAAAAAAATTTAAAGTGAATGAAAAGAGCTTTTTCCTTTTTTTTTTTTTTTTTACAATTTAAAAAGCCACTTTTTAATTTGTAATAAAAATTTTACCAAACACTCCTATTTTGTTCAATTTTCAAAACTGACAAAAAAGAGCAAAAAAAAAACCCTGTCAAACGGCCCTTAAGACTGTCCCTTGTTCATTAGACTTTGTCAGATGTTGATAGCTACTTCTTTTTTCTTCTTCATTTTCTCAATTTCATATTCACTTTTTTCAATTCATCTGATTCTGAATTTAGATGATTTAAGTTATTTTCAACTCAAAATTGGATTCTCTTTCATCTAAGATACATTAGCATATATTTCGATCTTTTTTGCATTAAAAATTACGGCGTGTTGTAATTGCTGAGGTTCTTTTTTCTTTCATCAAGAGTGAAAGTTAAATTTAAGCATTTAATTTAAAAAATGGATCATAAGTCGATCTGAAAATCCATCCTTAAAAAAAAAATTAGAATAAGGTGAGAGAGATGCATTATATCACTGTTTTCTTAAGAAAAATAGGTTATGTTATTTATTGTCTTCTTACTCACATACTTCTTATCCTTGGTAGGTTGTTTATGAGTCGAGGTCGGTCTATCGCTCACGCGAACGACTTAGGATCCTCTAGTAGAGGTGGAGAGTGCAAAGAATCTTTTCATACTAGCTTGGTCCGGAGATTTTTCCATGACTCTAAGAAGATATGTCTGAACGAGATAAGATATGATATCCCAAAAAAGCTTTAAGTGTGCTCTTCTAACCGGTTCAAAGAGAGAGGACCATTGAACACGGGTTTCTGTCGAAAGGCAAAAGCGGTGTTCTAGAATACTTGTGGTTGATTTCTTTCGATGGCTTAGTCAGTCCGTTTTAAGCCCTTTACTTTGGACCCAAGGAAACATAAAGATGAAGAGACGGATTTTTTTTAATGGATAGAATGTCTTGGGAGTAGCCAACAACCCGTTAGTCTAATGGGTTTCTCTGAATTTTGAACCATGAAAGTTATTGCGTTGTCGAATATCGACCATATAGGAGGAGGTTGGATAAGCGATGCTAGTACGATAGACTTAAGATAAACAAAGAGTTATTATACTTTATATTTAACGTTCGTAAATAATAAAGAATACTGGTACAAGACCATCAAGTATTTTGGACCATGAAATTCCTTTTCGTTTAAATGGTTACATCATTCTTTAATTGATTTTGTTTCTACTTTATATTGTAAATCATTTTTGAAACCCCCACTTCATGGCAAAGTATGCTTGCCATATCTCTTGTTTGAAGAACTAAATTGCAATCCTTGCGTTTACCCCCTAGATTGTTACTAACTTATCAAGGAAAGGTTTTGGGTTTCTTTACTTTTCTTTGACAATTATCAGACATAAAATATGAGGAATGAAATGTACCTTTGAATACATTGACAAATAGACTTCTTACAGATGTAAGAGGCATTCTTAGGCTTTTACATACTTTGAACAAGGGTCAAGCACTAATCTCTAATTTTTAACAAAAACTCTCGATTTACAGAAGATCTGAACACTTTCTTCCGGTTGACAACTCGAAACTTAACTATCCTCTTAGTACCTTCTCTTATCTAAATTCTACAAGTTTTTCTATCATTCTTATTTGTTATTAAGTACTAATCATCTACAATATTCAATTACAAGTATTATTTAATTATTTAGTATGTTTATTCTTTTTCATTTAATTACCCTTACCAGTTTTATTTTTTATTGGGATAATTGCAAAAAATACCCTTGTGGTTTGGACGAGTTGCAAAAAGACACCTAAAGTTACAAAAATTGCAAATGGAGACCTAAGGTGCCATTTTTGTTGCAATCGTTAAAGAAATCATCCAAGTTGACGGAGCATGATCTTCAATCTCTTAAGAAGTGTGTTTAAAATATTTTAATACATTAAAAGACTAAAATACCCTCCCCCTATTTTTTTCTCTCCCAATCAAGTCCCAATATCTTCTCCAATCCAACCAAACCCTAACCCTAGCCGCTACCTTCACCAACAAAAACCGTAGCCGCCACCTTAAACCAAACCCCAAGTCGCAATTTTTGTCACCACAAAGCCCCAACCACTACCACCATCCCCAATTTCTGCAACCACACAGCCCCGACCACTAACCATGACCTGTACCACCCTGCTAGCCCTTCTGGGGCCAAGTGCGCTGTTGCCACCACCGCGAGTTCTGCATTGCTAGACCCGCCATCAACCAAACCACTTGCACTACCGCCAACCCCATTATGAGCCCCAACCACCTACGCCGCACCTAATCGCCACCCAAATCGCACGAACTCAAATCAAGGGTTTCAATCGCATATTGCGATTGAAACCCTAGATCTAAGTTTGTGCAATTTAGGTAAATCAACATCTAAGCCTAATCACATAGGTTTTATTCCACAAACAAATCCCGTCACATTAAAACTCAACAAGAATGGAGAAAAAGGCATTGCGGCAGTGATATTGGTTTCGTGACGAAAGGGAAGGCGATGGGTTTGACGGGGTTGTGGCGGCAACGAGAGCAGGGGGCTTGGACCTATGGAAGCAACAGGCATGGCTGGGTGGTGGTGGTAGGGGTTGGATGGTTGTGATGAGAGAGATGGCTTGGGCTTGTGGCGATAAAGGGTGGGGCTTGAGTGGCAACGGGTATGGCTAGGGTGGTGGTGCCGCCCCTTGTCAAGACTTCTTTCTACACAAACAAAATTGGGTTTATATATAGGGGTATTTGGGACATTGAGGATAGGTAGAGCAACAATTCGAGCATTAAAGATCTTCCAGATGATTATGTAATTTCCTTTTCTTTTCCTTTTTTCAACTTTTTAGAATAAATTATTTCTCAAAATATAGTTTGCATTTTCACCATTAATTATTTTTAAATAAATTAAATGTATTTAAAGTAAACAATGCATATGAGAATGTGCCTTTTTACAAGCAAATCTATATTTTTCTCACTTTTTTTTGAAAATTAATCCTTTATAAATATATAAAAAAATATAGGTAATTTTGTCTGCTTGTTTACAAGCACCCATTTCAAGCACGGATTAAAGGAGGAGGGCCTATTAACATATTTATATTAAATTTAATTTTACCGCAAAATAAAAAATGAATAAAAAATATTTTTTTATAAGGGCCCAGGCCTGGCCTGCCCTTGATTTTGGGCCAAGGGCTTGGACTAGGACTAGGACCAAGCCCTCATATTCTTGAGGTGGTCCGGTCCGTTCTCCATGGCCCATGCCCCAGCACGACATGTTTCCCCAAAAGGCCTGGGCTGGGCCAGTCCAAGCTCGTCCCTTTGACATCTTTAACTTGCACCAACAAGTCACCATTTGCTTCATCAAAAAAATTCAAGTTGAAAAACCAAATAAATGAGAGCGTCAGCCGAGAACGGAGTTCAAAGATCGGTCTCTTAATCTGGAAACATATTGTCCTTCACAGCCATGCTAGCAGTTCAAAACTAAAATTTGATCACAGAGAGAAAAGATAAAATTTCAATTAGCAGAGTTTGGCATGCCCTCGTTGCTCCTCTTATTCTCGTATTGTTGAAAAGGGAAGACTTATTCATGGTCATGAGCATCATTTGGTGGGTGAAAATGGTGAAAAAGGTACTAAAGGAGGTTATAATAGTAGTTGCAACCGTGGTTATGGTAGTGGTGGAATCACCCTGGTGGGTATGGTGGTGGTGCTAGTGGTACTGTCAAAGTAGAGATTGTCTCTTTGTCAAAGTAAGCAGGCCTGCCGTTCTTATTAAGCGACATTTGATATGGCGTGGCCGATGGAGGTGAAGGGGCTTGACGAACTATATGTGTTTAGTTTCGCCATGCAAGTGAAATTCTAAGTGCGGACTCTGTGATAAGACACATTATGACAAGTTAACGACACAGGTTCGACGGAGGGTTTTGACCGATAAAAGTTGCAAATCCTTTTGCCATTACACGCCAAAACTTTAACCCTTGTGGCAATAAGTTTAGAGTGTCTAGATTAGGTATCTTAATTGTGAAATTTTACTTTCATGAATGGTTTAAAAGTACCTTGAATAAAATCTATTGTTTGATTACTACAAAAAAGAATTTGTGAAATCTTAGGAGGTTGAAAGGAGAACTTGAGGTGAAGAGGGGCTGGAGGACAAGATTTCTAGTTGAAATGACCACTTTAGAGTAGGCTTTTTCCTAATCCACACGATAATTACTTTCCATAATTCAACTTCTTTGTATCACACTAGTTTCTGTGCACACGCGATGCGTTTACAAAGATAAAGTTAGCAATATGATTTTTCCTATCAAAACTTGTGCTTTAGAACTTATTTAACTACATTTTGTTAATATTCTAAATTACGAAAACCAAACATATCCTTATAAATAGTTATTTACCATTTCATATTTTTATTTTCTGCCAAATTTTCTTAGAATACCAATTATCACCATTCTAGATAGGTAGTTATGTAACAACAAAAAAGACGTTACACCAAAAGAATCGTTCGCGTTTTAGCTGTTCATCACTCCCTTCATTTTTTATCTCAGTCGCCAATTTTTTTGTCTTTTGCCTCGGAAATTCATTAAGGGTGTGTTTGGATATGTGATTTTGAAATACTGGGCATTTCTAAATACCCTCATTTCGAAATTCCTTAATTTACAAATTCTATCATTTTGAAATATCTTGTTTGGAAGAAAGGAAGCAAAAGGTTGTTAAAAAAGGTGGGAGGCAAGATTCCTAAAAAATAGGGAACTAGTTATTGTGGGTTTGTAACTGATTGGTGTGGATTTGACAAATAACTAGTTCAGACTAGTGATTTGAACTGTGGATTTGGGAGGATTTGGTGACCCAAATCCACAGTTCAAATCACTTCGAAATTTTAAAAATTTCCTTTTGAACTATCTAAACAAGATATTTTGTCCAAAGGATTTACAAATACCCTACCAAAGTCAAATCCCCATTTCAAATCCTATATCCAAACACACCCTAATAGTTGTTTTATTTCATAATTAATTGTCAATATGCAATACCCAACAGCAGAAGTTGCCAATTTTGAGATTTCAAAGTGCAGGGATTTCGCTCTCTGTGGTCTTTTTTTAAGATTTTTCATCCATGGCGTTGCTCTTTTAGTCAATTTTAAGACAAGTTTGACACCAAATTGCCGACACTTTGCGTCGTGTAGGCATGTCGGCCAAAAAAAGTGTCAAATGTCAGCCACTAAATACTGTGGGGGTGGGCCATGTTTGCGTAACTGCCATTTACCCGCCATATCTACACTCTACCATGTACTCTGCACCTCGTTGACGAATCAGATCGCGAGATCATATCCTATCCTCTCCAATGGAAGGTCTGATCAAGGGATTGATCAATGTGGCCTTGGGCCACGACGAAGAACCCCGAGATGATCGGCACGGCAACAGCTCCCAAGATCGTGATGAGCGGTCCAGATCCACTTGGGCGCAGGTTGGTCAACCGTTAACCGTTGTTATTATTATTTTTTTGAGTCGTTAGTTGGTCTTGGTTTGTGAATGCTGGACATTGATGGATGGCTGACTCTATAACGCGCAGGTGGTGACCGGTGGGGAGGAGGATAACGATGACACGGGTGGCAGTGAGCGTAGGCATGGTTACGGTGGGAATCAGTGGAACAGAGAGGTATATGTGGGTGTGGGTGTCACGGAATTGTGGTTGAATTTGGGTGAAGTTGTGATGAATTGTGAAATGTTGGTGTGTGATTGTAATTTGTACAGGAACAGAGGAATGAAGAGTGGGAATCTGGTGGATCACGGCCTTCGGTGCGACCCCAGAAGGTTAATTATGTTATTTTTGGTGCTTTATTGTGTCTTTGGAGTTGATCAATGGACTTGAGCTAAAAATGACTGCTCTGAATTAAAAAGATATCCCTACATTTCGTATCTTTTCTGCGCTTTCGCTTTCTTCAGATTTCTAGGAAAGAATTTGAGCATCTAAGAAATTGTGTGGAACTCAAATTGTCATCATAGATCAGATTAGCGTTGTTGGACAAGTCAAGTTAAACTAGTTTAAATTTGCAAAAAGTCAAAGGAGACAAAAATTATGAAACAGAGGGAGTAATATACACCATTTGGTGCAAGTGTGAGGGACTAAAAAGATGGAATTCATAGAGTGGCTAGATTTTAATATATTACACAAAGTGGTGTTTGAGTACTAAGTCAACGAACGGTTGGCCGCTAAATTAGCGGCGCTAATTGCGAGGGCGAGGGGTATGCTGCATTTTTGTAGAGCAGTGGGGTTTACTTGATAACCACACGCCTGACATAGTTGGCTACTCACAAGTTGGCTGGTGTAGTCTCCGGTTGCATCATTCGAGAGAAGCAAAAGGAGTGGACTTGCTCTACTGGCACTCGTGCGTGCAGTCATTTATGTACGATGTACGATGTACTATGAAGTATCATTATACTTTATGCATTGATGGTAAATAGGATGAGTTCCTTCAGCAAAATAGGGAGTTGTCATTTGTATCAACACATAGGTGATCTTAGTTTGATAGTTTGCGGTAAGTTTGTAGCATTTAGACACTTTACATTAACAGATATTATTTATTTCAGTCATGCAGCAGGAAGCTGGCGAAATTTAAAGGCATATGCTATGATGATATGGACTTAATATAGTATTTCCAGATTGTGGCTAGTTATACCATTATATTAATTAGCAGTTATTACCGGCAAGCTTAAGTAATAAACACTTCAATAATTATGCTGTCATACGCTTGTGTCATTACCATATTCATGGCCGTGATTATCAGCAACGTGTCTATATGCAGGCTGTGCACGAGGGGTATGAAAGGAACGAAGAAAGAAGGCAAGATGATTATCGCCCAAGTCGTTCAAACCGAAAGGTAACTTTGTTAGATAGTTTCAACTGTTGTAAGCCACTCTTCTAAGGTTACTCTGAAGGTTAGGACTCTTTTTGGTGGAATACATATAGGAAGGGGAAGAGAATAATGATGGCTGGGAGACTGTCGGCAAAAAGCCGCCAAGACGACACCAGCAGGTACGTTTCAATATGATTCATGAACAACGAATTTTTGGTGCTTGATTAATATTGAAGTCAATAGCTTATCTCTCTAGCCATTTAAATGAGGCTGCATGACCCGAGAATCCCGTTGGCTTGTTCTATGGTATAGGTGAAGTTATCTTATCAATGCTGAAATGCTAAAGTTAGAATAGTTTTTGAAACCAAAAATAAACAAAATATTGCTAACTCACTATGCTTGCCTCTAATCATCAGTTTGCCTGCAACAGGTTGTTGGAAAGCTTCCAGAACAAAAGAAATGCGATTTCTTTATAAGTTTATATGAAATCTCTCCATGTGAATTTCATGCTCTTACTAAATGATTGTTCGTTCGGCGGCATATCCTTTTTTTCCCGCTTATGTCTCTAGTAGATAAGTTCTTGACCATCAATTCTTTCGTTAATCCTTTATAACATGTTTGTGAGATTTGAGAGGAGAGAAAGGAAAAGAAAGGAAGAGAAGAGAAAGGAAGAAGGAAAGACAGTTTTCCTTTATCTTGTTTGTGAGTTTAAATGAGAAAAGAAAAGAAAAGACTTTTTTTTTCATATATACCCTTATACTACATTGTAATAACTCTAACATAGTAGACTATAAAAGTATGATCGTAAAAAAGAACATGATTATGATGGGAATACAAATTAGTCATCAACGTTCTTCAAGTGTTGAGTATGGGGATTGAAGAATTCTATATCGATCATCTCTTTTTATTTCTCAAGCAATTCATTGCTATCATCAACATGTTGATAGGTCCATATGGGCCATTGGGACAACTACAAATGCCCTCCTAGTGAGCAAGATTACTCTGATGAGGTTGAATGTGGTGCTAAATTGGAACCGTCAAAAGAAGAGCTTGCTGACCTGTCAAAAGCTTGCAACAAGTTGTGGGAACTTGATTTAAACCGTTTAGTACCTGGAAAGGACTATCAGATTGACTGCGGTGAAGGAAAGAAGGTTTATCAAAAGGAAGATATGGCCGAAGGAAGCCTCTTCTCCTGGCTGAGCGAAGATACATTCAGAAGGCCTACTTATTCTCGTTTCTGCTCTCTTCTGGATAACTACAATCCACATGAAGGGTATAAAGAAGATGTCTCATCTCAAGAGAGGCAAGAGCAAGCAGCATTTACAGAAGAGATTAGTAGAACTGCACCTATTAAATATCTTCACAAGTATCTGTCTTCAAAGGGAATTGTATCCGACAATAATGAAGATTTCAAGAGCATGATAACCAGACTCTGGTTTGATAATTATGGCAGAGGTGGTACGGCTAACAGTTCTTCTGCTTTTGAACATGTTTTCGTTGGAGAAATTAAGCACCGTGAGGAGCAAGAAGTCTCGGGCTTTCACAATTGGGTTCAGGTGCACATCATGTACTTTGTTTCTTTTTCTGTTGACATTAACTGGTAGTTCAAAAACGAAACTCGGATATATGAAGATACTAATCGGTGGAAAATGAGATTTTTTTGTCCGCCATCCAGGAATTTTATGACTGCAGTTAATAAAATGAATCCTTCACATACACACGAAATGGACTTCCCTTTTACATAGTCCTTAGTTGAAGAATAAGGATCCTCTGCTGTATACTACCTCTACTGTAACATAAAATTGTCGCTATACAGCAAAGGTTCCTTATCCTTGATTTAAGTAGTATTTCCTTTCTGGTAGAGCTGTCATTATAGTATTTTTCGATCATGTCATGTACGTTGCTCCATTCCGGACTTGTCTCGTTATGAGATTGGAGAAAGGGAAATTTAACGTCAGGTACTTGATTGAATCGAAACATTGAAGACAAGAAAAAACTACTATGTCATAGACAGCGTTATGTTGTTAGGCCATCCCCAATTACTTTGGGACATTATATTAATTCGAAATTCTTTCATTGCCATATTAGTCAAACCTTCCTGTAAAACTTTTTTCCAGATGCACCTTATCCTTTGTTCTTTCTACTTTGTTTCCATAAGCGGCTCAAAGGAGGTGGTGTTTCATGGTTCTTATCCGAAAATGATTCTGGGGCCACGTAATGAAGATTCATCATAATCATCTAAGCCTTTGTCCCAAACTAGATAGATTCAGCTACATGAATCATTTTGTTCCATTCACCACTATCAGAGCACATGTTCGCTGATAAATTCCACATAACGTAGATTGGTTCCATTTCTTTACATGCTTGGACTTATCTATTTTAATTTACTTGAGGAGTTAAATGTTTCATTGGAAAGAAACAAAGTGTTGTTACTAACATCTCCTCTTTCCATAGTTCTACTTAGAAGAAGCAAAGGGGAGGGTTGACTACCAAGGCTATATATTTCCCCGCCGGCGAGGGCAGATTGTAAGTTTAATACTCTCATTCATCCAATAGATGTCAATAAGAGTCGATAGCTTGCATCCTGTCAGATTTTCTTAAACATGAACATGCAGAACTACTTGATTTCTTGCTTACAAGAAGCTTTTGATTTGAAGTAGACATGAAAGACCAGAACTGTTTTTGGTTGCAAAATAGCAGAAATTTATCATTTTTTATATGTGTCCTGAGAAATGATAAAGATGATAATATCTGCATGTGCATACACTTGAAGGATGATGTGGAGAAATAAATATTTATGATGAGGAACTAGGTAAAGCAGTTGACATGGTAGAATATGGACACACCTTCCTGATTTTGTAGGATGAAGAGGACTAGTGTAAACATTTCTCTTAATTGTGTTGACCACCAAGAAATTATTGGCTTGAGAGTGTTTCTGGGTGTTAAAAATGTAGTGTTACATGGCCACTTTAACTGCTCAAGAGTTTAGAGCATGTATTAATGTGGTACAGAGGGTGCACTCAGGTGGAGGGGAAAAAGTAGTAAAGGATCCAAAATAGACACAAAGAGAGGAATAATGATCCTCAAAGACAAACCATTGGATCCTTATAAATGTTACACAGAAGGTAGTGATACTATTCGATCTTCGGCCAGAGACGGTGTTTTAATCCTCTGTTTCAGCATCTGATTGGAGTGATTGGATTTCGTAGGACCTTTCTGCCTTTAAAGTCTCGACTCATATTTGAACCTCATAGATAAATCAGTTTCAAACTTGCAGTTGACAGAGTATGTAGTATCTACCGAGGGTCCAGATATTGAGTCATTGTGTTAGTTTATTAGCAAATGGAATACATGTTTGTACTTGTGAGTTAGGTCTTCCTTGTAATCACATCAATAAAATCACAATGCTGAACAATTTTCCCCGTAGAAGTGCTGATATGAGGTGGATTTGTTCTTAGACGAATTAAAGAGTCGATATCATCCATGTATGCAAGGTATATGGGAATTTTAACATTATTGAAAGGCAGCAGCCTCCCGCTAAACAAATGATGGGTAGTAATGCACAGTGCAAAGACGCAAGCTATAATTATTTCCATGTAGCCATAAAGTCAACTGCGGCACGAGGACTAGTATTTCTTAACAAATCATCAAGCTTACTGTTGCTCATACATTCCTGAGTATGTACCTCATTCTCACCTTGTGTTGGATAAAACTTTAGTTTTAGGCTACATTATATTCAGCTAGTTCCACCTTCATCTAGTTATGAGTCCCACATATCAGCCTTGCACCAGAGTGATACAGGATGAGCAAAAATAATGGCAGGAACCCAGGATTATCCTGTCCTGGAAGCTTAAGTTTGTTACTAACGGTTGTTAATGTGTCTGTCGTGTTGGTCTAAGGTTGATGCTATAAGATTCAGTAGTTGTGTTAAGATCCAGTATGTTAACTATGTTACTATCAATTTTGCAGCCTGACTCAGAGACACAGGTACTCACCATTCAGTTTGAATGGAATGGCGTCCTCAAATCAGTCTCGAGCACTTTAGTTGGAGTCAGCCCAGAGTTTGAAGTTGCTTTGTACACACTGTGTTTCTACATGGGTGGGGAGGACAACTACGTTGACCTTGGTCCATACCCCGTCAATATCAAGTGCTACCGTCTTGGGAATAAATTGGGGTCTGCTTTTCCAATAGCAGGTTCTTAATGTAATATATTAAGACGAACGATATATTTCCCAATTGAACGGGGTTTGTGTGTTCGAGATATCGTATCAAAAACACCATTATAATGACAATGACGAGTGGTTCTGTTGTGTGTTAGCACGACGACTTCTTATTTACATGGTCTAATAAAATCTGTTTTAACTGTTTTTCCCTCTTTACTCTTACGCAATGAATCATGCTACATTCATGTGTCATATGATGCGGATTTGAATTGCGATGATTATATATCAACTAGTGAAGCATAACTGGAACAAATCCAATCGAAAAACAAAGGAAGATTGCTGATATACAAGATTGAGTAGCTAGTCCAATCGAAAAACAAAAGAAGATTGCTGAATTCGCCATATTTGTCTTAAATTGAGAGTATAACTTAAAATCTTTATGTGATTCGAGTGATTATGTGCAATGAATCCGAAGTGTCGGCTTCTTGCCTGTTCACTGAACAGGGTCTTGTTTCAAAGTGATCCAGCAAGTGTGCGTGTTCAAAGCACTAGGAGTATGATGGAAAGGCAGCCCCTGAAGGCCCCATATATAGATCTTTGTGTGTGTGTGTGTGTGTGTGTGTCGGCCAAACGGGTTTGCGGAAACTTAAGAAGTGAATACGAGTCGAAAAGGATGGTTGGAAAGAAGCTTCATGTAAGGTTTCCTTAAGTTATCAAAATATCAATGCATTCACAAACATCCATAGATATGATAAGAAGAGTCTGAAAGCTACTGTCTTGCAGAAATATCCTGCACAAAGATACTTCAGAACCCAAGAGATATTTTTTTGCAAATATCTGCTAAGTGGGGATGAAGAAGATATTTTCAGCTGAGGGATTGCAAATTTGCAACCTCCAATTGCCAGTTGTGGAGAATTGGAGCTGTACATGGTAACTTTACCATGTAGCTGATGATATTTTGGCATGAATTTTGAGTGGTGAAGACTGAAGAGACCCTGTAACTGCACACAAATATTAGATTTAAAGTAACAAAGGACAGTGTATTTCGTCACCAAAAGTGTTCATTGTACCATAAAAAATCTATGGCATCCAATCTCTGCTAAGGGTAGGATCATCTGGAAGTATAAGCAGAATTTAATGGAAATAAAAACCTTATAACCAAGTGCTAATCCTATTATAAACTTTCTTTCCACGTGCAATTTTTGCCACCGTGCGGTACCTCTATACCTATGATATATAACAATTGAAGCAAGAAATGAAACCATAATTTCTTTAAGCAACACCGTATC
The DNA here is from genome assembly GCA_033065855.1 of Escallonia rubra. Lineage (NCBI taxonomy): Eukaryota > Viridiplantae > Streptophyta > Magnoliopsida > Escalloniales > Escalloniaceae > Escallonia > Escallonia rubra. Next base: position 72,582 of record JAVXUO010000112.1, on the reverse strand, counting down.
ATGTTAACAGTAGCTTCTTTAAGCGACACCTCATCATATTTCCAAGTTAAATAGTTTCTATGGAAACTACGCAACTATGTACTGAACATACTTGTGTCGCTAATAAATGTTATTTTGATGGGGTTCTTTTTTTATAGATACTTTTTAAAATTTCTAAAAATAATAAGTCTAAATTGTACAATCTAGAAGGTAATTCTAAGCATCAGGACTTAACATTTTAAAGTTACTAAATTCTCAAATTTGATTAAGAAATCACAAGAAGGAAAAGGGAAATGACAGAGCATATTACAAAGTGTCTCTCTTTGTTGATATTTCCCTTCTAATTCTAATGGAAATTCAATCAGGGAAAATAAAAAAAAAAGGTTGATTTTTCCATTTCCCCTTTCATAATTCACTAAAAGGCCAAAGGGTGGCGTTGACGGATGACGTTGCAGTTTGCTTTTGCTTGCTAAGGAGGACCGTGGGGAGTTTGTGTGGGATTCGAAGTGCTTACGTCTCCCTTATCAGAGAACCACGAGCTGAAGGAACGCGAGTCTGAAACTACTCGGGACCTTTTGGGACCATTCCAGAAGTTGCAAAGGTGACAGTTTGTATTTGCCCATGTGAAAACTCTTGTATCCCCCGTATCTTCTCGCTGAGTCTCTCTTGCGTGTGGGCGCGCACATGCATGCAAGCGCTCGCCATAAGGTAATATGCACGGTTACAGATGAATAACAAGCTTGCAACCAAAAGTTGATCGAAAAAGGCAATTGTTCGTGCACTCGCCGCAACAACTCTTTTTGATGTACCTAATTGGCAACAATATATAGTCACATGTGATCTATCGTGTAGAGGAAGTGCGCATTCCATTACCTTTTATTGAAGGCCAACTACACAATGTCAAAGATAACAAGGTCTTGGATGACAAGTACATAGAGTGAATTATTTTAGAGCGACATGCGAAAGGCATAGGTGGGGGAAAATGCGGCAGCGATCGTTCTTCCACCCTTCAAACGCTGTATGCAACTGTAGAGCATCTCTGATGTAGTGATAAAAGATTGTTATTAAGAGTGTTCTATTCTTATTGCTAAAATTTATAGCAATATATTTAACAATATTTTTCTATTACAATAAACATAGTCCCATCTTTAAATTCTTTTCTTACTGCAACACACATAGTGCCATGTTACCAATCAATTCTAGTTTAGCTTTCTAGACAGTGAGAAAGAAGGAGTTTTTTTCCTAATTAATACATATTTAATACTTAATTACCAATATACTCTATTTTGAAACTTATTTACCCGCATACCACACTCTTTAGAAATTGCTGTTTGAAATCACGTTTTCAAAGTAAAAATCGTTGTTTCAAACAGCGATTTTTACTTGATTTTGAAACAGCGATTTCTACCTTGAAAACGTGGTTTCAAACAGCGATTTCTAAAAGTGTGGTACGCGGGTAAATAAGTTTCAAAATGGTGTATATCGGTAATTAAGTATTAAATGTGTATTAATTGGGAAAAAAACTCGAGAAAGAAGAGACAATCTGACTTCTCCAGCTCTGCTATTGAAGTTGCTTTCCACCCCTTCCACCCTTTGAATTCAAATTTAACAGGAGGGGAAAAAGAAACAAATGTTAGACCCACCCATGACATGTTGAGATCTGGACAGGACTAGCATCTTGGAAGCAGTAATTCACAACCACAAAGGTGTTTCCTGTAAAACCAGTGGAGCCTACGGGTGAGGTGTCTGCCATACAACGAATGGTTCCTATATAAAGTCTCCCTTGTGACAATCACCCCCAAAAAAGTGCATCCAACTCAACACTCGGTCCCATTTTGATTATGTACCACACAAAGTTACAAATTGCAGGGTTCTTTTAAACAGTCCGACGGTACAAAAATGGGTCCAAATGCCTCCAAAACCCTTCAAATGAATGTTTTATTTCAAATCTTCGTTTGGAAGGAAGAGTGAGATGGGACAGAATAAGAGATAAGGTCTAAATGTCCACCACTGAAACAGAAAGTGTCCTCGTAGGCATGAAAACTACATGGTCAAAGTCTATGCCCCAAAATAACTCATTTGTACGAAGACCAGACTACCAATTGCTATAGCAGTAGCAACACTGATGAGAGATTCGGAATCGAATCGGAATCGGCATCGGAATAGTCTTAATTCTGTACCAAATATCCGCGTACTTGCTAAATAAAACTGGACCGCTAGTATCTGCATTAAGCTCGCCAAAATATCCAATGTTCAATATAGCAATAACCACATTACTTGCTTCCTTTCGGGCTTGAACAATATCTTTTTTCACTTCCTTTTCCTTCTTTTGTGTGTGTTTGGGTGGGGAGGAGCGTCTAAAGAGCATCGCACATGAACTTCATGTGGTCGTAGTTCTTGGATGTGATATGAAAAGAGAACGAACAAAATAAGAGGGGTCCCCGGACATAAGGCCTAATGATGAAGGGGCGATATGCATCCTACAGCCTTTAAGGGAGGGCCAGATTCTCCCATGTCCAAAGGAGAAATGGAGATGCTCTTTTTTCAAATTACATGTGCATACAAATGAACCTCTAACCTGTTGGAAGCAAAAATGGGATGCCTACCATGAAGAACTTAGAAGCAGAAATGTCCTGCCTATTTTCATTGTGAACTACATGTATCATGTTAGCATAGATAAGGCTACTGCAATTTAGACACCAGAAAATTCATTGCTCTTGCATCCAAACCAAGGCCACGACTTGGGTTGATCAGTAAATGGAAAGCATAGATGTCTTCGACAAACTAAGAAGACAATATCACCCCATCTAAACCAAACCCACCCTTTGATATCGTAAATCACAAATTTGGTTCATCAACAACTGAATGCTGATAACCAGGATTGCAATTCTAAAACCTTGAGGGCTATCTCCATTAAAACCTGTAGTCGTTGTTTTTTCTGTTGTGTGTGTGTTTTTTGGTTTGTTTTCTTGTTTAGTGCCTATCTCCATTAAAATTAAATAAAAAAAAAAAACATGATAACAATAAAAAATAAATATAAAAATAAAAAGAGACTTACTTGTTTAGGTTTTATGTCTTTTTACTTGCTCTTACTGCTCCTGCTGCTGTTGTTGTTGTCGACTATTTTTCTACCGTAATTCTTATCGGATGTGGTTGTCATCTGAATGCTATCTTCAGTAGGGTTCTTACTCCTTTTCAAAAAAAAAAACCTTGAGGGCTTCTTGATTCAACCTTAAAACATCTATTTCATATGATGTAAGACCTCAAATAACTAGTAATTAAATTATTGTTATGTTTAGGGCATCTTTGCAAATTTAATTATTTTTGAGGTATTTTGAAATAAGTAATGAATGTTTAGGGGTCTTTTAATTATTTACTAAACTTATAGACTTTTAAGGACTAGCCAAGTCAATTACATTCAGTTTTGGCTTATAGATAGATAGAAGAAAGGAAAACTAGGGTTTTAGAGGATTACAATTTTCTGCGCATAATCGGTAAGTGATCTTGAACCCACTTTGATTAAAAGGATGAATTTAATCACTTTAGGATTGTGTTAACGAAGAATTTAACGTAATTGAGCTGATTCAATTATTTAGATTTTGAGATTTTCGGAAGGTTACGCAACTTTGTAAATCTTATCGTATAAATTGAGGTAAGAGTTACACTCATTATGTTCATTCGAATTATAGTTAATCATCTTGTTCCCATTTGATAATCGGTTGTGATTGTTTGGTCACTGCCCGTTTCCATTTTTCTTCGTTCTGATACAACTTATATGTTGTCTTGGATTTGTTCTGTGCATATTTCTTCATTGAATTTCACGCCATATTTTGACAGAATTAGAACCATGGCAGGCAATGGTCTTGACACGCGTTCCCGTGCCCAAACCCCTTTCACCGTTATTATTCATGAAATAAACAACTCCTTGGCAATTCACGTGGTGGGAGTATTTTACTTATTACCTAATTCTGCCATTTAGGTTCAAAGCAGCCAGCTTACTCACGTGGGGCTGCCTAGGTGGCACACCACATGTCAAACTTTCGTTGGTCCCTGGTTGGGTTGTACCTTTGGCCCTCGTTTTCTTTGTTTGTTCATATCTACTTCATACAATCTCGGATTGAAACGACTTATGTTGACCTTGAATTTTTGTTCTCTTCTATTTTCTGAAATCGTTAAACTACCCTACTTGAAATACAAAGTTTTGATATTTTGTGGTTCTTATGCGTTTGAGATATTTTGAAGTCCATTAGACCCCTTTGAATTGAACTAATGTTAGAACCTTCACGTATTTAGGTTAACGTGATGTCATGACATGATATGACAATAGCTACCGATATGCAAACTTTGAACTTAGAACCTTCATGTGCTTAGGTTAACGAAACTGTCACGCTCCCAACCCAGAGGCGGACCTACGTATACTATTTCAAAATATTTCTGCTTACCAGAAATATAAAACCAAAACATTTACCACAAAAATAAACTCAAAAGGAAATCATAACTCTAAACAAAACCCAAACCAATAAAATTTGCATTAACCATCAATGTTTAATAAATGCAGCGGAAATTCTCATAACAGTAATTACTTCTCAGGAACTGCGATTTCATAAGTTACTTAATCAAACTATTACAAAATCCTTATTCTCAAGTGACTAAAGAGAGTCTAAAATTTAAGAACAAATCCAAGCTCACGCATATGGCTAACTCTTCTACCTTGGTCTCAGCTTAATTACCTGAAATGGGAGGAGAAGGGGGGGTGAGCACAAAGCCCAGCAAAGATCACACAAACACATCCACGGAATACAACGTAGGTAGTCAATAACATGTAGCTGAGTCAAAAAGAACATATGAAAACAAAGTGCATAGACGGAAAATAATCTAGCATGACAATTCTCATTTCGGGATATTAACCCGTATCAAAGATCAAATCAAAGCCAAAGTGTCACACTCGAATATTTGAACTAATAATCGAATACGATGCAATCACGCAATATGTGATTGTAAAGTACGTTAATCTAAGCACGCGAAGGTTCTAAGCTCAAAATTGCATATCGGTAGTAATTGTCATATCATGTCATGGCATCACGTTAACCTAAGCACGTGAATGTTCTAAAATATTAGTTCAATTCAAAGAGGTCAAACGAACATCAAAGTATCTCACGGATATACTAGTCGCAAAAGTATCAAAACTTGCATTTCAATAAGGACGACTTAATAATTTCAGAAACTACTCGATATTAGACTCGAATCGAAGATGACAAAAATTCGAATTCAATGAGATTTACATCGCTTGAATCCGACTTCACATAAGCCCGAAATCATCAACAAGTAATAATTCGGGCACATAAAATCAACAAGGAATCATTAGTCTTCACATGTGATGACCCACCAAGGTTGCAAAGACTTTACAATGGCCAAAAATCAACATGTGTGTGCCTGGTGCGCAGAAGAGGAGGTACGGTAAAGTGTCTGGTTTGTGAAGGAGAAAGTACAGCATAATAAATTAAAGCTGCACATGATAAGTAACGCAAACAAATCAGACTGTCAAGTATGAACACAAGCAAAACACACGCATATAAAGGCTGGCAATTGGAAGGTCAGTTCAGAGGCACTTCACCGTCATCGTGAATCTCAATATCAGTGATATAGATTAACAGAAAGGAAGGTACGAATCAAAAGGAATTATCAAGAACCGCCAGTACATTCCATTAATAGTTTCAAATCAATAACGTTAATTTGTTACTGATTTGTCGACTGAATAGTGAAGATATTTACGCAAAGCAAGAGGTAGATGTAGTATGTATAACCCTTACCTCAAATTTATGTAATAGTCTTCACCGAATTGCGATCGCTTTCGAAAACATTAAAACCTAGATATTATAATTAACCCACTTACGTTAAAATCTTAACAATCACAATTCTAATATCATCTAATTCATCCTTATAATCAAAAGTGGGTTCAAGAATCTTACCAATTTTGCACAGAAGATTGCAATCCTCCAAAACCCTAGTTTCCTCCTTCTTCTATTTCTCTGTAACCAAAACTGAATATATCGTAAACTGACTTGGCTAGCCCTTAAAAGTCTCTAAGTTTGATAAATAATTAAAAGACCCCTAAATATTCATTACTTATTCTAAAATACCCCAAAAATAATTAAATTTACAAAGATACTCTAAATATAATAATAATTTAATTACTAGTTATTTGGGGTCTTACAGTGCTTTACAATCATGTATTACACGATTGTATCGTATTTGATTATTAGTTCAATTATTCGAATGTGTTCATTTGACTTTGGCTTTGATTTGACATTTGATGAGTTAATATCCCAAAATGAGATTATTTGTCCTGCCAATATTATATATCTTCTTTGCACTTTCATTTCTATATGTTTCGTTTAGACTCAGCTACATGTTACTAAATTCCTGCATTGTACTCCATGAGTGTGTGTGTATGTGTGGGTGTGATCAATTTTTACTGGGTTTTGTGCTCACCCCCCTTCTCCTCCTATTTCAGGTAATTGAGCTAAGACAACGGTAGATGAAGTAGCTTTATGCATGAGCTTGGATTTGTTCTTAAATTTTAGACTTTCTTTAGTCCCTTGAGAATAAGGATTTTGTAATAGTTTGATTAAGTAACTTTTCGAAATCCTAGTTCCTGGGAAGTAACAATTGTTATTAGGATTTTCGCTGCATTTATTAGATATTGATGGTTAATACAAATGTTATTGATTTGAGATATATTTAGAGCTCTGATTACTTTTTGAGGTTATATTTTTGTGAAACATGTGGGATATTATATTTCGGATAAGTATGAATATTTTGAAATAGTATGCGAAGGTGCCCGCCTTGGAGTCGGCTGCTTCGTAGATCCAAGTCGCGAGGAGGACTAACGACAAAACGGTCAAGTTCACAAAGCTGTATGCAATTTGAGCGGAGCCCATCAAGGAAACCATCGAGCATCCGTTTGGTGGAGCAGTTAAAACTCTGGATATAGGACATTCAAGAAAATGGAAGGACGGACTTTTGTCACAACCACATGCATGCTTTCCACTTGAAGAGACCCTCCATTTTTCTTATCCTAAAGCAACCAGAAGCAGAGAAAAATAAAAATCAATTGATTTGATTTTCCCATCCACATATATATATATGCATTGTCTTGCTGAATACGTAGACCAAAGAGAAGTTAGCCAAGTTTGTGGGGTTTGCTGGACTCCGGCCAAACAACCACCCATTACTTATCACTCCAACAGATATGGCCGAGAAATGGGAATTGGCTAGGTTGAAAGAAGAAACTACCAACGTTCAGTTTTCCCTTAAACCATAGGTGAAATTATACATACAAACTTTTTATCTCCTTTACTTGGATTGAGGCTACCACTAATGACAGTAATCTTTATGGGACAAAATTAAACCTTCAACATGTGATCATTCATCAGGAAATGAAACAAGACAGCATATGATATTTGAGAACAAGTCTTGTACGCACAAATATAACTGCTTTAATTTTAGAGTAAAATGCACCAATGGCCACTGAACTATGCCTCCTTTTCACTTAAGTCACCCAACTTTATTTTGTGTCATTTTGGTCACTGGACTATCAAATCTGACCGATTTCACCACTATGTCTGCCGGTGTTAATTTCTCTCCGTTAAATGGTCATGCGCCGTGCACATGACCATTCAAATCAAGGGTAATTTCGTCCCTTTTTCAAAACCAGACACCATTCGTCTTTCCCCACAACTGTTCACTGTCTCTAAAGGATGAACACCGCACCATCAACTCAAGGATGAACTATCCATTCAGGGGATTCATATCCATTCAACGAATACAAGGTAAGAGTTGGATGAACAAGAGCTAGTGAGGCTGTCGGGGTTAGAGGAGAAGAAAGGCGACCGAGGAGTTCCAGATTGGGGGAAGTAGAGTCTGATTTGCCGATGATAGTGAGTTGGCACGAGAGGAAGACGGTGATGAAATGTCCTCCGTTCAGTAGCGACGCAGATGGAACGAGATGATAGCGCAACGGCGGCATGGTGGCTCGTCATTGCAACTTACAACGATGGCGTCGCGGCAGATTTGCGGCGGCAGCTGCGGAGGCTTCGGCCGTCTGTGCAAAGGCGCGACAATGGGAGTCATTCGTGGGGGGATACAGCTAGCGGTAGATCTGTAGCGGCCGGTGGTGCGACAATGGGAGTCATTTCGTGGGTGTGCTTGTGGTGTTCAGGGATACAAGAAGTTTGCTTCTGCTCTTCAACCACAATCACCACCATCTTCCTCCAGACCCATAAAGACCATCAAAATCCAATCACTTTCATCCATAAAAACCACCACATCACAAACTCAACCACCGTCGGTGATCGATCCATGCCGTCGCTGACAACCCGCTTGCCCAATCTCCGCTTCTTCGTCAATCCAACCAAAAAATTAGCCCATTCTACGTCATCGAAAGCCTCACCCATCGTCCCCTAACATGACGTGGAGGCAGATCTGATGGAGGCAGATCGCTGTGTGAGAGGGAATGAGAGATAGAGAAGAAAGATCAAGAGAGAAAGAAAAATGAGAGATTGGACGGGGAGTGACGGTTTTGCCCCTGCTTTGATGGGGCATGTGCCTATCATGTGACCATTTAACGTAGAAAGTGTAATCCTAACTGACAGAATGTCTTGATTGAACAAAAGTGTGAGTCCAGTGACCAAATCGACACAAATTAAAGTTCGGTGACTTAAGTGAAAAAGGGGTCATAGTTCAGTGGCCATTGGTGAATTTACTCTTAGTTTTAACCATGAAGTGAAAAAAATATAGCTGATATGATGATGAATGTCAATCAAGAAGAAATGAGTAAGGCATTTTAGGAAAATGCCATGTTTCTCCATTTTAAGGCGTCCCACTAATGTAATCTTAAGCACAAAAATATTGTTTAGATTAGGACAACCCCCCTGTAGTTAACATGAAAACACTGCTCAAAATATCAGAATTCACAAACAAATATGAGGTCCATAGAGATTTATTCACTAACACCATGAATTCTAAAAGAAATGGTTATCCTTGCCCCACCACGGGACGAAGAATTTTCATCTCAAAGTATCGTTTATGATTTAAAGCCTAAAGATTCTGTTTCTGTTTCCGCGTTTTAAGTTTGAAGAAAAGGTGTAAACGCATTGAAAAGTTCAAAAAAAAGACTTCAGATAGGTGAGCCGACTAGGTTTTACTTTTTGCACTTTCTGAACTAGAGCCCACCAACTTTGTATCCTTCAACACCAGAACCTGAGGCCAGTTCTCTATAAATAACATCACACAGCCCTCATCTATTCCTACATCTATCTACTCTTTTCAAAACATCAACAGAAAAATGGCTTTAACGCTTCGTTCTTCAACTCTTTTTGTAAATTTAAAAGATTCCAAAAGTACAAAAACTTTGGATGACTTCTCTGGCATGGTTTGTTTTGCACAAATCAAGCCATCATGCCGTCTCCGAGTAAAGAACTCAACGCAAGAAGCTCAACTCTCACGCGAGAGAACCTCACTTTTTGAAGTGGGGAGGAATGAGCCAAGAGAGATACTTCACGGGCTATCAGGTGCTCATAGCAACAACGGTTCAAGGGTGCCAGTCTTTGTGATGCTTCCTCTAGATACCGTCGCCTATGGGGGGAACTTGAACAAGCCACGAGCACTGAATGCAAGTTTAATGGCCTTGAAAAGCGCAGGAGTAGAAGGCGTAATGGTCGATGCTTGGTGGGGATTGGTAGAGAAAGATGGGCCTATGAAGTATAACTGGGAAGGCTATGCTGAGCTTGTGAAGATGGTTCAAAAGCATGGCTTGAAGCTCCAAGTTGTTATGTCCTTTCACCAGTGCGGAGGGAATGTCGGAGACTCCTGCAGGTACTATTGAATTCTAAAATTTCTGACAAGTAAAGGTTGATTTACTGGTGATTTAAAAGGAGGATTTGCAGAAAATGAACATAGGACCCTGTTTGAATTCTGTTTGGTAGCGTCATATGTCCCAAGTCCTTATATATAAACTTTCTTACTTTTGGAGTCATCTTTGACTGTATATAACATGTAGCCCCTTTCTCTTTGGTTTCTGATTCTGTGTTTAACCACATCCAAAGTAATTAGATGTTTTATAACCCAAAAGCATGATTGAGCCTTTTCTCATGAATTTTCTAAGGGAACTTCCCCAGTACTACAGTTCTTTGTTATTTTCATTTTTGAGTAAGTTGGTATTAGGATGTTCACTTCTTCAAACTGTAAATTTTCAGAAATTCCCTCTATCTGAAGAGAGTAAACGTTATGCGAAACCTGATAAACTTTCTGATTTTTATTCCAGCATTCCCCTACCCCCATGGGCACTAGAAGAAATCAGCAAGAACCCTGACCTTGTCTACACCGACAGATCAGGGCGAAGAAATCCTGAGTACATCTCCTTGGGTTGTGATTCATTACCAGTGCTTAGAGGAAGAACGCCCATTCAGGTCTACTCCGACTATATGAGGAGTTTCCGGGAAAGATTCAAGGATTACTTGGGAGACGTTATTGTGGTAAGGATTCAACTCTCACATCAAACTTCTTGATACTAACAAGGATTCAACTCTCACATTAAACACAAGTGATAATTATAACCTGATAAGTGATATGTATAAGGTGAATTGTTTTTTATGCGATAAGAATGAATTCATATTAACATTAAGTATCATGGACTATGTACCCTTTTGTTGTATGGATTAGCCTTGTGATGTCTTCAACCACCCCCCACACAACCCTAGCTTTTTGAACAGTATCTTCCGGTCCCCATAAACGAGTCGCCCAACAAGGTTGCGATGGAGGTGGGGAACATAGTGGCTGCAATAGTAGCCTTTGGCCCTGGGATGATATGCGCCCACATCTTTACTAGAATCACATCATACAGGACCCAGCGATATTAACCTTTCAATTTCTAGCTTACTTGAAACAATTACCTCTGCTTTAGAAATCTAATTTCTTTCTCTAATGCAGGAAATTCAAGTGGGGATGGGGCCATGTGGAGAACTGAGATATCCATCCTATCCAGAAAGCAATGGAACTTGGAGGTTTCCTGGAATTGGAGAATTCCAATGCTACGATAAGGTACCCCCTTGCAGCTAAAAAAGTCCATATAATGACAACTTCTTTCTTGTATTTGTCTTCCTGAAAAGTGTTCTCACATTGGAACAGTACATGAGGGCTTCACTTGAAGCATTGGCAGAGGCACGAGGTAAAAAAGACTGGGGAAGAAGTGGTCCACATGATTCTGGCCAGTACAATCAATTCCCTGAAGACACTGGATTCTTCCGAAGGGACGGAACATGGAACACCGAGTATGGGCAGTTCTTCCTAGATTGGTATTCAGGACAGCTGCTGGAGCATGGTGACAAAATCCTAACAGCGGCAGAAGCAGTATTCCAAGGAACTGGAGCTAAGCTCTCAGGAAAAGTTGCTGGAATCCACTGGCACTATAGAACAAGATCACATGCAGCTGAATTGACGGCAGGGTACTATAACACGAGACATCAAGATGGTTACCTACCAATAGCACGAATGTTGGTTAAACATGGAGTCGTATTAAACTTCACATGCATGGAAATGAGAGATGGAGAACAGCCAGAGCATGCAAACTGCTCACCAGAAGGTTTAGTTCGGCAAGTCAAGAGTGCAACAAAAACTGCTGGAGCAGAACTTGCCGGAGAGAATGCACTAGAGAGGTATGATGCTGGAGCATATGGCCAAGTTTTGACAACAAGCAGGTCAGACTCTGGAAATGGATTGAGTGCATTTACATTCCTAAGATTGAACAAGCGGCTGTTTGAAGCGGAGAACTGGCGGCACTTGGTGGACTTTGTGAGGAGCATGTCAGAAGGTGGTAGGACGAGACTTCCAGAGAGTGACTCAAGCAGGACTGACCTTTATGTTCGCTTTATCAAGGAAAGTAATTTGAAGACGAAGGAGGCAGTCCTTGTGTAAAGATACATGTGCATGTTCGTATATAGTGGTGAATATGCAAGTCCATTCTAGCTAGTGGAAAGAGAAAATGTCGTCAAATTGATCAAGCATAATTAAAAAGCATATACCATAAAGGTTGGCATATCGTGAGCTCTAATAACCGGCTTGAGGAGAGAAGAAGTTGTCTGTAGCACTATCTCTGCACCAAGGATGGCGAAGAAAGTTCTAATCTTCGGACCCTGCTTACTCCCATTATGCTTGGGGCGTTTAGATCAATCATGAAAAATGAGTCAACAATGCGCTTATTGTAGCATTGATATTGATATTTTTCTTTCTATACATTTTGTACAAATAACGGCCAATCGGCCCTGAGACAGCTTGGTTGAATTGACCTTCTCATAGCAACAAATCTGGCTGCTCGTTCCACTTGAGGTCATTTCAAACCAACTCGTTTATGTAATGTTCATCGCAATGTTGTGACTAATGTATTACCCATTTGGGAAACTTATACCACAGGTCAGATGGCTGATATCATTTTACTTGAGCCGCTACCGGTTTACATTAGAAAAAAAGAAGAAAAAGAAGAAGACTTAGAAAGATGTTTGATTGGGGCTTCCGATAGGAGGTTCATAAGGAACGATAGCTGTCCGAAGCAGCTCAGTCATTTCTGTGCACACGACCAGGACAACAATGGATTGGGCGGGGTCTGGGGCGGTGCCTAGTAGGAACCTACTAATTTGCTAAAAATAGGAGGAATTGGACATACGATGCTCTGTCCTTCTTTGCAGAACCAGAGGGAGAGAATGCATGTTATGCAGTTAGATTGAATAGGGTAAAAGTCATCCTGCAGTAAGTTAATGAGTGGTCAGTTCGAATTTCAAAAGTTACGCTCTGTCCTTCTTTGCAGAACCAGAGGGAGAGAATGCATGTTATGCAGTTAGATTGAATAGGGTAAAAGTCATCCTGCAGTAAGTTAATGAGTGGTCAGTTCGAATTTCAAAAGTTACGTCTCCTTTCCAGGATGGACCAGCCAGCCATGGCTATGGCACAACAGGAGGCGAACAATCGAAATGAGGCACTACCACCTTATCCTGAAAATAAAAGGCTAAATGAGTAAATGGCATCCAACCCCCGTGCTTTGCCTCAGTTTTGGACTTGGTACACCGAGGTTTCAATTCAACAACTATGCCCCTGATGTTTCTGAATTGTAGCAATTGGAACCAAAGTCATCCTACCGTTTAAGTTAGGTGGACGGACATTTATATATGCCATCCATGTGACCTGCTCAAAGGGTCATTCTTGTCAAAACATTATGAACATTTTAATGGAAATTTTTCAAGGTCTGCACATTTTCGTGCCTTAAATGAACAACCGTGAGGCTTTATGACACTCGTAACCTACTTGTGCACTGTGTCATGAGCCGCCATCTCCTATAGAAGGCAACACTATTTTCTCTTGAAGCAGCCTTGCAAAAAACCCTAATGCTCAAGCATACCGATGGGCGATGACCTTAGACGAATGCCAACAACTCAATACAGCCTTGCACAAAATCCATGCTCAAGCATACCAGTGACCTTAGACAAATAGCAACATCTCAATACAGTCTTACGAGACAACGCACATTGACCTTGTCAAGGTTTCCATATATGCAACCACATCGCCCAAGGTGCAATGCTTCGCACTCAGTGCACTTATGTGTTGTTCATCGTGCTCAGAGTACACAGCCAACCCTCAGTGTGCACGGTTTGTCTACCGTGTCTTTGTGCATTAGACATATGCTAATGCGCACGAACAACGTGCCCGCTTGCGTAGCAGTGCACAACATGCTGCAACAAGCATTTCTTTACAGTCATCCGTCCGGTGAGCGTGTCGAACCCAAGAAGATACTCAACTTAGCACATGGTGTGCAAGCACACCAATAGTCCAATCCGCCATAATATGCATGCATAATATAATTTAGCATGATCCGGAGTATAGCGGGTGCATATATATAGCATCTGACCCAAATATAACGCACACCTCCGTTGGTGTTTACCAAGAAGGACTTTTTCCAACGGAAGCTCTCAAACGTGTCTTCAATGCTTTTAACCTTGCCCCAAGTCACGTAAGTCGCTCACTTGATGCTCCATGGTTACCCTGAAAGCACAAGAGGTGGTGGAGTAAGCACCCGTGCATTATAATGCTCCCCCTTGATGAGTTCATGGTACTATTAGGAGACAAAAATAAAGTGAAAATAGTAGACATTACCTTGCGCGAGGAGTCATAATGACCCCTTTGAGGAGGACTCTAACTACATTGGAATTGCATGCCGTAAAGTTCTGTATACTCGTGTGATCCTCATCAGAATCCCCGTATTATGTATGTGTCCATCCGATATACGCACAAAAAAGATTCTTGCTAAAAACCTTTTTCATAATTACAATATTGCCAGTGCACATAGTTTTTGTCCAAAAAGCACACCGGTACTCTTTCCTCTTACCATCAACCCCTGAGGCCTTGCCTCAAGTCGCATGTGATTGCCTGCACCAAAAGCAGCCAGTGACAAAAATAAACCTAATCCTTTCTGCAGGTGTACAAATTTTATTGGACTACCTGGAAAATGTTTTTTCCTGTATCTTCTCTCTTCTCTTTCTATTCCCTTTTCCTTTAGTTCTACCTCTATACTCTATTGAGAATGGTCACCGCCACCGCCACCACTGACCTCCATCCAAAATCTCTAGATCTAAGATTCAATAGATTAGAAATTGTTAAATCTGGGTGATTTAGGACAAGTTTGAGCCTGAAAATTGGAGGAATCCATCTTGATTTTATGGGTTTGGTCTTGTGTGGTTAAGGTGATGATGATGGTGGCACTGGTGGTGGCGGTAGCAGCGGCGAGGGTGGGTTTGTGACAGTGGTGGGTATACTGAAAGTTGTGATTGTGGGTTTGGTGTTGTGGTGGTTAGGGTGATGATGTTGATGGTAGCGGCGGTTGTAGGTTTGGCGACAGCTGCAGTGTTAAGCATCACACTTCAATGTTTGGTAATTACGGTGGTTTTGGTGGTGGGTTTCCATAGTGAAGGAAGATAAGATAGTGGTGGGTTTCTATGGTGAAGGAGTTGTGCTGGTAATGGTCGGGCTATGTGAAGGTAGAAAGAAGGGTGTAGATGGGTTTTTATTAGGAAGTAGTTTGCATTGGTGGTGGATGGGGGTGGTGTGAAGTAGTTGTTGCTGAAGGAGGCCTGTCCCGGCGTTGGGTTCAGTTAAGGAAGAGAAAGGAAGGGAAAAAAATTGGAAAATCAAAATAAAAAGTAAAAGTCTTTCTTAAATAGAAAATTAGCAAGGTAGCCAATAAATTTTTGATACTAACATATAATTTCTTTCGACAACTTTTCCCCTCTAAGCAGGTGACGTGTAGACTTCCATACATGATATTTAGACGGTGGGCTGATTTGGGTCCAATTGGCACAATTATAAAACGTCCAGGGGTTACTCGTTGAAATCAAAACCTCAAGGTTCTACGTGCAAAATCACGGTAAACCATAGGGGGTAAATGTAATTTAAGCAAGATTAAGCTATCAAAGAAAGGCTAAGACCAATGTAAAATCCTCCGATCACTTACCTCTGCTGACTATACGTAGAAATTTTAATGCAATCGAATTGTTGAAGTCTCATTCAGCATCATTAAGTCCCCATAAAACTATAACCTTCTCCTTATTTTTTCCATTTTCGATGTTATTATGCCCACAAGATAGCAAACGAGAAATATTTGGTGGATTAAAATACTATAGGATGTGATGATGCATTCTTTTATCTTAGTTATGGTCTATCAGAGTAACTTTTGTTGGCGCAATATAAACATATGGGAAATCTTATAACAGAATGTTCCCTAAATTTTTTGTCAAGTATTTACCACTGTTAAAATCGACTGGCGATTTGACGCCTGAAGTAATCCTTGGTCATTCACACGGTGCACCACTGCATAGCTACAAGCTAGTCTTAGTATAAAGTTTGATGTTGCACTTCCAATCTGATTATGTATCTAAGGCAGTAAAAACATTAGCACTAAATAAAATGCTGATCCTTGAATGACAGCAAAACCCTAGACCCTGTATAACATACAATATTCACAACTACCATGTATCACCCAATTTCCTGTAAATTAGCTTAGTAAAGAATGAATGAACGAGAATGGATACGAAGCACTCGTATTATATGCTTATGTGCATCAGTGCAGAACACAAGTGTACTTGAAACCATGGGGAGCAGATAACTAACCTAACCCTAAACCAATAGTTTTGCAGCCATATAGTAAAGACTACTGCATGGACTAAGAATTCAACAGACACTGCAGCATAAAGTAATAAATTGTAACAGAGTAAAAGGAGCAAATACGCATCTATCCTAACCTTAAAGATACAAATGAAATTCACTAAGAAACATACTTTTTTAACTTTAGTCATCTTCAAATTATATTTCCAGCTAAACAGATCACGAGTATTCTGTTCAATAAACATGTGACGGCTTTAAGAGTCCAGGATATCAATAAAATACATCAAACATACGTTGCCAATGCTGTCTTCTACAGAGCTCTCAACCACAGTCCGAGTACCTCAACCATTAGAATCTAACTTGGGTCCAAAGAAGCAAGTATAAACTCATCCCAGCCCACGTGATGCTACGACCCCTAAGTCAAGGACCTGCATATAGTATAAGATAGAACTATAACCCCATGTAGATGTTTGATTTATGAACCAAGATTCAACATTCACGCAATTTATGAAGTATCCGTAACATATAATTATATCAAGTTTAAGATCTGGCTTCAAACTTATTGTCATTTAGCTGCCTGTCTCAAATTAACATCAGTACCCACAAGCTACAATCCCCTGACTGTACACAAAAAAAAAAAAAAAGGAAAAGGGGAATAAAAGAATGGTAAGGTGGTAGCTTCATTATGACCTCGACAGGTCTGAAAACCTGAAATAGCATCTCAACAAAAGTGGTATAGGAAAGACTATGGACGCTGAAGAAAATTCTGGGATTCCTTATCTAAAAAATGATTCAGTACAAGACCTTTATATAGCAAGGAATCGCTATTCTAGGAAGGTTTGACATATTGCTATCCTAGGAAAGTTTGACATGTTGCTAATCTTGGAAGGTTTGACTAATTTACATCTAATCTCCTATACTTGGAAATACAAATATGTCCCTATAATTGTGGTTATTCACAGAAATCTTGGGATTTCCATCAATTTTGAGTTTCCAACACTCCCCCTCAAGCTGTGGAGTAGATATTTTCCATCCCTAGCTTGCTCACAATCCTGTATAATGTTGAACTTGCCAATCCTTTAGTTAAGATATCTGTTAATTGGCCCTTTGTAGATATGTAGGGGGTGCAAATCAATCCATTTTCAAGCTTCTCCTTTATGAAATGTCCGTCAACTTCCACGTGTTTAGTTCTGTCATGCTGAACTGGATTACGAGCAATGTTGATTGCTGACTTTTTGTCACAATAAAGCTTCATTGGGGTCTCCAATTTAATCTTCAAGGCTTTGAGGATAACTTGAGCCATAACAACTCACAAATACCTTGTGCCATCGAAAGAAACTCCACCTCTGCACTAGATCTTGCCACAACTGGTTGTTTCTTATTCCTCCAGATTACTGAAATTCCACTAAGAAAGGTACAATACTCAGAAGTTGACCTTATGTCAGCAAGAGAGCCAGCATAATCAGCATCTGTATATGCTTCTAGTTCCATACTTGTGCCCTTTCTAAAGAGAATCCCTTTTCCTGGGTTGCCTTTCAAACATTGTAAGATCTGGTATACTGCATGGAGATGGACATCCTTGAGGTTTTGCATGAACTGACTCACCACACTCACCGCGTATGTAATACCAGGCCGCGTGTGCGACAGATAGATTAGCCTCCAACAAGTCGTTGGTACATGCCTTTGTCAGTTGGTTCTCCTTTCATAAACTCTCCTAGTCTATGATTTGGCTCAATAGGAGTGTTTGATGGCCTACAACCGAGTTTACATGTTTCTTCTAGCAGATCAAGAACATATTTCTGTTGCGAAACAAAGATTCCGTCCTTGGACCAAGCTACTTCTATTCCTAATTACTTTAATTTCCTAAGATCCTTTATTTCGAATTCTTTTGCTAAATACTTGCGAAGAGCTTCCTTTTCATCTGGATTATTTCCAGTTACTATAATATCATCAACATAAACTATCAACGCCGTGACTCCCCCTGAAGTTGAATGCTTGATAAACAATGTATAATCGCCCTGGCTCTGTTCGTACTTCATATTCAACATTGTTTGAGCCCATACAATGCCTTTCTCAGTTTGCACACTTTGTTTTTACCCAGATTTATGCCAAAGCCTGGTGGAACTTTCGTATAGATTTCCTCCTCAAGATCTCCATGTAAAAAGGCATTCTTTACATCGAACTGTTCTAAAGCCCAATCGTAATTCATTCCCAAGGGACGATTCGGTTTCTTGAACTTGCACAGGATTGATTTAATTGGTTCGGCTTCAAAATCCGCTTTCGAAATGAGTTCCACTTCAGGAGTGGAGTTAGTTTGCGTGGGAGATGTTATAACTAACATTGATGGTTCTCTCAAAGACGAATCCTTATCTTCCATAGATGATGTTTTCCCCTGAAGATAACTAGAAAAGTAACTTTCTTCTTCAACAAATGTGACATCGGTAGAAACATAAGTTTTACGAGTGGTAGGATTGTAGCACTTATACCCTTTATGAGTAGGTGAATATCCTATGAAGACACACTTGACAGCTCTAGGATCTAGCTTGCTCCAACCGCTATAGTGAACATGAACAAATGAGACATCCAAAAACTTTAGGATTTAACTTAGTTGACACATTGAAGTCTGAAAAATACTGAGAAAACACCTCAATTAGACTTTTAAAATCCAAAACTCGAGACAGGATATGATTTATTAGGTGAGCAGCAGTGAGGACAGTTTCCCCCCCAAAAGGTTTTTGGGACATTCTTTTGGAACAAAAGAGAACAAACAGAGGCTAAAAGATGACCATTTTTTCTTTCAGCAACCCCATTTTGTTGGGGTGTGTCAACACATGATGACTCATGAATAATTCCCTCCTTTAGAAAGTATGGAGACAAAATTTGATTAAAATAGTCTCTAGCATTATCTGTCCTCGACCTCTTAATTCTAACATTGAATTGAACTTTGACCATTGTATGAAAAATAGGAAAAATGTTGCTCACATCAAATTTTCGTTTTAGCAAAGAAATCCATGAAACCCGAGAGCAATCATCAATGAACGAGACAAACCAACGAGCCCCTGAAATGTTAGGGGACTCGAGATGGACCCCAAATGTCACTGCGGATCAAAGAAAAAATAACTGTAGTTCTCTTATTACTCAAAGGAAAGGAAACACGTCAAGCCAAATTCGGTCTTTGTTGGAATGAGGATTGCTGGAGAGAAACGAGAGAGGGGAGTTGTTCCCATTATTCACTTGGCCACTAGGTAACTCAAGTTAATAGAGACCATGTCTTACCCTAAAAAGTCCAATCGTCCTCCTCGTGACTTGGTGCTGCAATACACAAGAAATATGAGAAAGCACCACACTATAGTTTAGATGCGTTATAAGTTGATGTATAGACACAAGATTTGTAGATAACTTAGGTACATGTAGCATATTTTCAAGGGTAATGGATGGACTTAGGACGATGTCTCCATGGCCAGCAACAATGGCCAGGGATCTATCAACAATGGCTATTTTTCTGTTGCCAGGACAGGGATGGTAAGTGAGAAACTTGTGTGAAGAATGGGTCATATGATCGGTTGCCTCAGAATCAATTATCCAGGAATTTGAAAAATCTGAACTAGAAGCACTTAAAGCACACGAGGAATGAAGCTTACCTAATGTGCCAAGGAACAGGTACCTTAGGGCATAGACTTCTTTAATGAATCAAGGAGTGATCTGAGCCTTCCTACGTCTTCTTTGTCGAATTCATTCTCCTCTCTGCCGCTGGAATTTACATCACCATGTGACCTGTCTTCCCTAGATTGAGTCATGGGCACCTGGCTTTGTAGTTTTTCACTCCTAGGTCCTGTATTCCACTGAGAACTTTACAGTTTTCCATGAAGCTTCCAACACTGCTCTCTGGTATGACGAGACTTTTTACAGTAAGTACACCACATTTTATCCTTATTAAAGGGCCGAGACTCCATTCGCCCAACTTATGAATTTGCAGTATGGGAGGCCAATGTTTTTTCAGTATTAAACTTCGGGTTCTTATCAATAATTTTCCCCAACATTCTTGATTCTTCAACCGGTTGAGCGTAAAGCATCACTCCCCTTCGACTTTCTTCAACATTGATGATGGAGATGGTCTCAATCAATGAAGGTAACTCCTCTTTTCCCAATATCTGAATTCTCACTTGATCAAACTCAATATTTAAACCGGCGAGAAAATCATAAGTTTGATCATTTTCAATGAAATTCTTTAACACAACTGCATCGTCCCTGCACTTCATCTCAATGCACCGATAATGATCCATCTCTTGCCATAGATTCTTCAAGAGATTCGCGTACTCCGTGACTGAGCAATCTCTTTGTTTGATGTCCGAGATTTTACTCCCAATCTCAAAGACTCGAGTAACATCCCTTACCTTAGAATAGGACTGTTGTGCGGCTTCCCATATTTCTTTAGACGTTGGTAGAAGCATAAACATATCACTAATTTCTGGCAACATGGAATTCCATAGCCAAGACATGACCATGGAGTCTTCTTCATCCAAGCATCAAATCTGGGATCTCCCTTCTTGAGCCCAGTACCAAAGAGATGACTCAATTTTCCCTTTCCTTTCAGAAAGGTCCGGACCAATTGAGACCACTTCATATAATTTTTGCCATTCAATCTGTAGGCAGATTGAATATTCTGTAATTCTCCTACTGAATGATTAAGTGTTACCTCTTCGGACTGGGCACTGGGAGCTCTCTCATTTGTGGAAGACATGGAAGACATGTTGAAAACCTTTTGAAGTAGGAACCAAGGGGAAAAGAATGGTGATGAAGATCAATGGGGAAGAAACGTTGGACAAAGGGCTATAAAGGCCGGAGAATAAGAACGGAAACTGCCGTAAGAAATTTCAGCAATGAAGGCTAAACATAAAGTGTGCAAAAAACTCTGTTTTTGACCTGAAAACAGGGTAACTAAAATCTGGCATTCCACTTTTGCTTGCATCGTGTGCCATAAGGATCTCCAACGTAGTATGTGGATTGGCTAGCCATAAGTATATGTTCAAGATTCAAGGTGCCATGGAATGTCGTAACCCTACTTTTTAGAATGTTGTGTCATATGTCACAGTTGTGCCACTTCAAGTTGCGTTTCAATTGCTTAATGTGATAAAGTAAAATGTGAAAAGCATGAGAGTCTCCAGCTAACCACCACCAAGTGTTTCGTTCGGTGGTCAGCGTGCTCATTCCCCTCACTCAATGCTTGGCTTCAAGTCTTATTTCTCAAAATTATGCGAAAAAATTAATGAGTGCAATGGGACCTGGCGGGTATGTGGAATAGCTTATCTACATATCTATTTTTTTTACCCACAAAGAAAAGGTGTCCAGCTAACCTCTAGTATTATCCTTCAGTATCTCCTGTCCATCATAATCAGTAGTACTCCCAGGGAATCTATCAGACCTAACTTTCATGGAGACATAAAACATCAACAATAGCTATTTTATGCAAGCTGAACCGAACCAAGTAGTCAATTCTTCAAGCTTGGTTTGTAAGTAGAAACCAAAGTTGAAGATGTGATCGCGTATGGCTTGTTTACCTCGTGGCAATCTCAAACATGTCCAAGCTTGAGCAGCTTGGTCTTTCATATAATTATTGCCTTATCAAGTTTAGTTCAGTAAGCTTGAGTAAGTTTTACTTGGTCCGTTATCCTCAAAGAATTTATCGTGAATGAACTTTGAAACAAGCCACCATGAGCTCAACTCCAATGGATTGGTTCCTTTTAGAACCAGTATTTAATCCCTAATCTCTCCTAATCATATTACAGGGACCCCTCAAATGTACTGAAAAGCCTGAGTCGCTGCGAATTCAACGGTCAAACCATATTAAACTGCCCCAATCTGCTAAAAGATACTACTCCCTATGTTTCATAATTTTCATCTCATTTAACTTTTAGCGAATTCCGAAAACAGAACTCTAACGGCTAAACATTAAGTTGAACTCAAACAATTACTTGTGATCAAGTATAGCTTGACAAGTCAAAACTATGGTGGGAAAACAACGAGTAAAGTCAATGTTTCATGCTCACATTCTATACCATAAGGCAAATGAAACTTGCGCGTGATCCTACTAATTCTGAGATTAGTGGGGTATGTCTCAACACTTTCGAGTCGAAATGCACAAAAAATTAACAGAATCACCAGACAAAATGAAGGAACGGTAATGCCATAACCATGTCACATAAAGTCACTTCCAACTAGGGCAAAAACAACAAACTAAAGTCAATGTTTGCTCGCTCGAATTTAATTCTATTCTAAGGAACTTCGCCAAAAAATGAAATGACTTACGATATCACACAGACGTCAAGGTTCACTTGCTATGAAATCATATCAGCACAATGCAAAGTTAAAAAACGTACACGAAAAAGTGTAATCAGGAATGTGGAGGAGAGGGGTCGGGATTGTCGCGGCGAAGGCTATCGATCAAGTCGCTGAGCTCCTTGCGGGCGGATTCTCGGCCGAACATGAAGCCGTACCTGAGATTTGACACAATTGTACTGTCTCATATACTGCGAGTGGTGGAATTGGGGCAAAGTGTAAGAGATGTGGAGTGTGGGAGTTATTGTTACCAGAAGGAGACGGCGGAGAATACGCCGGCGGTGGCGACTGTTTGGATCAGAGTGAATGCTTTCTCCATTTCATATGTTAATCCGGCGGTGGCGACTCTACTGTTTTGTAGTTCTGTGCTTGAACTAACTGAGAATTTGAGAAAGTTGTTTGGTGCTCCATAATTAGTTACCAATATTGTTTTGGAAAATTTTAGGCAATCCCGTAATATATTACAATTAATAGTCGTTAAATATTTAACATTTATTTAGTGATAATAAAAAATATTATTAAAAATTTATACTTCTTTTGTTTATTTTGTATGATTGTAAGTTGTACGGGTTATTCGCATAAAATACGGAAAAATTAGACACGAATATCTATTTAGACCGTATTAATAGGATTCTTCAATTCATTTTTTTTTTGAGCTAATTACAGCTATGTCCCTGAGGTTAGGGTGATATTACACTCAAGGACAATAGTTTGGACAAATTACACTTGTGTCCGTTGACCAAACGGAATTGCAAAAACCCTAACGATTTTAATGAAAAGACCTTATTGCCCCTAAGTTGGAACCTTATTTTTTTTAATGCCATTACTTCAATTTTTTGTATTGCCCCTAATTTACTGTTTATTCTTCCTCTCCCCAAGCCCAGCACCCACACCCCCCCCCCCCCTCCCGGTCTGCCTCCCTCTTCCCCGTCACCTGCCCACCCCGTCAAGCCCACAACCCCCTTCCCCGGCGCCGCACCCCGCCTGCCTCCCCCTTCCCCTGCGCAACCCGTCTTCCTCCCTCGTTACCGGCGCTGCACCCCATCTTCCTCCCTCGTCACTGGCGCTGCACCCCATCTTCCTCCCTCGTCACCGACGCTGCATCCCATCTTCATCCCTCGTCATCGGCGTTCTCTCTTCTTCCCAACCTGAAACAGCCACTATCTCTCTCCTTCCCATCTTCATCCCTCGTCACCGCCCCCTGAAATCTTACCCAGTCGGCGGGATTAATCCGCTGCAGCCTGCAGCGCACGGCAAAACCCAATCCCCAAACCCGAACTCCTCCGCCGAGACCGCCCTACACCGCGCTGTGACAAGGACCACGACACCCCTTTCATCGCGAGTCGGCACCACTAGTTGCCTTCTTGCGATGTGGCCACCACTTCGCTAATTTCATATTGGAGAAAAAGCTTGGAGATAGAAAACCCTAATTTGAATTAGGGTTTTGAAACCCTAATTTTCAAATTAGGGTTTTGAAATCTTCCTAATTTCAGGGGTTGAAAAGCCTAATTTTCAAATTAGGGTTTTAAAACCCTAATTTTAGAAAATTAGGGTTTGATATCCTAATTTAAAAATTATTCATGATATACTGTACAGGGGCAGTATTGCCATTTTCAAAATACGTAATGACAAAAATTACACTTTTTGGATGGATACTTGACAGATGGACATAAGTGTTACCTTTTTAACGTTTGTGGTCACGGTTTGTTACCTTTTGAAAGTCAGTGTCCTTGACTGTAATTTCACCCAAACCTCAGGGACATAAGTGTAATTAACCCTTTATTTTAATCCAAGAATAAGAAGTTTGAAACCCCCAACCCCTCCCCTCTATTCATATATGTTTGTGACAAGGACCAAGATTTGTTAAGGTGGAGATCGGAGAATAGAAGAGGGGAGAGCAAAAATTGTACAACTTTGAATTAGCCCTGATAACATTTATTTTGAAGTTTTCATACGATTTAAATTGGACACATCCACAAAATTGAGATCAAGAGGGACTAAAGTGCAAAAGTTCACAAAGTTGCGATACATGTTCGCAATCGTTATACACGAGTTGTATTGTGTCTTTAAATCATCTTAAGTGACGATCTTGATGACTGATCTGATCTACTCTCTTGCCCGAAAGGTAAGGAAAAATATGACAAATGCTAAAATTTGTCAGTAAAAGTAATTTAGCGACCTTTTGTAGTTTCTGAAGCTCCTTCTACGCATCGAACCATAACTCTCCACCACGTGTCACCACTATAGTTGGCTACTCTCCTATCGTTGACAATTGATACTACGGCAATTTGAATGATGCATCGCCGGGGCAAAGATCGTGCGATCCATCGAGATCTGATGAATCATCACAGCAAGTCAGCAACACGCAAAGCCTGCTATCAAAACTCGTGGCCAACGGACCTGTTTGTTGCCACAGTCCAGCCGCCGCTCATCGGAAAAAGGGAGATTTGTAGCTGTCGTGGTCTCACCATTTCGTAGTGGGTAGCCGGTGATGGTTATCCCATGTTGGGGTGGATGGTGACGGGATCTCCAAGGGGGCACATCGCAATGGTTATATTGCGCGATGACGTGGTTTCACCGTTACGGTGAAAATCTTCTCACGGAAGTTAGGATCTGTTATGCATCTTTCGACAATTCACAACTACTGTAGTTTATATTCAACGATTAATAAGATTTAATTAAGGTTCTCTCACGTAGCTCATAAACAACCTTCTTATATGAGACGAAAAATAAACAAAGGCTCGGTCCTATTTTCCAAGCAATGTTTGATTTGGGTTCGTTGTCTTACCTTTTCCAACTCAAACTTACTCTGTATTCTACTTTGACGAACATCGTATAGGCTTTGGCTCAGGGAGTAGCCTCAAGAAATGCCTGGACATGTTGGATAACATCTTACCATTGGCAATTGCGGTTAACTAGTTACCACCCACTTTTTACTTTACTTTTTCGTTAACCACCCACATGCATTGCCGCAGACAGGACAAGTAATAATGATCATAGCTGAGGTTAGTCGAGCTTAACATGTTCAGACTATCATGAACAAGTAAATTTCATGATTATGAATGATACGTGATTCAGCTCAAGCGTAAGATGGCAAACAATGCATACACTACGCTTATATGCTACAAAACTTCCCCTTTTCGTGTGAATACTTGAAGAAAATAATGGTATAGGGTCATGGATTTGAGAATACTAGTACTCCAGAGCAGTGGCTAGACCATGAAGATGCAATGCCAAGCCTAATTTCATTCAAGTACATGGAAGCAGGAAGTATGTAGACCAAAAGAGAAGCACCACAACTGCGAACATACTCCCTTCCTCAGCTAGAAAAGTCAAACCTCAGCTAGAGACGGTTTCCTACGAAAACAAAATTTCTTCACAATCCAACCATTACTAAATCAACTACTGAAAGACGTGACTGAGAGGCGACCACAAGTAAACTGAAAAACAATCGACCAAAACGTCGCTTCCACTATTTCCGATCGTGGTATACGAACGAGCCCTTTCCTGGGTAATAGAGATGTTCATGCCATGGACCAGTTCAGATGCCACGTGCCCCGCAGCTCTCCAGTATGCTATAATCAAACCTCTGAAGACTCATGGAATTTCAATAGTCCCCATTTAGAGCAGGTCTAAAGAAGCTGTAATTCCTAGAATTTTCGTATCTTGTGTAGCAAATCTTGTCAATCAAGAGATATAAAAGGCCCGCTTCCATCAATTTTCAGCCCCCCAGTTTTTAGGCCTGTCAAGAATCAAAATGGAGCTGTTAGCAAAAACACTTTTGAGGTTCTTTGGTCCTCTTTAAGGTCAGCCCCACTTTACCTGCTTCCTCAGTTCCCAAAAGCGAGTCCCATTCAATTTTAGCTAAGTTTTGCAATTCAATTCGAATGCATAAACATTGATTCAATATATAGCCAAAGCAAAGTAAATAAGCATTTCATTGACTAAGGTCAAGTGAGAGCAAAAATGATGCGCATAAGTAAGTATTTTCGAACTCAAATTCTAACCTTTCTAAAAAGTTCAAGGGGACTGGAATTTTTGGAGCGAAGGTATTTTATTTTACCTGAGCTCCTTGGACAATCCTTTTCCCGGTATTTGGAGTTCTTGTTTGCAGGTTACTTTTTGATGACTCAGAACTACTCGCCTTCTGAGAGATATATGCTTCCGACTCTTGCACTGCTAATCTCAATTCCTCCACCAGCTGACTCATAGTTGGCCGATCTTTGGGATTCTTGTTTAGGCAGCTATCTGCCAACTTTGCAATTTGTCGAGCTGCATTGAGAGAGTATTCGTTTTTGAGTCGCGGGTCGATGATCATGCTAAACCTCTTGCTTTCAGCTGGGAACTGTTTCACCCACTCTAGAAGCCTCTGCTCCAGTGTTGGCCGGTTTCTTTCAATTGTTCGTCTACCCGTGATGATCTCATAAAGCACGACACCGAAACTCCACATATCGCTCTTGGCTGTTAAATGGCCAGTGTCAACATATTCGGGGGCTGCATATCCATATGTGCCAACTGGCTGAAAACAGAAAAGTAAATTAGAAAATTTTCTGTGACAACCTAAATGTTAAGCAATCTGATCGATCAAGCCCCCACATGTTTCCCCCTACTGAACTCCGAACATCCAAGAACACCGTATTATAAGCTGCTTACTAAAGTACCTATTCACGGATACACGGCAGGGGAAAGAGGAAAAACATAACTTGCAAGTTCTTACTCAAAAATAGTAGTTCTAGAACCTAAGAATATTAACGAAATACATGGTGAAATTGTAAATCTTCATGTATCAATGAAACAAATTAAGTTCTGAACATGAGGGGAGTGGTGGGTTGTTCTGGACAAAAGGAAAACCCACCCAGTTGTTGATCGTATATGCCTATTCTCTTACTTACCGCTGTCGATACATGAGTGCGGTCTCCTGTTGGTCCTTCCCTAGCAAGCCCAAAGTCTGAAAGCTTTGGTTTGAAGTCCTCGTCCAAAAGCACATTTGAGCATTTGAAATCTCGATATATCACCTTCCACATTTGACAAATGAAGAAATAATTAATAATGTACATACAAGTAGTTTTCAAGTGCAAAACTAAGTGGAGATGGCCTACATTGGTCCGTGATGGCATCAGTAATTACTGGCCATGCTTCTGGTTTTCTAAATCTGCACTAATCTTGCCAACCAGGTTATATCTACTTCAAGCTATCCCTACAGTTATCTCAGTTACCCTAGTGCAGCAAGTCATACACTAGTGCTGGGCACCCGTCCAGGTAGTAGTGCTAACTTAGCAACAATTCATGCACCAGTGCACTCTAGGGTATCCACACATACAGCATATGGGATACAAAAAGTACTGCATAAAACGGTTTGCATCCTCAATGCTATCGTCATAGAAAGAGAATTTGAGCCTCTTTTAAAATTAGATAGACAAAGAACAACCAGACTTTCACAGGATTCATCACAAAGATTTGGAGCCAGGAATGCACAAAATAATGTCCCACGACCTGTACTTATAAATGCAGTGGTAGCTTTTCTTAGAAATTATTGGTTAATTTCTTCATCTACTTAAATGAACATAGAAATGATTCTTACCTGGACTTCTAATCCCTCGTGCAGATAAGCCATTCCTTGAGCTGCTCCCAGGATAATCTCTAATCTTGTTCTCCAAGGAATAGCAGGCAAAGCCCTGTTAAAAAGGTGATCTTCCAAGCTTTTGTTGCGCATGTACTCGTACACCAACAGCAGTTGGTTTCCTCTTTCTCCGTCTGTAGAGCAATATCCTAAAAGCTTTACAAGGTTAGGGTGATCAACTACGCCAAGAAACTGAACTTCTGCAAGCCATTGTTTATGACCCTACATGAGAGAAGGGGGGAAAAAACATTAAACAGGAATAGCAACACCGGGGGACAAAGCATTAATATGCATTTGCACAAAAGCATATCAAGCAAAAAATGTAAGAAAGAAAAAAGCTAAGAGAAAGATGAGAGTATATGGCTCATTTTCTGGGAGACTTTGAATCATGCATCCTGAGGGACCTATAGGGCAGTAT
Organism: Escallonia rubra; assembly: GCA_033065855.1. Taxonomy (NCBI): domain Eukaryota; kingdom Viridiplantae; phylum Streptophyta; class Magnoliopsida; order Escalloniales; family Escalloniaceae; genus Escallonia; species Escallonia rubra. The sequence goes on along the minus strand of JAVXUO010000112.1, from coordinate 44,026 downwards.
AGCTCAGTTGGCATCATCTAACTAAGAACTTGTAAAGTACAGACTGATCAGGTTAGGGGTATGATTCACTAGGTAATTTTTAAAGAAGTTATTGACTGAAAGCACATAAAGAAAGGCTGCAGAAGAACATTGTAGCACTGCTTATACGTTGGCAGTTGGGAATGCGTCGTGAAATGACAACAAATGAGAGACATATATGCAACTCAAACAAAGAGCCCCGCGTCTCCGAACTAAAGTCCAGAGTTAAAACACATCAAGTAGTAAATAACCAAAAAAAAAGAAGAAGGATTCTTTCTGGACAGCCAGTTTCAGGAGGTTCTTACATGTTGCACAAGTTTGATATCGGATTAATCGAGTTTTAATTGCATTTTCTGTAAAATAGTATAATCTAAATGAGGTCATCATGGAAATAAATGCTAAGCATCTTTAACACAAATGATGATAAGACAACAAAAGCATATTTTGAAGTTCTACAGCCACAATGAAACAAAAGAATATCTAGTGTGACTAATAGACACAACCTTTCTCTTATGTACCAGTGTGAAAACATACTAGTAAGTAGTAACACATATGCTATAAACTCCAGGCATCGTCATTCTGAAGAAAAAGGAATTGATAACTGAGCTCAAGAAAAGGCATTTGAGCTCCACTTATGCATTTAGCAACGAACTGGAATGCCTGTAGCGACGGTTTAATGACTTTAGCGACCATTGTGGACCTCAAAGGGTAAGTTTTTTTTTTGGTGCAAACCTCAAATGGTAAGTTGTGGAGCTCAAATATCACCTCAAACAAAATGACTTCCGGGCCACGTTCTGATCTTCATTATAAAACACTATTCTTGCCCATCATTTTTCACTATTATCTACCAAGAAAATCTCAATCATCCTAGTAATTCCTAAAAGACACCCTATGATTAGTCTTTTTGTCTTCCTTAGTAAGTAGTATCCGATGCTTAATTTTGTCTCCCTAAACTTTTGTGGCCAAGCATTGCACTGACTACTTTCTCCTCATGAAAGCTATAGTAACACTTGCTTCCCCTTATCTGAAGTTACAAACTTAAAATAAGTTGGAAGATCACCAGAAGTTGCAAGCGCAAAATTTCTTCATCTGAGTTACAAATTATAATCCATATCCACTCTAGCCCTTGAAACATGGAGTATATATCATCAAGTAAAACTATCAACATAAAAGTTTCCAGATAAAGAAACATCACGAAAGGATAAACTAATAACTCTAGCATAGACTAAGATGTCAAGAATAAATAAATCACAATGGAAGTGATTAAAAAATGAGAAGCTACCTGCAATCCGTTCTTGTTAAGCTTTTTTATGGCAACCACAATAGGTTCACCCTGCCCATCTGGAGGCCTAATTGTACCTTTATACACACTTCCAAAACCACCTTCTCCAATCTTTAACAACCTGTTGAAATTATTAGTGGCATTCCTCAGCTCTGAGAAAGAAAACACCCTCAAATTGTGCTCTTTTTCTTTGTACATTTCAGGTATGCTCCTGGGCGATGCAATTGAACCTGTGGACTTTGTTGCCCGATTCGGCATCGTATTATCTGATTTACTCGAGTTTCCAAATTCCGGCGAGGATTTCCCCCTCCTGGCCTTGTCCTTAAATATGTAGAAACACTTCATCATATATGCTACAAAGGCCCTCCACACCCAAAATTTTGTAGTATTTGTGTTGATTTTCAGCTAACCGAAACTTTCTTTTTGCTAAGAAAAGAAACCCCAAATGGGATTTCAGGGGGACGCAGAGCAGGAAAGAAAACACAGATGGGAAACAGAGCAGGGAAGAAAACCCGGATAGGAAATGAACGAATTTGATGGATACATGGAAATTGAAGCAAGTGAAGGATGTATTAAAAGGTAAGTGTGAACAAATGAAGAAACAACAATACCCAGATGGGAATTGCAATGTAAACAGGAGGAGAAGAACAAAAATAGATCAAAGAATAGTAAGAGAAAGAAGAAAGCCGTGAAGAAAAAGACTTTAAATTTAACACACAGTATAAATGAGGTAAGCTCGCTAAATTATTCAAAGAACGAATAAAGCAACCGTACGACTATACGGGCAAATGGGGGAAGATGTGGGACTAGCACGAAACCTACGCGTGTGAGAGACGGAAAAACCAGGCGAAGGCCAGAACAGAAGAAATTATGACGACTACCTGATCCATTGCCTAATACCTATCCGAAGAAGACCACGATAAATGACTTTTTCTTCTTGACAAGTTCTCTCGTACAATCTTGTAGCTGTCTTGTATGTGGCTTCATTGAAGCTTCATGTGAGCGTTCTTTTTGGGTTTGTGTCTTGGTGGGCAGTAATGTGAACTTGACTCTGAGATGGGTTTTATTACAGGGCCACCACACCTTTCATTTTCAAAGGTAAGCCAGTAATCATGGAACTTGCAAATTGAAATCTGGCGAGCACGAGTCCTTGAGAAATTGGAGCATTTTGTTCTTGAGGATCTCGATGTCCTGCTCAGCGACAAAAAGTTATCGCTCATGAGTACTCATCAGCAATAGTTTCGAAACATTTACTTACAATACACATGCAAAAGAACTTAAAATTATTAAAGCGCTTTTGCGTTAGAGCACCTTTTCAACACCATTTGGCTACCAATTTGTTTATTTTTAATTGTTGTGTTGTGCATGCATAGTACAAAATTACTTTTTCAGAAATTTTCGTACCGCACGACAAATGATCATCGTCCGTTTTTTTTTAGAATATTTTGTTTTAAATTTGTTCGTTCTAATTCCTGTGCATTTCATTTAACCAAGAGATGTAACGGCACATAATTATTTCTGCAGGAACTCTCGTGCTTGAGAGTGTCAACAGAGTCGCCTTTTCTTTAATATTGCACCAGATAAATATAAAGAGCGACAGTTTAAGTCTTGCAAGTATAACGGCTTAACTTGCTCCCATGATTGTAAAACAACGTCATGTTTTATCTCTTTGTTGTCAGCTGTGCACAACGTAATTAACAATTATATTTTGCTTAAAAACTATGCGGGAGTGCGGTTGTTAATTTTCCAGGACATAAGATATATTATGTTCATGAAAATTCTCTTGTTATTCTAATGAATTCTTCTTCCTTTTTGACCAATGAGATTTGAATGATTTTGCCACCTTCTCCCCTTGTGCTCCTTCCTTTGCACGTGGTGAGACTCGTGAGAGAAGATGCAGAAAGAAAATGACGTCACGCAGACGACGTCATCTTGTCCTTCTCCTTCGACAAATATTGCCCATCCCAAGGTATTTCTCTTTTCCCAAGATAATTGATACAGTATTTTTCTCCAACTTCATTACTGAGATGTTGATCATTTGAACTTTATTTTGATATTTGAAATGTTTATTAGTAATAATGTAGTAACGCTTATGAAATCTTCAACGATCGAGATAAAAGTCAAACGGATTAGACTTGCCAAAGATACAGGTAAATTTTAAAAAAAATTGTTCCAACCTCCCATTCCTCAACAAATATTTGTCACTAAAAGTTTTATGATGTACTCGTGAAGAAACTTGAACGGTTGTAAGATCAGTAGCAACATAGAGAGACGGCCAATGAGTTTTAGTGATGACTTTGTCACTGATGCAGTGTTAGGTAAATTGTCTGTGACGAGCAAGATTTGTTAGGTAAATTGTCAATTGATCTTTGATCTAAGTTTTGGAAAAGTCCTTAAACAATAAGAAATAATTTGTCGTTAATTCTTTTATATTTTGGTGTCAAGTTTCGGTTTGGCAAAAGAAACACTGCCCTTGGGCAGCCACTAACACCATCTCTACATTCGTCCCTCCAGGTTCCTAGCATATAATTTTTCACAATATTATCCTCCTTTAGTCCTTGAGAAAGGACTTCGTTTCGACAAATTTTAAATATTTCAAAGAACTTTTTTTTACTTTTAATGCATAAGTTAAAGAATTATTTAAAACCAATTCATTGGTTTCTTCTTAATTCCAAAGTGATTGTAGTCAATGGCAGTTGAGCAAACACATATTCTTGAACATTTTTGTTCAACACACGTTACTTTTGTGTTTTAAAAGTATCTTTGAGGCTTTAAAAAGCTTTTTACATGATCAATATAAAATTAAAATTAAAACTTTTGGCAAGATAAATAAAGTTTCAATTGGACATCCTAAAAACGTAGGTTGTCACTTGTCAGCTTTGTCTTGGCCAGTTGGACCATAATATAACATACAAAGGACAATCCATGTGGGACCGTGGACCCATTTTGACAGTGATACCTCATCAACCTTGGACCAAGACATATACCAAGGAAGTTGTTTATAATTTTCCTTTTGCTTTCAATATTTAATTTAATGGCAGAAATCTCAAGTCTCAGCAAATGAGAAGCAAGACTGATGAGTAATGAACTTTGACAAATCACAGATTATTAAAGAGAATTGAGATTTTCCACTATGCTATTGCTATGACAAGGGAAACATCTTTCATACAATCCCGCTAAAGAAGATAAACAGATGTCAATTGAAACTGTCGTTCTCTCATTTCGGAGTCTGGATTAAGAATTCACAAATTCGAAACATGAAAACAGTCTATTTGTTAGAGTTAGAGAGGGAATAAGATTGTGTGCATCAACCTTCGCAGGCTTGACAATGACAAAAGTCTTATGCTGCGCACACTATCATTTAATGCATGTTATATTACTATGCATAGTCATCTCTTGAATCGAAGTCAAGTTTAGACCAAATCAAGTACTGTAGCTTTACAATTGCATGAAGCACCGGTGCTCCCTGAATTTGAAGGTCTCTGCCCTTCGTCTATTGACTTACCTTGACCACCCACTTACCTATGGTAAACCTCTTTAGGTTGTAATCATATCACAAGATTGAGTACAGATATGAGAACATAGTACAGTAGCTGCAAAAGTAATCACAAAGTGGGTAGCTAAAACTTTTGGTAAAACACTCAGGTTTGTTCAATTACATATCTTTCCTAACTTCTTATGTCGGAAGTCCACGGGTTGTAAAAGTAAAACATTCGGATTTGCTCAATTACATATCTGATGAAGGAACTCACGTTAAGCAACAAGCTTAAACCTGAATTCACGCAACAAGTTTCTATGGGTACGCTTTCACATATGACTATGTTGACCTTATTTAACTTTTATCGTGGGTTTCATTTTTAATTTGGAAGAAAATTACTATTATATATGTTCATGCTTTCCACTTTCCGCGACCCATTTTTCTCACAAGGCAATGAAGTAGCAACTTCTTCTTAAAAGTAAGAAGGAGATTTGTGCTAATCTATCACTAATGTCTTTGTGCGTTTGGTAATCCACTTGAAAAGGTGTGCTGACATAAAATAAAATATTAATAAGCTTAAGACATTGCAAGTCTGTGTAGCCTAAGTGGAGAAGTAAACAAAGAGATGTGTACCAGAAGAAGAGTTGAACAAAGAGATCCACGCGAACAGATCAGTCAAAACAAATCATTAAAGTGTGCTCGATGACTAATTTCATACGGTTCTGATGACTAATTTCATGCTTCTAAAGCCTTTTTACACTGCAAACGGACCACCAAAACCTTTTATGCTTTCTTCCGTACGGCCAAAAGAGCAGTGAGTCCACCACCCACCACCGGGGCCGCAAAATCTTGCACACTTCGAAGCTATAAGCTTTTAAGGTGTGCTTGAAATGCTCGTGGTTTTAGTTTTCAATTTTTGAGAAAATAAAAGCTAAGTCTTATTTGGTTTTCAATTTTCACAAAACAAATGCGTGTTTGGTCACGGGTTTTTGTTTTTGAATTTCTCTTCTATTATCTTCTTTTCTTTCTTTTTTTTCCTTCTAACCCTTGCGTATTTATTTCTACTCCATTACAACACTCCTCCCAACCACAACAACAATCAATCAATTCCCCCTCTTGTTGTTATCACAATGACCTGATTCATCCTCGGATCTTCACCGACCCCCACAAAGAGATGGTCCCTGCCATCAATTCCCACAAATCCTAGGGTGGTGGCGTTGGCGGACAGGAAACTTGATGGCTACGAGTTCGATTCTGATTCATCACCGAATTTTCACCAATCACCAACGATGACACGGCCTTCTTTGTCGGTTCCCACAGATCTATTGGTGATGGTGGCGGTGACAACAGGCAAGGGTAAGGGTGTTGGTGCAGCTCTATGGATGGCGTCAGTGGTGGGGTGGCGATGGCGAATGATTTAGATTTGGTTGGTTGTATCTCAAAACAAATGAGTGATAAATTACTTTCAACAAAGGTTGAAGACTAGATCTATCTCAAAATAAAAATTAAAACCGAAAATCCAAACAAGCCTAAATTGACAACCAGTTTAGAAAAATGAAAGAAAAGAAAAACTTAAACTATCTGCCAAACATCAATATATTTTTTTTATTTGTTAAATTGAACACAAAAAAAAAAAACTGTCAAACGCCACTGTAGTAAGCTATTGCACCACACCCACCTTTTGAGTTTTGACTTCACCCTGTGCGTCTCTTCCCGCAAAGCCAGTGAACAGGCACAGAGCCTAGAAGTGCAACCGATTAACATAAAACGGAAATATATATATATATATGCTGGGTACTCCTGTAGAGCCTTGTGCACCTTCAAATTTCAGCATTTCTCACAACCACAACCATTTGGGAAGGTTCTGATACAGAATCAAACGGTTAACATGTTCCCCGTAGGTTAGGCTCTGGAAATGAACTGAAGTACAAATAAATCATACAAAAGAATCAATGCAAATAATGTGCAACTCTATGGTGAAAAATGAATAATTATACAAAGTATGGAAATGAAAAAACACAGTGGCAGTGTACACGTCGCGTGTTCTCCTTTCTCAAATGTGGTTTAACAGTTTCTTAATATTGAGGAGGAAAGTTAACATACAAACAATTTGAAGCTACTCGATGCGACACTAAAAGAAGTTTTGGGAGATGCCTATCACAAAGTCAACCAATCAGATGGCCTCCGCAATCACCGTATTGATCGGATCCAATTCTTTTCAATAGTATCAGCTTCCATCGTCACAGTGGATGCAACCAATCGCATCACAAGCTAAGCTAGTGATCGATCGAGACAAATTGAAATTGTCCACTTCCAGCACTCTTAATTAGGAGTCCAGAGCAGCTTCCTACTAGGGGCTGAAGGAGCTGGAGGAGCTAGTCCTGGTATACCCCGAATGTCTTTGTTATTGGGGTTCACAATCTGAACCATGAAAGGATTCAATAAGCTCAGTGAATACGGAACCATAGAAAACAACACTAGACATGTATGAGACAGCCAACTAGTTCTTGACTGGTACTCGAGAGTAATGCACAAGGAGAAAACTTTGTTATAGATAATCTCAAAAAATTATTGTAAGAATGGCTACAAATGCTTTGACTTCCAAATCATATTGGAGGGTACAAGGATTCTAATATTTATAGCAAATAACATTGCCAATGTCAAATCAAGTTTCCACGAAGTTGGGTCTCAATGCTATCAAGATACTGGAAGATAGTGCAGGAAACTTGTGTTCGAGTTGCGATTTATTCAGTAGTATTCAAGTAGACAATTATACGCTTTTTACTGCTGCTTGCTAGCAGGCTAAAGAAAAGTGTTATTTTCCTGGATAGAGAATATGCAGATATATTCTTACTCAAGGTAACTAGGAAGAAAGGAAAAAGAGAGCAGCACATCACGTGAATCAACTTTTCTTATTTGCACCTAAAGAACTAGAACATCCGAGTAATAATCATAGACAATACTAAGCAATTGGTGGATGTACAAAATTATAATGTTTTATCTTTGTAGGAAAGAATCATAATGTGTAGTTCATTTCCAACTCAAAAGAAACGAGTATGTTGGTCGTTGGGCTGCACTATGCATGAACAAGCTCGTGGGTTGGCTCGTTTCTCGGATCGGCTCATTGCTGATCGAAGAGAGCTTAATCTCTAACAGAGTCGCATATATTAAACAACTGATCTTGAAACTTGCACTGTCATTCATGAGCAGGCTCGTTTAGCATTTTTGTATACAATGGCAATAGAACCTAAACGTATACACGAACATCTATAGTAAAGAATTCTGGGGCTAGTTATTTATGCTAATGATTGTATCTAGTGAGTGACTAGTATCTCCCCTTCAATCTTAGGTTTTTCTTTGCGCATAATAAAGGTAATTTTTTTAGATATTTTGGAGAGATTGGCATTTGGCAGTCTAGAGTCGACCTCAACCAAGAACCCAAGCTGAGCTCATCTCATTTGGGTTAATGAGCCGAGCCGAGCCGAGCCGAACCGCAGACCTCTTCTTAGTCTATGTGGGCACCAGCCTGATTGAGGACGCCGAGCTTGTCACGAGCCCGGACGGGGTCCGAGACACCCTCAATGGGCCCTAGCGCTGGACAGCTAACGTCTCATTTGCAGCTCTACAAGTATGATAGTCAACAGCGACATTCGGCTAAACAATCAATATAGCAAACTCAATAACAGTAGTCGAGTTTGGATGTTTATGAAAATGCTGACTACATTTGTTGCTACAAGCATGTAAGGATGGCATCAATATTTTAGCTTTAGCTAGAAATAAAATTTGAAAGGGTGTGTAGATACCCCCAACCTCTCTTTTGTAGTCAAGTCGAATCCAAGTGGAATAGTAGAGAACCTAATCCACAAGAATTATGCTTGCACGATTGAGGACGCACAGAGTATAAAGGAAATCAAAAGACATAAAAAAAAGCTCAACAGGAAAGACAAAATAAGATTGCAGCTTATTTGTATTGCGGAGGAACAAAAATTAAGCAACCATCCGACCTTAACAATAATGATGGCTACGACGCCGAGCACAATAATGAAGAGCAAAGCCATGATACACCGATCAGTTGCAACCTAAACAAGGGATCCAAGTAAGTACAACATGGTATTTCAAGATATACTATGTATATAGAGAGGGACAAGAATAATCAGAGATTGACCTGCCTACCAATTTCCTTGACAAGTTGAGAAGCCTTCTTGATTGAAAAATGTATAGAGTCCAGCTCATTCACGATCCTACTCATTTGATCAGTCTGAATGTCCAAATTTAGCAAATCAAAAAAGGTTTTAGTTGCCGTGTCTTTAGAACGCAGAATTCAAGTAAACTCCAATCTTTTGTTTCAATGCGATCGAGTAATGCACCTGGGCCTTCAGAGCTGCTGCAGTCTCTGTTCCAACGTTCACTGTCTCGTGGACGACCTATTACACACACAGCATTCAAATATACATGCTACTTCCAGAATATCGTAAGAAGAGCACCCGAAATATTACCCCTCCTTCCTCCCCTACCCCCCGCCCCACCCAACAAGAAAAAACAGAAAGGGTGAGAAGAACTTCACAATCACGGTTTGCCAGAGAACTTAAAGAGAAAAAACAGTTGATGCAGCATAAACTATATACAAACTAGCTCGACAAATCATCGGTCGATAAGCTCACATCCTCCATAAGAAATTTGCATTTTCCAGAGAAAATTAGGGATAACCTAGCCCTTAATTATTGACTACATATTGTTGTCTCTGCCCCATCTACTTTCAAAAGCAAAACAATAAAATAAGTACATATGAACTAGATTAAGAGTCTAATCGTCTTGCGACATGTGTGGCAATTTTGGACTGCAAAAAATTCAAAAAAAGACCTGTGTATAAAATGTCAGAAAAGGTCACGTATAATTTTCCGAAGCAAAAATAATGCTGAAAGGCACAATATGCGTGGGATCCCAAATTTGCTGTGCACAAGGTGGATGGATATCCCACATCGGCTGTGTAGTAGGGAAGACTCTGGGCTATGTGTGGTATAATGTTGAATTGCTTCTTCTTCTACATTAGAACTGGGAGAGTTTTTTACTGGCTTTGCAGGACCCTGCCACTGAACTCATTAGCACCATCTTAGCTACCCCTTTGAAGGGAGGCATTGCCCTGTAGGGGGGCCGTGGTCAGGCTCGTTAGCAAATTAAATTCCCGAAATCAGAAAACAGGAACATACAAAAATGCTGAAGAAAAATGGTTTGGAATTGCTGGTATAAACACTACAGCACCAAGCAGGACCACTAGCAGATTCTCCTCGAAACAAGAATATTGCTTCTTTTGCTGAGATTTACTAACCTTTTTTGACCTCTCAATGGCTTGATCCGTCTCGTCCATCGTCTGATTTCCATGGTCTACCAACTGTTGATTCGACATAGCTGCAAAAAATACATGGTTGCAATCAGAAATCTTACAAAAAAGACCAAAGGCGATGCGCCAGATGAAATCTGCAAATAGTATATTTTGTCTACATCAGATACGAGTCTGGATCTGCACCATCTTTGAGATTAATTGTTCTTAACTTAAAATCAAATGAATTATATTCAGGACATTTCGAAATCAATAACACTTATAGCAGATCAACTGCCAGGTTTTCATTTGTTGCAGCTTGCTTTTCCACTTAACCAATAAGGACTCCTAAGCCTTCTTACTTCCAAGCACTTGCTACTTTCAAAATTAAGCCGAAGTCCCAAACTACTCATAGTGGGGTGGGGGGTAAGAGAGGGTGAAGGGGGATATTGTGTTATATGATATAGCAACGCCATTTCAAGTAGTAAGGAGTTCATACACATCCTTAGCATTAGCTAGCTTTGTAACTAATTAATTCACTACTCTGACCGTTGCATAGAGGCATAGAGCTAAAGCAAGAGCTTGTTCCAGATGGCGGACAGTGGTGTCAGAGGGGGTGCGTTGTGATATATTTTAAGTAGTATGGAGTGCATACACGTCCTTAGCGCTAGCTAGCTTTCTAACTAATACATTCACTACTCTGACCATCGCATAGTGCTGAAGTAAGAGCTTGTTCCAGAGGGCGGATGGTGGTGTCATTTATTCTCTATATATACTAAGCTGTTTCAGCCTACAAGGTGATTTCTTGATTACATAATAGTGTTCTCTCTAATAAAAGAAGTCCAGCCATGAGTAGAGAAGATCCTACACTGCCCAACCAGTCCCCCATTAAGCTAAAAAATGAAACATAAGAACAACAATCTTTGACACACTCGAGGCAAGAAGAGACAATCGTTTGCTTGCCATTGGACGACCGCAAGTGAGCAAAACATGTAGAAGGTGAAGCAACCGATTCTGTTGGAAAATTATCACTTTAAGGCAGGACCTCTGTATGACAAGTGCCATCCGACTAGTTATATTCCACCACTGGCAACTAGAAGATAGAGCAAACTAGCACCAGATAATTCCTTTTATGCACATTCTGAACATTCTTAAGGTCACTCTCAATCCCATATTTCAAAACAGAAAAACAGCTTGCTTCAAGTTAATCCATCTCAAGTATGCATAACAATTTCTACTCCCTGGGGGAAGGGTAAATTACCAGTCTTCACCCTAAGGACCATAAAAGAGGTAAGAAGCGACCCACAGAGTAGTAAAAAGTACCATAACAACCCAGGGAAGAATTAGCAACAAAAAGAGAAGCCAACTAGAAAATTATATAAAAGGATCATGATGAAAAACTCAATAAGAAAAGTAGAACTAGAAAAATACTCAAAAAAAAGGGGGGCATTTCCCTTTCGGGGTCAGCAATAAGAGCTCATACTCCAAATTTCTACTCCATGCTTATTATTCAGAATCATTGAAGACATAATTCGCGTCTAATAATTCCACCGCTATATGCTAATAAGGCTTGAAGTATTTGGTGGGATTTTCTCAGAAGTTGCACGTTTTTTGGAGAAAAAAACAGTGGGTTTCCAGCAGAAGTACTAGGACTTCAGAAGCACAAAAAAATGAAAACAAAAACTGCAAAACAATGAAAACAAGAAATCCCTAGAAGCCATGGACAAAGACCAATCCTACACAAGAGCTTCCATCTGCGAGGCAGATGGAATCAATCGAAGTTGTTGCTGCCAAGCTATACGCATCAAGTCACAAGTTCAGTTGCCATTTATCCTGCTGTTTCGTTTTCTTAATTTCTTAATAACTTATGGTAGTTAGAACAGAGACTAGAACATTGAACCCTCCACTTGCCGAGATGTCATTCTCGAGTACAGAAACAAGAACAGACAGCCTTTTGCCTAATATAAATAGGTGCATTCTGTATAATTGCATTCATGGTGCCCCAATAGAAGATATAAAACCATCCATGCAAGTACAAATAATACTATTGATGCCACCTTTATGACACTTGCCATGAACATTCAGATGTCAACTAATTGATTTATCTAGAACCTCTATCTACTGGCATAGATTAAATGCAAGAGTAGTCTTAAACCAAGGCACCATATGCTTACATGAAGCTAGCAAAACATTGTCTTCGGCAAACCCTTCTCCAGGCCCCTCAAAGAGATCAACTCGCTTGTTATCAAGATTGCTTGCATATCTAGATTACCAACACAACAAATTAATACAATGACCATGTGATGAATTAAGACTTGAAAGCATGAGGAACGACTATGTGTGTATGATGGAGAAATAAATGTTACGCTATTGAAGGCATGAACTCTGGCATCTACAATGTAAAAGTGGGACATAACAATTTCCGGTAAGAAGGACTATACTCAAGATGACTATATCTTCTTGATTAATTGCATAAACCAATAAAAGGTACTGCATATCAGAAATACATTACTATTCTGTGGGCACACTAAAATACACTATTTCCTTTATTAGTTACATAAAATTTCAAGTTTTGCAGGAAATCTTATGCCACTTTATGATACATGTTCTTTATTTGATCATCTTGCTGGTGTTACGTTGATATTCCAGAATTAGTGAAGGAGTCCTGTGGGATGTGCTATACGGAAAAAATATGTATAATCTCAAATACTCAGATGAATCGTATGACTATAAATAAAGCAAAAAAAAAAACATCCAGACGACCTACCTAGTTCCTTCCATCTTCAAATCCCACACACTATTCACGCAAAAGCTAAATTACTATATAATTCTATTATGCAGCCTTTTCTTCTAGGACAAATCTGAAGCTCTGTGGTTCAGCACTATTTACCACCTGTTAAATCGACTTAGATGGACAATATTGTATATTTGGATTCGGAAAAGAAGCTTTCGTGCACTAAATAGTTAAGCTCGAGAGAAGAAAGTTAGACGACTAGTTTTAAGACAGGATGCATAGAATGCAGAACAAAAGCAAATAAACAGAAAACTTGTCCTGCAACTATCAAGAAATCAAATTCAAAAACAAAAGTTTACGGCATTGACAGTAATTTCTTTTGTGGGCAGGATATATCAGTCCCAAGCATCAAACGAGCTTCTGAAATGCATCACGAATTGGGGAGTTATAATTGCCACAGGACTTACTGCTTTTTCAATGCAACGTACGAATTCAATTCCTTGACCTGCGCATAAAGGGAATAATATGCATTACTGAAACAATAATGCATCAAACTTTAATATCAAATCAAATTATAAGTTTACATATGAAAGTGCACCATGGATTGCTTTTTCTCATTCAGCATCTTGTTGGTGTCGGGGTCATTACTATACTCCAAATTCTTCACTTCTCTGTCAAACTCTTTAATAAGCCTGACACAATCAATTTGCAGTTCAGATAAGTAAAGCAAAGTAATACAAACAAACACAGCACCATATATCCAATATTTCCAACGTGTGATAGAGCTAGGGAAGTGACATTGGGAAACAATGCATTAACAATATGTGCGCAACGCACTGAATCTAGAAAAGACAACAACAAATCACCAGTGCAAGTAGTTCTTATCACTTGGCTATAATTCCAAGTTAAGTTCTCAAAGACAGGAGGTCAATGCTATTACACGCATAATGACAACAATGGGCCGGAAATGAAATACCTCTTGCACTCGCGCATCTTTCCAGTGAGCTCCTCCAACTGTCGACTCTGCCTGTTCGAGTCCTTAATCTTCTCCAATTTCTGAAACCCATTTCTGCCACACAACAAATCAAATCACTCATCACACAAAACGCCTATAGACTTCGAATTTCGTACGTACAACATAGGTAGTCAAACCAATGCCATCAACCAAAAACATCAGCTACGTCATCCTAATCGACACCAATTCAAGTAAAACAACAATTCACTAGCAGTAAACGGTTCAAACACACAAACACACGCAGCATATTTATACATACAAATAAAAAGGGTGGAAATGCTTACGATAGAGCTCGGAAAATATCAGCGATCTGTCCGTCGATCTCGGCGAGCTCCTCGCTGATCGCCGATAACGAAGCCATCTAAAAACAATCAACCCGAAACAACCTCTAACTCGTTCTTCTACGCATCAAATGCCCCAATGTGCAACCTCAAATGACGAAATTAAGGTATCCAACGCCCTAAAAACTTCGCAATCCCAATGCAAGCCGGCAGCCAGAACAAAACTTCTCTTTGTAATGCCACTCGTGGATGTTCGAGATAAATTTGCTGCCGCCGTTCAGATCCGAGGAATGCAGGACCTATGCAAATTGCAAAAATGGATCTGATCGAGATCCTCGGGTTTTGATGATTCGGGACCTATGAGCTGTTATCGTGATGTCCAAACATTTCTGTTTAATGATGTTTTTATTTGTTTGTTTTTAGGTTCAGCATGTCATGTCCAGAAAGTTTTAAGAAATAATACCCGATTATTCGGCCGTTAAGACCGGCGAGTGGGACCCACCCACGCGTTTCCTTATCGCCATCATTATTTCCATTCTCGCCGCCATAACACTTTTGTCGCTGTAATTTTAAAACCCTATTATATACAATATGCACTGTCCTAATTTTAGCGTTGAACAAAACTTTGCCTCCTACCCGAATTATAGGAATCTTCCTCCAACCTCGTGTATAGTGACAATTAATAGTCATTAAATATTTTTAATGACTTTTCTTCTAACAATTTCAGCGACAATTATTAGCAGTATTTTTTTAGCGTCACTAAATAAAAATCACTAGAAATATTTAGAGATCATAGATTGTCGTTATATAGAGGGTAGGAGGAAGATTTCCCCAATCGGGGTATCAGCCAAAAAGAAGGTTAGTGTAGCAAGTAGTTTGTTACTATAATTTATGAGAATGACACTTGACTGTCCCAAAGAAGAAAAAAATGTTAAAATGTACAAAGAGTAGCAAATAATTGCTTTCCTTGATCGATAACGTCCGATTAATGATAAGCATAATAAGACAAGAGCTCGACTTTGTTTTCCCTAATTCCAAAATACAATGAATTAGACTGAAAAAATATCTAAAAAATATCAAATTTAGATATTTGTACCCTTTTCTTTTGACAATATGGATGTTATGAGCCAAGAGACCCTGTAAAAGGAGACAAAAAAATGAAAGTTCTTTAGGAAGGAAATTTGATAAGGCAGGCAGTGGCGGCACTTACTCATGACCAAGGGGGGCCATGGCACCCCCCAAACTTTTGGAATTTTTTTTTCTTTAGTTCTTTAAATAGTAGTTATTCTTATTTAACATATTTACGAAAATGTTATTATATCATAACATTAATTAGTTAGGGTTTTCTTTTATTATGTTTTTGATTCTTTGTGTCATCAGGCGTCATTGTCTTCTTCTTTTCATTCTTTTGCTCAAACTTCATTCTTCCAGGTTCCAAATTTCAATTCTCTAGATTACACGAATCGATCAAGGTTAATTTTTTTTTCTTTTGTAGTTTAAATTTTTATAGCATGTTAACTTATACGTGACTATTGTACTCCTATAATTAATATCACATTAGTAATACATCTATACCGTAAAAGTTAAGCTTCTTTCATGCAAGATTAGTAATTCGTTGTTCACTAACTTTACCAAGTAAATAAATCACTAAGAATATTAAATTAAATGATAACTAGTCGTTATATAGAGGGTAGGAGGAAGATTTCCCCAATCGGGGTAGCAGCCAAAAAGAAGGTTAGTGTAGCAAGTAGTTTGTTACTATAATTTATGAGAATGACACTTGACTGTCCCAAAGAAGAAAAAAATGTTAAAATGTACAAAGAGTAGCAAATAATTGCTTTTCTTGATCGATAACGTCCGATTAATGATAAGCATAATAAGACAAGAGCTCGACTTTGTTTTCCCTAATTCCAAAATACAATGAATTAGACTTAAAAAATATCTAAAAAATATCTAATTTATATATTTGTACCCTTTTCTTTTGACAATATGGACGTTATGAGCCAAGAGAACCTGTAAAAGGAAACAAAAAAATAAAAGTTCTTTGGGAAGGAAATTTGATAAGGCAGGCAGTGGCGGCACTTACACATCACCAAGGGGGGCCATGGCACCCCCCAAACTTTTGGAATTTTTTTTTTCTTTAGTTCTTTAAATAGTAGTTATTCTTATTTAACATATTTACGAAAATGTTATTATATCATAACATTAATTAGTTAGGGTTTTCTTTTATTATGTTTTTGATTCTTTGTGTCATCAGGTGTCATTGTCTTCTTCTTTTCATTCTTTTGCTCAAACTTCATTCTTTCAGGTTCCAAATTTCAATTCTCCAGATTACACGAATCGATCAATTTTTTTTCAATTTTTTTTCTTTTTTAGTTTAAATTCTTATAGCATGTTAACTTATACGTGACTATTGTACTCCTATAATTAATATCACATTAGTAATACATCTATACTGTAAGAGTTAAGCTTCTTTCATGCAAGATTAGTAATTCGTTGTTCACTAACTTTACCAAGTAAATAAATCACTAAGAATATTAAATTAAATGATAACTAGTCAATGAGCAATTTATTCTGCATTTATACCACTATAATGAACAAGCATTTTCGATTATGAATATGGTCAAAACTCAACTCCAAAATAAGATGGATGATGATTTTTTCACGAATTCTTTGATTGTGCACATTGAGAGAGATATTATTGAGATGTTTGCTATAAACTCGATCATTGATGACTTTCGTAATAACGTGGAGTTCCACTTTGACCATCAATGTATAGAATTACTTTTCTTATGTTTTCTTGTTTTGTGAAACCTTAACGAACTATTTCTAATTTTAATATTTTTTATTTTTAATGTTTTATGCAAAGTTGAACTTTCTTAATTCTTTTATTTTCATCAATTTTTTTAATACATTTTTGGCCCCTGCGAGTTGACTTTCTGGATCCGCCCCTGAGGGCAGGAGATAAATGATCTCTTAAGAGTTGCGAGTAGGTGCTATCAAGATATTATTCGAATCTTTATTCCTTTTTTATGGAATGAGCAGTTTTGTTCATGATTAAACATTGTGATACGTCAAGGAGGATGCGATCTCTAATCCTCCCAGTAACTTTGGCGATAAGATGTGTGTGATATGTGTAACAAAATAAAAAGATTGGATTTTAATTTGCCTTTCATACATCCAAGTCATAGAAGTGCTTACAAACCTAGCATTTCTTGCTATTTTGTGTGCCACCTAGTTTCTTTTCTCCTAACCTGGTTCACATCAAAGGTACCAAAGCTTCGAGCTTTGTGTTTGATATCCAAGATTAAAGACCACAGTTGCAAAAAAAATCTTCTTGTTCGCTTTCGATAGTTGTTATTACTGCATCGACATCCCCGTCCAATGTTGTTGTTTCAAAACCACATTGCATTGCAGAAAGCACGTAGGCTGGTACGATCTCCGCTAGTCTCTGGATCCAGAAGTCCTGGTAATTTCTTTGCCATCTATGCAAAACAAAAGATAATGGCTGCCATGTCCGAGTCAAGCAGTTTGATCGCCTTGGGTTTCACCTTGGCTTCTTTAAATGATTTAGGTTCGAAGTAGCAGCAAAAATGATGTCCAACACATTGCGTTGGGCTCCTCTATAAATGACCTCATTCCAGTTTTTCCAGATGAACCAACATGATATTAAAGATAGCTCAAGCTCCTCTCTCGTTGATCTTTCCTTTATGTCTTTCCACCACCATATAATCGACGTCTCACCTTATCACTCTCTGTGCAAATTATGGGGGCATAATACCAAGATCTGTTGCTAAGCTATCAATTCTTTTCCAGAATCTGCACCGTGATCTCCTCTCTTTTGTTGCTAAGCTATCAATTCTTGATCTTGACGTCTTGCCGGGTTCCGATGAACGACCTTGGTATCTAATTCCGCTCTCAGCGAGTCGTCGTATTCTGCTTCTTTCATGGATATTGATGGGTTCAGCTTGAATTTCCTTCCGCACTCGATATACCCATGACCCAGATTTTAGCAAAATAGGAAAAAATTGTTAACCTTCCATACGGACCATACCTGTAGGTGACCGACAATTGCTGATGATTTTGGTTAGTCCGAACAGATGAACCTCTCTTCAATTGCTTTTCGACATTCGCCAATGCCCTGACTCGAAGAAATGCGCCCGAAGCTGTACCATTGGAACTTGTATCGACCTCCAGGCATCTACCAGTTCTTTTGCCAGCCAGTTGTCTCGTTTAGGAACAAATTGTAGATTCACTCTCAAAATAGGCTCATGGATAAGCCTAACAACGATGGTTGGTCATCTCCTTCATAATCCTTTAGAATCAACATCGTTTTGCTGAACGATCAAGGCCATTCCTTCAGAATTTTGCAGTTGTCGAACTCAATTTCGAACTGGAACAAAATGAGATTTCTGCCCACGCATTTGATTTTGACATTCTTCGTCGGCTTCCAAATGCTAAGCATGATATTCTTTTGCGCTTTCAAATTATAAGATTTCTTGCTTAACAAATTCCCAGTTAAACACATGGCTCCCTTCTTCCACATATATACCATTTCATCCTCTGATCCCATCATTTAAGTTATCAAGACATACAAATTTGAGGTTTTTTTTCGATGGCATAGGTTTTTGCCATTTTAGCTTCAACACAAATTTCACATGCTTTATGTGAGTCAAAATCCATTTTAGACAAAAAACCATTTTTCACTAGCTTTTGTATGGAACCGTAATTTACATGACCTAATCTACGATGCCATAAATTAGGAGATTCCAACAAGTAAGCAGAAGAAATAATTTTATTAATATCGGAATTTGGTACAACTTTAGGCACGATGGTCATTACATTTAACTTAAACAGACCATCACATAAGTACCCTTTTCCTACAAACATCCCACTTTTAGTGAGTACAAATTTATCGCTCTCAAACACTAGCTTGAAACCATTCTTACTCAACAATGAGCCTGACACTAGATTCTTCCGAATGTCTGGCACATGAAGCACATTGTTGAGACTCAATTCCTTTCCGGATGTCATCTTTAAGACCACCTTGCCCATTCCTAGCACCTTTGAAGAAGAAGAGTTTCCCATGAACTGATTCTCGTTGTTGGCGCTCTCATATGTAGTAAACATACTTCGCTCGGAGCACACATGTCGAGTAGCGCCTGTGTCTACCCACCACTGTTTGGGATTTCCAACCAAGTTGACTTCGGATACCACCGCAGATAAATTCAAATCTGTCACGTCCTCGGTGATTTTGGTAACTTCGGTCACATTGGCTTGAGAATTCTTTCCTTTAAAGTTTCCTTTGTTTTTGCGACAATCCTTAGCACGATGGCCAGCTTTGCCGCACACATAGCAATTCCCTTTGAACTTCTTCTTCTCACCGCCTTTGGAATTTGAGCCGCTAGCTCCACTTGGACCATCGGAATCGGAAATTTTCCTCCTCTTTGATGGACCTTGCTCGACCACGTTTGCCTTGGCCTCATGATGATAATTACCGGCCTTCTTCTCGGACTGGCGATTATCCTCCTCAATCCTCAATCTGACGATCAAATCCTCGAGCTTCATCTCCTTGCGTTTATGCTTCAAATAGTTCTTGAAATCTTTCCAAGTAGGTGGCAATTTTTCAATCAAAGCTGCCACTTGAAAAGACTCTCCAAGTACCATCCCTTCCGCATGAATATCATGTAGAATAAGCTGAAACTCTTGGACTTGACTAATCACTGTCTTAGAATCCATCATCTTGAAATCAAGGAATTTGCCAACTACAAATTTCTTTGAGCCGGCATCTTCCGTTTTGTATTTCCTTTCCAAGGATTCCCACAATGCTTTCGCATTGGCCATTGGACTGTATACGTTATACAACGCATTGTCCAATCCATTGAGGATGTAGTTCTTGCACAAAAAATCCGAATGCTTCCAAGCATCCACGGCAGCCACTGTTTGCCGGTCAGGATTGTCACCAAGATCTGGTGCATCCTCTTGCAAGAACCTTGCCAAATTCAAGGTGGTAAGATAGAACAACATTTTCTGTTGCCATCTCTTAAAATCCTTTCCGTTGAACTTTTCCGGTCTTTCACCAAGTCCAACAGAACCATGACTAGGTGCCACATAAGGTGTCGCATACACAGTCCCACCACTGTGTTGCACGTTGGGATGAACCGGTCCACTTTCCGAATTGGTTTCACTAGTAGTCATTGTTGTAAATCTATCAACAGATTAGAACAACAATTAGTAAACAGTCCAGTCTAACACAAAAAATTATAACGAAAATAGAGTATAGCAATCACTAAAATTAAATTCAGAAACTGAAAATAATTTTAGTATAAAGTACTGCAGAATCAAAATATGAAACGAAATTTTGAAAACTCTGTTTTAGAAAAACTATTACGAAATTCGAAAACAATGATTCTACACATGCAACACAAAGTGCGAATAAAGTCTTAAGATTGTTGTTTAAATTATATACTTTGTGTATACTTGTGCAGAAAACAACTAAGTACGTAAATACTGAAAAGTAGTTTAGTAAACAGAACAAATAGTATTTGCAAGAACAATTAAATGAACTCACTGCAAAATCAGACAAAACAGCAATAGAGAACCGAGGCGTGAATTTGATTCACTGTCCTTAAGACTTTATTCGTCCCGCAACGGTGCTGACGGTTCTTGACGACAGTCTCCCAGGATACAACGGTAGTACGTCTGAAATAGGAGCACTCCAAATTTGCAGAAAGTATTTCGGGATTCATTCATGTAACTTCTGTAAACTGACTCGTTTTTATACACAGATTATTCACTGGGGGGTGCAACTCTTCACAGCTGGTTGGTTGGAAAGGAAAGGTTACAACCTTTCGGAAAAGAAATTAAATAAATAAAATTTATTTGTCCCAAAAAGAATAAAGCCTGATTGGGCCTAGCCCTAGCCCAAGCCCAAGCCACGGACCGGGACGGGGCGGCGAGCGCGTGTGGTGGACCTTGGGTCAACCTAGGTCCTCCCTCCTTACAAAACATGGGTACCCCCAAGGGGCCCATCCCTTAGCTCAAGGCTAAGCCTTATAAGGAGACAACATTGGCTTTATCTCTTCAATGTGGGATACTCTTTTCCTTTCAAGGTGAACCACTAACTTTAGCTTCAATTTTCTCATTCACTTCTCATTCATTTTTAAACATGTGAATATACACGATCATCTATTCCAATAGATGAACGTGAATTAATTTGTTCCTAACCAAGCTATGGTTTGGAACCCATTTGAAAATTGAGTCAAAGTTGCTTCTCCACAATGGGTTTAAAACCCAATTCCAACACTCTCTTCTTCGAACTCCACGAGACTCATTGCAAAGCTTAATACTACGTACAATACCAATGGAAAAAGAAAAAGAAGGTTAGTGTAGCAATTAGTTTGGTACTATAATTTACAAGGATGACACTTGACTGTCTAAAAAAAAATGATAAAATGTACAAAGAGTAGCAAATAGTTACTTTCCTCGATTGATAACTTCCAATTAAGGATCAGAATAATAAGACAAGAACTCGACTTTGTTTTCCCTAATTCCAAAATACAACGAATTAGACTGAAAAAATATCTAAAAAATATCAAAGTTAGATATTTGTATCCTTTTCTTTTGACAATCTGGACGCTATGAGTCAGAAGAACCTGTAAAAGTAGACCAAAAAAAATGGTAGTTCTTTGGGAAGGAAATTTGATAGAGCAGAAGATAAGTGAGACGCCAAAAAGAGCTAATCAATATTGAACCATTACAAAGAAAACTAAATTTGATAGTTGGGCAAAGGATCCCTCAAGAGTTGTAAGTAGGCGCTGTCAAGGTATTATTCGAATCTTTATTCCTTTTTATGGAATGAGCAATTTTGTTCATGATTAAACATCGTGATACGTCAAGGAGGATGCGATCTCTAATCCTCCCAATAACTTTGGCGATAAGATGCGTGTGATCTGTGTAACAAAATAAAAAGAATGGATGTTAATTGGCTTTCTTGCATCCAAGTCATAAAAGTGCTTACAAACCTAGCGTTTCTTGCCGGTTTGTGCCCCACTTGGTTTCCTTTTCTCCTAACCTGGTTCACATCAAAGGTACCAAAGCTTCGAGCTTGGTGTTTGATATCCAAGATTAAAGACCACAGTTGCAAAAAAAATCTTCTTGTTCGCTTTCGATAGTTGTTATAACTGCATCGACATCCCCGTCCAATGTTATTGTTTCAAAACCACATTGCATTGCAGAAAGCACAGCTTCTAGGCAGCTGGTACGATCTCCGCTAGTCTCTGGATCCAGAAGTCCTGGTAATTTCTTTGCCATCTATGCAAAACAAAAGATAATGGCTGCCATGTCCGAGTCAAGCAGTTTGATCGCCTTGGGTTTCACCTTGGCTTCTTTAAATGATTTAGGCTCGAAGTAGCAGCAAAAATGATGTCCAACACATTGCGTTGGGCTCCTCTATAAATGACCTCATTCCAGTTTTTCCAGATGAACCAACATGATATTAAAGATAGATAACTCAAGCTCCTCTCTCGTTGATCTTTCCTTTATGTCTTTCCACCACCATATAATCGACGTCTCACCTTATCACTCTCTGTGCAAATTATGGGGGCATAATACCAAGATATGTTGCTAAGCTATCAATTCTTTTCCAGAATCTGCACCTTGATCTCCTCTCTTTTGTTGCTAAGCTATCAATTCTTGATCTTGACGTCTTGCCGGGTTCCGATGAACGGCCTCGGTATCTGATTCCGCTCTCAGCGAGTCGTCGTATTCTGCTTCTTTCATGGATATTGATGGGTTCAGCTTGAATTTCCTTCCGCACTCGATATACCCATGACCCAGATTTTAGCAAAATAGGAAAAAATTGTTAACCTTCCATACGGACCATACCTGTAGGTGACCGACAATTGCTGATGATTTTGGTTAGTCCGAACAGATGAACCTCTCTTCAATTGCTTTTCGACATTCGCCAATGCCCTGACTCGAAGAAATGCGCCCGAAGCTGTACCATTGGAACTTGTATCGACCTCCAGGCATCTACCAGTTCTTTTGCCAGCCAGTTGTCTCGTTTAGGAACAAATTGTAGATTCACTCTCAAAATAGGCTCATGGATAAGCCTAACAACGATGGTTGGTCATCTCCTTCATAATCCTTTAGAATCAACATCGTTTTGCTGAACGATCAAGGCCATTCCTTCAGAATTTTGCAGTTGTCGAACTCAATTTCGAACTGGAACAAAATGAGATTTCTGCCCACGCATTTGATTTTGACATTCTTCGTCGGCTTCCAAATGCTAAGCATGATATTCTTTTGCGCTTTCAAATTATAAGATTTCTTGCTTAACAAATTCCCAGTTAAACACATGGCTCCCTTCTTCCACATATATACCATTTCATCCTCTGATCCCATCATTTAAGTTATCAAGACATACAAATTTGAGGATTTTTTTCGATGGCATAGGTTGTGATCCTAACAAATACCTATACAGACGCCACAGATAAATATAAGTAATGAGATACAAAATAAAATAGAGAAATGTGAACAAAATTGAACCTTGTGGGAGGGTCTAAAAAGGGATGAAAGGAAGGTAGTTTAGAGCTAGTAACTGAGGAAGACCCTGCAAACCCCAGAAGACAGGAACAGAGAAGCACGGGACCGCTAGAGAGAGCTCCTTAGACTGGCAAGAGGGCTTTCTTCATGTGACCATATTTATCATGGTATGATTTAAATCCAGTATGAATGTTTTTTTTTTCTTTTCATGTATTTTCGTTCTTAATGTGTGGGTACATATTTTTTTTTCTTTTACATTTATTTATCCCAAAAGAATGGTTTTTTTTTTCACCTAATTTTTTTACTAACTATTTTATCTTACATGTGTTTAAAGCAACAGCGTGTTGATTTGCAGTTTTCTGCACCTATTTTGATCCGTATTTTTCCAAAGTGGCCTTATTATACATGTGTCAAGTTATTACAATACCATATGAAGTCCTTCCAATTGTCAAACATCTGCCACGTCGTGACCCACCAGTTAGACTCTTGTCAGATGCAAGCCCCAATGATTATCCTTTTAATTCCCAAGGCAGTGTCCCCGCACATGATTTCAACCACAGATGCCCCAAGCCCCCAATATTCACCACCATCATCATCATCGAGAGGTAGAAAGGTTATGGTTGTGTTGGCAATGGGACGACGCGTTGTCGGTGTTAAAGGGTTGCAAATGGTTAATAAAAACAAGATTCAGTGATTATGATATATTATTTGACAGTGCAGACGCTAATTCAAGGTGGTCTTGCGGTAGTTATTGGTCGCAAAAGATCAGTGGAGATGATATATGGTGGTTGTGGTGAGGTTGTGATGGTGTTGGTGGTGGTTAATGATGTTATTGCGGTGGTTCAATGGTGCTTTTGGGTCATTAGTGGAAGTGAGATCAAATCTGGTGGTTGCAGGTGAGGTTGTGATGGTGTTATTGGTTGTTGAGGATACAGTGGTACGACGGAAGTTGTTGGTCGCAAATGGTGGTGGAAAAAAGATCTGATGGTTGTCGCTGAGGCTATGATGGTGTTGGTGGTGCTCGAGGGAAGTGTTCGGTGGTTAGACGACAAGTATAGGTCACGAATGATGTTGGGGATCAAATCTTGTGGTGTGGGTGGGTATGATATTGACGATGGTGTCAAAGGGGTTGATGATAATTTTGATGGTAGGCGTGGGTAGCGAGGAGTGGTGAGAATGGTGGCTTATTTTTTTGGTACAAAGGAAAAGAAACGTGAACAAACTTAATGGGAGGGCCTCTCGAACGCCACTCCACACATATCAGCCATCAGGAGGCTGTTTAAATCACTAAGTATATCCCTAATGCAAACATATTGGACTGTTTGTTCAACACCTATGTTAGCCAAATAATCCGCACATTGGTTGCCTTCGCGCATGGTGTGAATCAGAGTACTTCCCATTTCAGATATGATCTTCCGGCAGTCTTCCACCATCGCTCGCAGGGGGTGGTTCTGGGTGACGTCTTCCATGATCAGGTGAATTGTAGAAGTAGAGTCTGTTTCCACCATTGTTCTCAGTCATTTCCTTTCTTTTATTGTAATAAAACCTCTATGTATACCCCAGATTTCTGCTGCTAGGCTCGTGTTTTGGCCAATGTAACCATAGAAGCCCTCCAGCCATTTCCCTTGATCATCTCTAATAACTCATCCATAGCCGCTCTTTCCAGGGTTACCTTTGGCTACTCCATCAATGTTGACTTTAATGAAACCTACATCTGGGAAGAACCATTTGATTAGCTTAGTAATTTTCATGGTCTGCTTAGTGTTACATAGGTGAAAGGCCACCGAAACTTCCCTTGCCAAGTGTTTGCTGAGGTATAAGGCTTCCACCAAAGGTGTGTGTTTGTTATCAAACACAGTCTTGTTCCTGCACTTCCAGTTAGTCCACATAATAGAAACAAATAAAATGTCACAGGGGTATTCATGAAATTGAATGTCTTTTATGTTAACCCCTTTCCAGAACCAATAAAGCACATCATGATTTTGAAGTTGCTGGATATGATTTTTATCAAGTTGTGTAGACCAGATTTCGCTAGCATACTTACAACTCCATAGCACGTGAAGAGTGGTTTCCTCGTATCTATGGCATCTAGGGCAGAGATTAATATATGTCATACCACGTATTTTCCTAAAGGAATTCATGGGGAGTCTATTGTGTAGGGCAGTCCAAATGAATCCTTTAAGCTTTTGGGGTATGGACATTTTCACACTTTACTCCATATGTTGAAGGCAGGAGGGGACAGTTGGGAGTTTTGGGTGGTGATAGTGACAAAGGCAGCTTTAGTGGAGAATATTTCATTACCTGAGGGGCCC
This sequence comes from Escallonia rubra, assembly GCA_033065855.1. NCBI lineage: Eukaryota > Viridiplantae > Streptophyta > Magnoliopsida > Escalloniales > Escalloniaceae > Escallonia > Escallonia rubra. Next base: position 18,043 of record JAVXUO010000112.1, on the reverse strand, counting down.
CAACAAGGGGTGTCTTGGAGAACACTGAATTTAGCTAAAGGGGTGTTGATGATTTCAGTGGTCTCAAAGGTAGATAGATCATTTTCTATCTCAGTGATATTCCAACTTTTATTTGCTATAATGTCGATGACTTTCATGTTAGGATTACCTCTCAAACTATCTTTATTTAAGGGTTTATTACCACACCACCAATCATCCCAAATGGAAATTTTGGAACCATCTCCCACAATCCACTTGGTACCTTTAACCAAAGTTTCTTTCGCGCTTAGGATTCCTTTCCAAACACCTGAAGTCTTATGTTTTTTTTTACCATAGTCTTGGATTATTGGGGGCTTTGTATTTGGCTTTAATCACCTCAACCCAAAGTTTACTTTCTCCTTTTATGATACTCCATCCGAGTCTAGATAGCATGGAAATATTGTTATCTTTAGTTTTGCGAATGCCCAATCCCCCCAAATGTTTCGGGCAGCAAACAGTATCCCAGTTAATGAGATGGATTCTTTTTAAAGTACTGGTGTCCCCCCATATGAAGTCTCTATTCAGTTTATCCAATTTATTACAAATACTCATGGGGAGGGGATTGGTTTGCATGGTGTACATCGGTAAAGCAACAATAACAACTTGAACTAAAGTGACTCTACCACTTTGAGATAGCAATTTGGTCTTCCATCTAGCAAGTTTGGTTTGAACTCTCTCAATAATATGGGAAAATTTATTTTTAGAGAGTCTCTTGTGTATAAGGGGGATTCCAAGGTACATGCCTAAATTTTTAGTGATGGGAATACCATTCATGTTCTTTAGGGCATAGGCTTCATGTCTAGGAATGTTTTCAGAGATAAACATTTTGGATTTAGCCAAATTAATATTTTGACCAGCTTCTTCACAAAAAATATTAAGAACCTCAAGCATGTGTTTGCAATTTTTCTTAGTAGCAGTAGCAAAAAGCATAAGATCATCTGCATAGAATAAATGGGAGATGGAAGGTCCTGTTTTCGAGGCCCGTAAACCCATCCACTTTTTAGAATTAGTTTTCATACATATGAGGTTTGAGAGCCTTTCCATGCATAGGACAAAGAGATAAGGAGAGAGAGGGTCTCCTTGCCTGATACCTCTTCCCAACTGAATGTGATTGGTTATTTCCCCATTCCAGAGGAAGGACATGTACTTCCCCATCACGCAGTCCATAATCAGATCAATGAGGTTCTGGGGGAATTTGAATTCTTGAAGAGTGTGCTTTATGAATTGCCATTTTAATTTATCGTAAGCTTTCTCGAGGTCAATTTTCCAGATCATGCCTCCTTGTTTACCCTTTTTGGCTTTGAGAGAATGGAGAATTTCCTGGGTTATGCAAATATTGTCAACCGAATGTCTACCAGGGAGAATGGTGGCTTATGCAGTGCTAAAATGCAAAAGGAACAGATTGCAAGCTATGGGAATGAGAAACTTGAACTAGTAGGCCCTTACGCTGCCTCTACATTTGGAGCAAGCAGAATTCAGCCTAGTGTGGGGATATAATGTTTTTAGAAATTTCCTAAAGTTTTTTGACACATTTGAGCAGGTGGCTGGTTCCAAACGTAGCCATGTTTCAACGATGAAGATTTCGTTAAAGAGGATTTCTTTACAGAGTTATAGGCAAACTATACCTAGGACTTCAATAAGATGGTTCCAGATCCTAAGAGTAAAAACAAATCTATGGACACTTTCGTTGAAATTTAGGCCTTCGCTTACATTTAGCTATTATTGCAAGGCTTCTTTATATTGGTTTTGTAGGTTCTCCAACTATTGTGTATTCAAAAGTCTTTAATTTCCGGTTGGTGGTGTAGGTCAGGGTAGCTTGTTATAGCTTGAGTCACAATAATCAAAACTCTTACGTTTTTTTCCTTTGTTTTTCTTGTTTATGCTACTGGTTGTATTGCTTTTCTTTGGGGTCAAGGAAGGAGTTTGAGTAAGTTCGTAGGGTAATTCTTAATCGTTGTTACAACCTATTTATATTCCATCGTCGACCTTTATGGCCAAAGCACACATAGCTTTTGTCGAAGTAAGGTACAAATGCGGGAGCATGTTATATAACTACTTAAATCAGAAGTTACTTTGGCAAAAGTTATAACTGCTTTGGCAACATGACCAACCTTTTTTAGTTGTGAATCCTTTACTTGTATATGTTGTTAGGGTTTTGAATTGCGGCAATTAAGCTATATATGCCGGCGACTTTCATCGTAGCTTGAGTAAAGTTATGTTTCTTGTATGTTTGCCCTTGCATTAACAAAAGCCACTGAATTTTTGAATCAAAAGAAACACTGCATTCGTTGGTAACATAACCATACTACGATGTAACGAAAGTTTGAAATATTTGAAATAGTTGGAAGGAAGAATACTGTAGAGACAGAGGAGAGTTATGTGCATCGAATGGGTTAAAGACAAGTTGTGTTCTTTGATATACATGAAAAAAAGAAAGAGGAATGTCTTGATATGTCTTAAAATAGTTTTCGTAGGCACAGCTCAAAGCAACAAAGTTTTAATATAGTTAAAATGTGTAATAAGAAAAATATCCACAACGACTTCGTAGTATAACGTAATATATCTTCAATAATCATGTTTTAAAAAACTATTCTAGAACACGCAACATATCACAATATTAAGACTATAGATGGGTCGAGTTAGGCGCAAGTACTTGGGTTCACACAAAAATGCAATTATTTAAAAATTGACCCAGTCCAACCCTAGTGCTCGACATGACTAGTCTAATGCAATTTGTATACGCTCGATTAAAGATTGAATGAAGTAGAAAAAGTATTTTAAAGTTATGAGCGACAAAAGTTTTCATCACAATAAAAAATTAAAAAAAGGAGACAATGTTTCAGATCGCGTCACGTGGTATAAATTTGTCTTTTTTCGTGGTAATCCGGCTGGAGTGTCGGCCATTATTTCTTCTTATTATTCAATCTCAGACTCCAATCTTTTCCATTTTCGGATTGTGATCAAAGTTTCTTGGATCTTAGCCATTTCTCTTAAGTTTGCTGACAGGCCTATATCAGATAATGAAATGGTATGTGCCGTGTAAAGAAAAACGAAGTGCTACTGTGGACTTATACTAAGAAAAATGCTTGTTATCAAAAGTAGTAAAACCTGGTAGTGTTTATCGGAAATTTAAAGTGTCCTTTATTGATGCTGTCTAGTTCCAAGTTTCCATATCAACTTGGGACAAAAGATTATTTTCAAGATGATTTTGCTGATCAAGAATTGACTACTTATTTTTTGTATCTAATAAACATCGCTATAAGTAATTATAAAAAGTTTATGTGGGTGCCAGGAATTAATCTCTTGGACTTAAGAAACACGAGTCAACTTCATTGCCACGTGAAGTGAATCTATCTGTTCTTATATTTTACTAGTAAATTGCAATAATTTTCCAATAACTTATTTGTGAAATGGAAAAATAACTTCCGGGTTCTGTTAATTTACCAACAGATCACAATGATTTTCAACTAACTTAATTTATGATTGAGAAATATGCGCCAGATTAGCAAAACTAGAACCTTTTTGTACGAGGACCACACTCCAAGGTGGGAGCGCCGCCATCTCCACAACGATATGGTTATATAGACGTCTTATCATCACAACATTAACTCACTAAACGAAACTGGCCAACCTTGTAGCTTAATTTAAAAATTGCATCTTTTTTTGCTAAATAAGAACCACATTTGTTGGTGTTGAGGGAATCGGAGACAATGCTATCACAGTTTCTGCAACAAGAAGAATGCAAATATACATTGGATTAAAAGCTGACAGAGGAGTACTGCATGAAAGTAACTAATGAGAAGTGATTCTATGACAAGGATGGCAAAACTTGAGGTTGTTCAGAGGAAAGGTGAGGCATTACTTACCTTCTTAATCATTTTTTAAGAAGATTAAAAACTTGCTAAAAGGACATTAGGACTGCAGGTTTAGTCACTTATGTACACTAATTACACAAACTTTGTCAAGTCATTCATTGTCGGGAATAAATATTGCGTGGTTCTGAATTATTTGCCCCGATCATTTAGGACTTTCGGATCGAAAATTTTAATGGGATAAAGGGAAGGATTAAATGAGACCGAAAACCATTTTAAAACATATCAAACGTTCATAGTGGTCAGGACCATCAGCCTTAGACTACTTAATACTTTTTTACATGTCTAGGGTTTGACAAGAACTGTCATTTAAGGAAAAAATGAGTGGGACGTATGATGTGTAGAATCTAAAATTAGATTATGATAATTCAAAAACTTTTATCACACTCTGCGTAATAAGTAGAGAGCGACTGTCTATTACATAATTTATGTAACTTCTTATCAAGTACTAGTAATTACTTGGACAAATGACACGAGCTCTAGTAACTTACTTTATAATTGAGAAGACTCCCAAGATTACCATATATGCTATGTCCAAAATATAAGGTGCACTTGTAGAAAATCATTAAATCAACATCTTTTTTGTACGGGCTAAACCCACGTCCCCATCTACTAAATTAATGCTTTTTAAAAATTTAAATAGTATTTTTAAAAAACATGAGTAATTATTACAGTCTATTTTACTCTTTTTTACTTGAGTTAATTACGTGATTGACCATCGAACTATTAGACAAATTTTACTTTGACCACTGAACTTCGATTTGTGTCAAAGTGACCATTGAATCCTTCAATCGATCTCAATTAAGTCACTCCGTTTATTTTAGTCGGTTAACTGCCCATGTGCAAGGCACATGATGCTTAATTAAGGGGCAAAATTGTCAAATGATAAAAGAACAAGATTCTCTTTTACTTCTTTTTTTCCCTTCTGATTTTTGGTCTAACTTTTCTTCAATTGACCCCAACAATTTTTTCTTCTTCTTTAATTGACCCCAAATATATTTTATTTGGGGTATTGCAGAAGCGGCGACAGGGCTGGGGTATTATAGCGACAATAGTGGTGGGGCTGTAATTTTGCGGTGGTTGGGCTATAGGGATGAAGGTGTGGCGGTGGTGATGGGTGTTGAGCATTGGGTGAGCTAAGGCTGCGGCTTGGCCGTGGTGGTGATGGGAGAAAGAGGAAGAAAGAAGAAAGAAGGGGGTTGAAAAAGAGAAGAAAAAAGAGAGTGACGAAATTACCCTTCAATTTAGTCACTTAACGAACTTGGGATGGACGGAAGCTAACGGAGTGACTTAATTGAGATCAATTGAAGGATTCAATTGTCACTTTGACACAAATGGAAGTTCAGTGGTCAAAGTAAAATTTGCCTAACAGTTCGATGATCAACCGCAAAATTAACTCTTTTTACTTTACTATTCTGACTGACAGACTATTAATGACACTTTTTCATGCTCTTTAATTTCGTTTCGTGACTCTTTAGTGACAAATATTAAGTAAAGTGTCAAACATGAAAGTTTAAACAAACATAACATAAAAACAGAGTGACTTCTCATAGGAAACTCTGAAAAGAAAGGATTAGTGGCGATGCCAAATTTTGTACGACCGCTGTTAAATTAATGTACAATCATAAAAGCAGAAGATACAATCATTGCAAATTACAGACCAAAGGCCAAACTACTGGGATTCCTGGGAACCCTCCCTCTGTAGGCATCAATGAGATGTGATAACGTGACAAGAGAGGCAAAACTTCAGTTTCTTCAGAGGGAAAGGTAAATCCAGAAGGCATTTTTAGGAAAAGATTTACTCAAAGGACACAAATACCCTTGTTGCATTATTCAAGAACTCTCTGTCCTATCAAATGCAAATTCAACTTGGTCAGTTGCATACTTACATCCTATCAAAAGAGGAAACTTTTTGCTGCACACAGACTTCCACAGTCATCATTACCTCACACTGATTATACAAAATCAGTCTAGAGAGAGAGAGAGACCGAGACTCTAGAATCCAATCACCTATATCTAAAATCCAAAATTAGATTATGAAGATAGCTGCATTAAAGCTATGCACTAAGAAAAAGAAAACTCTTAGAATGGGAAGAATGAAATGGTTCTGAGAGGGTGTATTTGTATCTTATGTTTCATGTAAAATGCGTAAAGATTGCGTTTTTCTAAAAATAAAAAAAAATGTAAAGGAGAGTTCTTTTTGAAGTGAAAGGACAAGGAAGCAATAGATTTTAAACAATCCGCTTAGTACTCGTTTAAGCAATATATCATCCCGTGGTGCTGCTATATCTGATTGTACCTTGTGCATAAAAATTTCAAAAGTAGTCGAATAAAGGTTTTAGTAAAAGTAATTTATTATGTTATACGGTTAAGAAAAAACTTATGATAAATTAACCGTTACATCCACACGTGTTATGCTAAAAATAAGACTAATTACATAAACATAAATAAATTCTCTGAACAATAAATAAGTTCGTTGGTGATATTAAAGTTCTGGATAACAGTAACATTTTCAAATTAAGATAACCTGAACAGCCTAATCTGGAATTCACCCCCAAAAACCCAAAATTTGAAGAAGTACCCAATAAATGTTGAACAAGGGCAGTTTTGGTATTTTCCAGAATTACAGCAGAGCAACAATTAATTTTTTTTTGCTATTTCCAGTTGTAAGCTTGTAATGGACCCCCGTAGGCCGTAACTCGCCGATTCCTCTTTCCTTTTTGCTTCTTTGCATGCTCTGTTTCTCGTTCGCGCCCTTTTTCTCCCCTAAGCCTCTCTCTCTGTTTCTCTCTCTCTACGTCACTCTGCTGAACACCCCCGGTTACCTAGTACAGTACGTACACAACTCCGACTTTATCGCCGGAGAAATCGGTCCTCTCCTTTTGGTAAGCGATCAACAAGTCCTATTCCTTTTATATCTCTTTATCCGTCTTGCTGTATAATCATGCGCCCTCTCTGTTTCCATTGAATTTTTGCAAAATTGTATGATAGAACTGGTACATGTTAACGTTGAACTGAACTAGGATCGTACTAAATTTGTTTTAAGAATTCACGAAGAGTAAAAGAGACCAATTTTAATGAAAGAGAGGAGTAGGGGTATGTTTTGATATCTATAACTATGTATACGTATATTTATGTTTATGTGGATGTGACTGTGATGGGTTGTTGGTTAAATGTTTTGTAGGGGAAGTGATGGATTACAGTGAAGTGCCGTTACACAAGAGAACGAGGCATCAGTTTGACCTATTTTACAAGCGGTGCCATGAAGAGAGACAGAAGGCTAAAAGCGGTGGTAGCAGCGACGCCGCCTGTGGTGTTGGTGGTGGCGCCGAGTTGTCAGGGAGCGTGAGTGGAGGTAGAGAGGAGAGGGGATCGGAGGTAAATTTGGCAAAGAAGGGTGAGAATGCAGGTGATGTGAAGGGTTTTGGTTCCCGGAATTCTGAAAAGAAGAAAGGTTTGATTAGCGAATCAAGAAAAGGGTTTAGGAGGGCTAATAATAGAGCTGAGATTGGCGTTGGTTCTGATAGAGATGGAAAGAAGTCAAAAGAGGGCGTTTTAGTGAAAAAGGGGATTAGGGAATTGCAAAAGGATGTGGATTCAAAGAAACTCAGAGGGAACTCGAAAAGGGGGTTGAAGGGAACTAATGCAATTCAAATTGATACAAGTGATGATGAGAATGGTGATGATGGGAGTGATGATGAAGTTGAAATCTTGGATGTGATCTATAACAGTTCAAATAGGGGCTGGCCAAAGGCAAAAGGCAAGGATTCTGATTACATGGATGCTAAAGAGGCGGTTTCATCTGATCAAGAGATAGGTGGAGGTGAGGGGGTCATGAGTGATCAGGGAAAGGAAAGTGGCGTTGCGGGTCAAACACAATTAGATTCCGGATCTTCGAAGGAGAGCCAAACTGATTCTGTGGATTCGATAGATGTAGGTGATGGGGAAAAGAGTGATCAGAAGAAGGAAAGTGGTGTTGTAAATCAAACACCATCGGATTCTGAGAGCCAAACTGATTCGGAGGAGTTAGAATCATCAAGTGAAGAGGACAATGATGATGAGGATGACAAGGATTTTGTAGGTGATGATTCTGATGGGTGTTATTCCAGCTCTTCTAGTGAGGATAGGAATGATAAAGATGAAAATGAAGATGAAGAAAAGGAACAAGAAAAAGATGAAAACGACGAGGTGGTGTTGTTGGAGGAGGACTTGGAGGATGAGGATGATGACGAGTGTAGGGTTGTGGAGATAGAAAGTGTTGTTGGGAAGGGAAAGGAGAAAAGCATTGAGGTTGGACTGAAGCGAAAATACAAACCTAGGCAGGTGAAGGATGCGGAGGGGCTGAGTTCTATTGGTGTGGCTGAGGAGGGGAAAGATGAATTGGAGAGTAGCATTATGGAGGGAGGAAGCATTGATGAGGTAGAAAAGGATAGAAGCATTGAGGGTGGACTAAAGAGAAGAAAGTTTTCTGGATTGGATATCTTGGTGGATTCCAGTAAAGTGAAAAGTGAAGAGACGAAAAGTGTAGCAAATCGCCTTCGATCACGTTCTGTTCCCAAGTCTAAAAGGAGGAAACTGAATCTTGGAACAATTAGTCGCCCATTAACTGTGGATGATCTTGATTCTACCTCTGGGAATGATGAGGATACTGATGAAAATGATATGAAGGATACAGAGCCCGCGTCAAAATCTGGTCAAAAAGGTAGAAGGAAGTTAGTAAAGCGCCCTGTGAGGAATCACATTCGTGGTCCAACAGATTGTGACCTTGTTATTGAGGATGAGCTTGATCCTTTCTCTGGGAGTGATGACGTGGGTGATGAGAATGATGCAAAAGTTTTGCCAAGAACTTCTGCAGAAGTAGAAGGGATATCTAGTAAGCCCACTGAAAGGAGGCACATTGATGCTGTAGGCAACAAAGCGCTTGATCATTCTAAGGGGAACAGAGATGATAGTGATGAAAACGTTGGAAAAGATGTGCTAAACATTGGTAGAAAAGGCAATGGGAAGTTTGAGATGCCCACTGGTGGAAGGCACGTTCATACACGTAAAGGTTTTGACCCTCTCAAGATCCTAACTGATTCAATCTGGGAGAAGGGATCCAGCCTTCTGGAAGACACTGTTCCTCCTAGTCCTGTAGAGGAAGTTCCTGCTGAAACTACATTGGTCTACAAGTTCAGATTCGAAGATGAAGTTCCAAAACCTCCAGAGAAATCCTATTGGGACCAACAATCAGATGTTCTTTTTGAGGAGATGGCGATGGCTCTCAGGTCTTCAGAGATTGGTTCTTCCTCTTCTGCGGTAGGTCCCCAATAAAATCTTGCCTGCGGAAACGGGCAGTTTCCTATTTCTCTATTCTAGTAAAAGAGTACTCAATTCATGCAAACTCTGCTTTTTGTTCCAGTTAAAACAGCAATTTTCTTTCGATATGTGGCCAATTTTAGAAACTTGGAACTCTTTTGGTAGTTCGAACTCATACTTAGTTTGCTTAAAAATCAATAGCTGCATGTGCTGATTACAATTTACAAACGTGTCTTCCTTTTTAATATCAAAATTTTTATGCACCGTACTCTAAACGAGGCTGTTGAGATGGGAAACAACAAGGTCCACACTTCTACGTTGATAGTGGTGAGAAATAGAATTAATGCTAAATGGCTAATTGAGGAATTCGTCTTACACAAGCAAAGTGCTTTTATTCAGCTTGATAGTTTGAGCTTGAAGTCGTTCTCTCTAACTTTAGCCAGATAACATGTGAAGCTTAAGGTCTATTGTTTCGATCTTCTATGTTCTAATGTCTTAACTGTCACCCTTTGATACTTCCATATTCAAGTTTCAACAGTTGGAGGAGTTGAAATCTCTTTGTTTATAGATACATGTGCATACATAAACACAAACACATTATACTCACAAAATATGGTATGGTATGCATATGTATCTATCAGGTCCTTCTGTTATCATGTGTTTCATGCATTATGTTTGTGGAATATCTTCATAATTCCATGTCTGTTAATTGCAATGTCTTAAATGGAGTAGCGTGGTCGTCATGGAGATTTCTTTCGACTCTCTGATTGTTGCATTGAAAGTTGGAAAGCTAAGACTGCAAACTTTTCTTCTCTTCCTTTCTAGAATTTAGATGGTTTATAGTTTCAAATTTTCTATTTCTTTTTTGCTTCTGTGTTCTTTTTTTGGGGGTTTAGTTTTTTGTTCATCTATATCATCTACTGTAGATGAGGGTTCCTGCTTCTTGGGAGATAAGTCCAAGTCTTAAGCGAGACAATAACCTTGCAATCTTTTGGCCTGTATTTTCTGTTTTCCTGCATATGTACTATTATGGATAGTTAGTTTTGGGTCAACGTACATAGGTATAAATATTTGCCTAAAGTAGCATGGAAAACTCCAGTCCATGTCTCTTTCTTAGTGTTACCCACTGTTACGTTCCGTTCATTCCTTCAGCTACTTCTGGATTCAGGTCAAAACGAGTAGACCCTTAAAAGCGAGAAATAAAGGCAAACGCTAATGACCACCATTTCTGCTGCCTCCTCTGGGAGTAAGCATCAATCTACGGCAATACAAACTTGTAAGCTGATCAATAGTTAGACTTTTATCCCTAAGCACCAACAATGGTGAAGAGTCATTTTCACTGGCGCTGAAATTTCTCGCCTTTTTCCTTCGAGAATTGATGTCCTCTACTTTTGGCAAGTTTATGATGATAGCCTGAGGCGATAGCAAACCTACTTTTATAAACATCGAGTATTTCTTACTCAGGAAAACCACGAAATCTCGGATTGCAACTCCTGAAAGTTCCAGTTGCAGGTCATGTTGCTTAACATTGCTTATCATCAACTTAGCCATGGAAATGGTTTGAGGGAATTCCTAGTAAAAGTCCTGTTCCCCTTGTGGTGGACCAAAGCAGAGCTTTGGCCCTCGCTAGACGATTGTGTTTGTGTTCAATGAGGGGGGAAGCCTGTAGGGCAGCCGGACCAATCCGAACATGGAAACAACAAAAAACCCCTTTTTGGCTCCCCTTGCATCAGAAATAGTCAACTTTTTGGCAAACATGGTAGAGAATATTCAAGTGGTTCTTGTCATAGTCAGGGCAAATCAGGTCACATCATAAACAATTAAAAGAAAAAAAGAAGAAGCGAGATAATGGTGAAAGTCACCCATTAAGGCGTCATCCCAATATGGTAGCATTGTGCTTTGTCTGATGTTGTTTTAATACTTCTTAAGGAGAGTGTGCAAGAGTCATTAATGTGTTTAAAAAATATTAGGCCGAGAGTGCAGATGATACCTTAGATATCAGTTGACTTGTACTATACTGCTTAAAATTAATGAAGTTGCAAGAGTTATGCAGATATTAGCACTCCGAGCCACATAAAATTTTGGAGTGAAGTACAGAATACTTTTTCGTATATTGTCCCGGAATAGAAAAGAGAACACAGCACAGCAATAATATATGATGAGTTAGCTAGTGGAAATGGAATTGTGCTGAGGTTTTAGAAGCAAGGGTTGGTTTAGAGTGAGTAAATCCTTAGATAAATATAATGCAGTTGGAAAAAAATATTGTGGAAAGCTTTATAAGAAATCCTGGTACCGAATCAGTTTTCATCATAGGAGTTCTGGTTTTTTTCTTTAAGCTTCACCCACTTTACAATGATTAACAAGACCAAGTGAGTAGTAATGCATTATTTTAAACGTCATGGGAAAGAAGTGCACAACAATATAAAACATGTTTTGTTAAGTGCATTCAGGAATACTACATTACCTACGGATGCATGTTCGCGTGCTCATGCTTTCTATCTTGCCTTCTCCCGTACTGTAGGTTTGTAGTGCCTTTGTCATTATTAGTATTGCATTTTTACTTATTGGCTCCTTTGTATACGTTAAACATAAAAAATTTGAAGAGCTATGAATAGTGTACAAAATGGCAAAATGTAAATATGATGGCTATTCCACCTTTGAGTCATTTTCTAAGAAAAAATGATCTGAAAGATCGAGTCTTTCATCCTTCTTACTTTAACCTTCATAATTCTTGACATGAGTAAATCTTCGGCTGAAGATCGTCTTGCTAGAACTTTGCGTAATAACTGCCTCCAAGCATCCTGTCTCCACCTTCCCATCAGGCATCCCGCTACATTGTAGGCACCTAATGTCACTGCTTCGTGCCTAGGATGAGTATGTAAAGATATCTAAAATTCATGAGCTCGGAATAAAAACTGTAAGACACCCAATATAGTCAAGCTATAAATAATTAGTACATGATAAAATGATTGTAAATATGTGTTTGGATCGACATTCTCTATAATTAGCTACACTGAGTTTGTTGATTTATTTGGTAAGACAAATGGCAAGTGTATCAAAATAGTAATTATAATGTAGTTTAATTACTTTGTTGTATTTGTTAATTTGTTGGGAAGTTACAAAATGAAATCATAAACTTCATACTCCAGACCTAAATAAGTTTACATAGATCAGTATATGCACACCACATACACTATGCTCTATCTTCTACTTTGTGGTGATGCCAAGACCTTTTCTAGTAATTTCTTATGGGCACCTCTCGAGAGTGGAGACATCTCACAGATTACTAGGTTGAGAGGTAAATGTTGCCTTATATAAGATGACTCGGTCTATGCAATGTAATATGCTGTCATCTTGTCTGTTACCAGCGAGACCTTGATGACCTCGTGATATATCGAAAAAGGTCTAGAGTTGCGCAAAGAGTATTCAAAAGATAGATGAAGTTCGCAATCACTTGACAGTTTATAAGATTCTGGTGACAAACGTCTACACACTTAGCCTCGTGTACACTGTGCCTTCTAAGATTTTCCAAAGGAAGTCAAGATTGCAAGCCGGCATTAGAATGACCAGAAAAATATGGTTGTCCAAAACTGTCATCACTCCATATCTTATATGTATTGTTGCACAAATTTATGGAATATATCTTTTGCCTCATACCATTTTAAATGGAAGAAGCAGACCTTGCCATTACCAAAAGACGCTTCCATCCTCTTAATGACCAACTCAAAGCATCTTCCATGACAAAAAACCAGTGGACATCACTTTCCACTACCTCTTTCTTGATGTAAAAACTTAACCGTTGTTTCTTTAACAGAATTTAACCTCTTTTAAGTTAGAATATACTAATGCGTATTACCCCTTTGATGCTTAGAATATTGAGTGTTTTCTTACTTGCATTTGTTTATATAGTTGGCTGAATATTGTCCAGATCACTATATTCCTGTTAAAGAGCTTCTACTCTCTTGCCAATTTAATCTCAGGCATCAATATGAGTGTAGGTTTCAACAGAGATAATTGTAAACATACAAGTCATTGAGAAACTTGGCCAGATAATACACATGTACGTGTTTGTCACATTCTTTTGTCTCCACAATTATTTACCACGTGCTGCAATATTTCTCTTTTAAACAGCATTTCAATTTTTTATCGATGTTAACTCGTGATGCATTCATACCCAATGATTCATTTAACCATCTTTATATGCTCCTATGCTTTTTTACTTTGCCGCTGAAAAGAATATCCCATCGTTCCCCTTCCGAGTGAACCTCTTACTGCACCCATGCATTTATCTGTTAGTATTTGCTGTTCCTATCTGAATCTGTCTTTATCCCTTTAAATGCTTCTGTGTTTGTCTCTGTCAGCACTTTTAATAAGAAAAATGCAAGAACACTGCAATGGCAATTATGACATAGTCACTGTTATATCTGGTAGTTTTTCGGATTCCCTTTTCGGCCTGCCCTCTATTATTGCCTCTACCAGCTTCTTTTTACATTTCTTGGACATTGTGACCGGACTCTTCATTATCAGTGTTATCTGCTCCTTAAATTAAATTAAATGCACATTGTGACGTTACACCTTACGGCACTTGTCTTTGATGAAATGCAGATTGAAGATGACTTCTTCCCCACAAGGACTGAAGCCAGTCCAACTATTCTTTGCCAACGAGGAATCCATGAATACATTCTTGACGATCAGATTGGGCTGATCTGTAGGATTTGCTCCTTTGTGGAAGTGGAGATCAAGCATATTTTACCATCTTTTGTAAGTCATAGATTGTCACTACTTATAAATTGGTGTCCGCGGTTTCTCAATACATGAACTATTCTGTTCTTGCTTATGTTCAAATTGTTTTGAGGCTTGAACTGCTTATGTATGTTTAAGAGCAGTTTATGTCTCACGGGCATGACCTATTGATGTGTGATTAATTTTATGCACATTATGATAGTTTCTGGTCTTTCAATATTTACTTTTAGCAAGTCAGATTGGATGGGTGGTTGTTCCAAAAATTTGAAATGACTTACAGAACTATTTGAAGTTCTTTAACTTGACCAGTGCACACCTCTTAGGTAAAATCTTATTCATTTGTATGACAAAGCAACCTAGGCTGCTGTCCTTGGAATCGCAGAGAGCCTTAGTGAGTAAATATAGCTCATAATAAGATTAAGTTGTCTTGACTGTTCATCTGATTGTTCCTCATGTTAATGTTGATGGTTTGATGACAAGTAGTGCCAATATATGGAGTAAGTGGTCAACTGGTTTTCTGTAAGTCAAGTCCATATTTTCGTTAAGCTTTACATATTTAATGACTAAGAAACCTAGCATTCGCCTCTTAACTCTCATCTGTGACATGTTACTTGTTTTATTTATTAGGACTTGTGACTAAATTATCTGACCTGGTTTTGCAAACAGTGTAAGAACCACCCTCGTGGAAGATCCGGGAATCAGTATTATGGCAAAGATGGCTGCTCTTTCTTCACTGAACTTCAGTCCCAAGATCCTGTCCCTGAACACCAGGATGGTCGTGTTTGCACTAAAGGCACAGTGTGGGATTTGGTACCTGGTATTAAAGATTTATACCCCCATCAATGTGAAGGTTTTGAGTTCATGTGGAAGAACGTTGCTGGAGGTATCTACATTGACAAGTTGGAAAAGCCTCTTTCCGGTGCCGGGGGTGGATGCATCATCTCGCATGCCCCTGGTACAGGTAAAACCCTCATGACCATAGTGTTTCTGCAGTCATTTTTAAACTTGTACCCGGAATCCAAACCTCTTATAGTTGCTCCTAAAAGCATGCTTCTTACCTGGGAGGAAGAGTTTAGAAAGTGGAAAGTCGATATACCATTTCACAATTTGAACAAGCCCGAGTTATCGGGCAAGGAAAATACAGTGGCTGTTAACTTTCTTAAAAGATGTGGCTATCGTAGATGGAATACAAATGCTATTCGTTTCTTGAAGTTGTATTCCTGGATAAAGGATAGAAGTATTGTGGGTATCAGCTATAATTTGTTTGGGAGACTTGCTGGAGAAGGTGTAAAGGAGGGTCTAGATGGGAAAATCAGGAGAGTCCTCCTGGAAATTCCAACTCTTCTAGTGCTTGATGAAGGGCACACAGCTCGCAATGACCACAGTATTATGTGGAACGCTCTATCAAAGGTTGAGACTCAGAGGTGCATTATTCTTTCAGGAACTCCATTCCAAAATAATTGTGGTGAATTATATAACATCCTCTGCTTGGTTAGTCCGAATTTGGTTGGCAGGATGTCTTCAAAAGACCATGGAGATCTTGGTAAAAAAGATGGACGAGAAAGCAAATCAGCAAGAAGGAGATGGGCTTCTTTAACCAGTTCTGATGTCAATATAAGGGATATTAAGGCCATAGTTGACCCACTTGTTCACATATATAAAGGCACCATTCTTGATAAATTGCTTCACGGATGCAAGAAGGCTCTAGTTGTTTTAAAGCCGACTGATTTACAGAAGAGCCTAACTGAAAGCATTCAAACGAGAAACTTTCTGGAACGTGATCGTATGGTTTCTCTGATCTCTGTTCACCCGTCATTGTTACTTCAATGTTATTCGCCTGAAGATGAGGGGTTCTCAGCTTATTGGGGTGAGTGTGAACAGCTTAAATTGGATCATCGCGGCGGAGTTAAGACAAAGTTTCTCATAGAACTCATCCGGCTGTGTGGTGCATTGAAGGAAAAGGTTTTAGTTTTCAGTCAATATCTCGACCCATTAGCCTTCCTAATGAAACAGCTTAAAGCTTGTTTTAATTGGACAGAAGGAAGAGAGGTGCTATATATTGATGGACAACATGATATTAAGCAGCGGCAACTGACCATTAGTTCTCTAAATGATCCTACAAGCGATGTACAAGTACTTTTGGCCTCAATAAAGGCTTGTTCAGAAGGCATAAATTTGGTGGGGGCGTCGAGAGTTGTTTTGCTTGATATTGGTTGGAATCCTTCAGTTGAAAGGCAAGCTATATGTCGGGCATATAGGATTGGTCAGAAGAAAACTGTCTATATTTACCATCTTATTACGTCGGGAACAATGGAAGGCAAGAAATGTGAGCGACAGGCTGAAAAAGACCTTTTGTCTCAGAAAGTCTTCTCTTCTGCAGACATGGAGAGTTGCAAGCCAAAAGTATTATCTGAAGTCTCGGAAGATAAGATCTTGTACTCGGAAGATAAGATCTTGGACGAGATGCTTCAACATAAGAAGTTAAGGGACATTTTCGAATCAATAACCTACCAACCAAGAGCACCGGATTTACTTGCCACTCCTGATTTGGTGGATCGTTAGATTGAAGGAGTGCTTTTTGGACATATGGATATGGAGATTATATTTCAGTTGATTGCTATTGATAGTTACAGAATACATGGCTGATAATGGTATGTTTACTGTTCTATATCTTCTCTCTTTCAAGTTGAGTATTACTAGTTACTAGAAAATGCTCATTTTGTAACTGAAGGCATATGAATGATATACTTCTTATCTGGGCAGGTTAAGATCATTCTCAATAGCTTGAAATAGTCTGTAGGATCTAATAAATAACTGACTAAAGGAGTTGCCTGAGTGTGTAGCCTTTAAGCTAAGAGTTACACACACATGCTTTACATGAGCAGTATATGCACATCTAGTGCATATGCAACTTGTCAGGAAGATTCAAGTGGTAAGCTTACATGTTATATGATCCACTCGTACTCGTTTTAGTGTAATCGAATGCATGTGGTAGCAGTATCATATTGTCATTTTTTTGTGTAAATTTCTTTGGACTTCTCCTGTACAAAAATCAGCAATTAAGAAAATTTCTTTGGACCTCCACTATGCATATTTGTACATCTATCTATTAGTACACGTATTCATATACATGTATGGGGGGGGGGGGGAGAGGGAGGGGGAGGGGGGGGGAGAGAGAGAGAGAGAGAGAGAGAGAGAGAGAGAGAGGCTTGGCTACTGCTGAATTCTTTTCTCCATCAGGAGTTTGCCTTGGGATTTAGGAATGATGCATTTTCTCAGCTCAAGTTGACTATAACCAAATGATTTTGTACCAATTCTAACTAGAAAAAAGCACCTTCACATAAGTGTAAAGAAAAGGGAGTTATGGGCATTTTAGGCTAATTTTTCCAACTAGATACACAGTAGAAGGTCATGTATAAAAGCGAAGGATTTGGGTTGGGCTCTTTGATATTAAGCATAATCTGGTCTTGCACTTTGGAATGTTCCAACTTCACTCGATGGTTGGACGAATCATCAAGGGAACTTCATTTTCTCTCCCTAAAATTACGCAAACAAGGTACTGGAACACGAGAGAGGCAAGAACTTTGCCCCATCAGTGTGTAGTAGTAGCAAAAAATGTATCCTCATTCAGCTATCGGACTTGTAATCGTGGTTTGTGATCTTGATGGACTCTACTCTTTGCATTTCAGGTTATCTCTTTGTTTGTGATACTCATTGAAGACGCGATTGCTGGCCCTTGAGGAAATATATTGTTTTTGCTCTCCAGTGATAGGGTGATACATTTTGTCTACTTCACAACTTTCTTTTGTGTATTTTCTAGTTGGATTCTGAAAATGCAAGTGCAAACACAGTTGTAATCCCTGAAAGAGGTCTCCAAAAATTTCAGGATATTGTGATCCTTACAGTTCTGCATCAGAACGTGTTCCTAGTAATACACATTTCCTTTAAGTTGAGTTCTTCGCGACAAGGCAAAACGGGAAAAATTCTTTACTTCAGTTCTTTGTTTAGGTTGTCGGAGTAGCAGAACTTTGCAAAATTGTGCTTGGAGTATTAATTGGAGACACCAATTAACTGACTTCTTCATATGCTTTTGATTCTGCGGCTCTTTTAGT
>JAVXUO010000547.1:175000-223265 GCA_033065855.1 Escallonia rubra | reverse complement strand
GCACACAATGCAGGGGCCTTATGTGGACAGGTATACACTTTGACCACCATACCTTCAAGTAATCACCAAGATCCTCAACTTACAGCATTACTTCATACATTTGCTGATGTTTTTGGTGAGCCCAAGGGATTACCTCCTGTAAGACCCCAAGACCATCACATACCCCTCATTCCTAACTCACAACCTGTGAGTATTAGGCCTTATAGAATGCCATATAACCAGAAGAGTGAAATGGAAAAGATAGTCCACGAAATGCTAGATTCAGGCATCATCCAGCCGAGTTCATCTCCCTTCAGCTCACCAGTGTTATTAGTTAAGAAGAAAGATGGTTCATGGCGAATGTGCATTGATTATAGAGGACTAAATAAACTCACAGTTAAGAACAAATACCATATTCCGGTCGTGGATGACCTCCTAGATGAGCTTCACGGGGCAAGGGTATTTTCTAAGCTAGACCTCAGGAGTGGGTATCACCAAGTGAGGGTGAACCCTGATGATGTTCACAAGACGGCATTTACAACCCATTTTGGACACTTTGAATTCAAAGTGATGCCATTTGGGCTAACAAATGCACCAGCCACATTTCAGTCAATCATGAATGATGTCTTTAAGTCTTATCTACGAAGCTTTGTGTTAGTGTTCTTCGACGACATCTTAGTTTACAGCAAGAGTTTCAAGGAACACTTACAACACCTTGGTACAGTGCTATAAACACTAAGGCAGCACCAACTATTTGTGAAACCTTCCAAATGTACTTTTGCTGTTGGAAAAGTGGAGTATCTAGGCCATTTGATATCTGGAGAAGGGGTTTCTGCTGATCCTAACAAGATAGAGGCCATGATCAACTGGCCCTTGCCTAAAACTCTTAAGCAATTGAGGGGTTTTCTAGGCCTCACTGGATATTACAGAAAATTCATTCAGAACTATGGCCTAATTAGCAAGCCTCTCACCAGACTTTTGCAGAAGAATAATTTCAATTGGGAACCAGAGTCTATAGCAGCTTTTGGTAAACTCAAGGCAGCTATGGTCAGTGCTTCAGTCCTAGCTTTGCCAAACTTCTCATTACCTTTTACCGTGGAGGTTGATGCAAGTGATCAGGGAGTGGGGGCAGTACTTATGCAGAAGGGAAGACCATTGGCCTTCTTTAGCAAGGCCTTTGGACCTAGAGCCTTGTCCCTTTCCACTTATGAAAAAGAACTAATGGCAGTAGTGCAGGAAATTATGCACTGGCATACTTATCTCAGCATTCAACCTTTTTTTAATTATGTCTGATCATTGTAGCTTGAAGTACCTATTGGGGCAGAGAGTTACTTCTTTGCTTAAGAAGAAGTGCCTCTCCAAATTATTAGGATTCACCTTCACCATACATTACAAGTCAGGGGCTGAGAATGGAGCAGCAGATGCTTTGTCAAGGTTGCCAAATTCTAATGAAGTCAATGGGGAATGTAGAGCTATGTCATGTATCACACCAATGTGGTTGACTAAGGTCAATGAGAGTTATCAAGAGGATCAATTCATAACGGAACAAATTCAGTTGCTCACCC
This sequence comes from Escallonia rubra, assembly GCA_033065855.1. Lineage (NCBI taxonomy): Eukaryota > Viridiplantae > Streptophyta > Magnoliopsida > Escalloniales > Escalloniaceae > Escallonia > Escallonia rubra. The sequence goes on along the minus strand of JAVXUO010000547.1, from coordinate 221,721 downwards.
TGGATCCTTATGCAACTTCTGAATTCACTTATGAGAATGATATTTTGAGGTACAGAGGCAGGATTTACGTGGGAACAAAGGGGGAATTGAGGGCTCAAGTTCTTCAGACACTCCATTCATCTGGAATTGGAGGGCATTCAGGGATTTCAGCTACTCACAGAAGGATTTCATTAGTATTCTATTGGCCCTCTTTAAGACATGATGTCAAGAAATGGGTGAGGAGGTGTACCATCTGCCAGCAAAATAAGCATGAAACTGTTGCTTATCCGGGTATACTCCAACCTCTACCAATCCCATCACAGTTTTGGAATAGCATTTCATTGGATTTTATTGAAGGCTTGCCTAAATCTGAACACAAGGAAGTTGTTTTGGTTGTGGTAGATAGATTGAGCAAGTTTTCACATTTCATACCTCTAAGTCATCCTTATACAGCACATGAAGTTGCCCAGGTGTACTTTGACCACGTTTTCAAGTTACATGGGACCCCTGACAGCATCATTAGTGACAGGGGAAATGTCTTCCTTAGTCAATTTTGGCAGAAATTATTTGCCTTATTGGGAGTTAAGTTACATATGAGCACAACTTACCATCCACAGAGTGATGGTCAGACAGAAAGGGTGAATTAATGCCTTGAAACCTATCTGAGATGTTTTTGTGGAGATAAACCTAAGTCTTGGTGCAAATGGCTTACCTTAGCTGAATATTGGTACAATACCAATTATCATACCTCACTCCAAATGTCCCCATTCCAGGCTTTATATGGTTATGCTCATAAACCTTTAGGCTTTGGAACTAATGAGACCACCAATATTGCCTCTGTAGACTCTTACCTGGCTGACAGAACCAGGGTCATGAACCTTCTTAAAAGGAATTTGGAGGAAGCACAAAACAGGATGGAGGTTTATGCTGACAAAAGGAGAAGTGACAGAAGTTTCTCAGTGGGAGATCAAGTGTATTTGAAGCTGCAACCTTACAAGCAGAATAGTCTTGCTCTAAGAAAGAGTTTCAAGCTGGCACCAAAGTATTATGGACCCTTCACAGTACTAGCAAAAGTTGGCAAGGTTGCTTACAAGTTGGAATTGCCTGCACATTCTCTTATTCATCATGTGTTTCATGTTTCACTACTCAAGGCTGCTATTGGACATAAGTCAGCAATTTCACCCACCTTGCCTCCTACTAATTTGGAAGGTCAGATATTGCTGGAACCATCTCAAATACTGGAGCATAGAATGATAAAAAAGAAGGCAACACTGTGTATCACAAGTCTTGGTGGCATGGTCTAATCTTCCAACCAATGAAGCTACTTGGGAGGATTGGGAGGTAGTAAAGCATAAATTTCTAGAGTTTGTCATAGAGAAGGAGGCTGGTTTTGAAGGGGAAGGGAATGTCATGGATTTATCATCTAGACGACCATTGAAATTCAAGATCAAGAGGAAGACAGCTGCTCAGGCATTGGAGGGAAACAACTTAATGAGAAGACAAGCTGAGAAAGTCAAATGCACACAGGAAAGTCTACAGGAAATGGGCGCGCGTGACCAGTTGAGCTGAAGTAAATACACAAGCGCGTGAGGAGCGTGACAACGCTAATTACCAGGAAGATCTTGCTGAGCTGGAAGGATTAAGACAGAGAATTAACGAAGGCAATCTTTGCTTAGGACAGTAATAACAAATTAGTTATAGCCGTTACAACTGATTGTAATTAGGCTTTTACAATTTCCAGAAATTCCTTTCTCGTATTTTCATTTTCCAATTTCAGTTCTCTGAGTGGGAGGTTGTTAGCATCTTTTGGTTGTAACCTCCTTATAAGGAGATGATCACACGAGAAGGAATGGAAGGAAAAATCTATGCAAAGTCTTCCCTTGCAATTCTTTCTCTCTGACTTCTTCCTATCTGAAATTTCTGAATATTCTCTCTCCTTCTCAATTGAATTCTCTGAAATCTGCGAGTATCCAAGAGTAAGACCAGCTAAAGTCTTACAATGGATTCATCCTGGTAAATACCCCGATTAGTCAATGCTTGTGGTGGTTATGGCAGCTTGGCGGTGGCTAGAACTCGTGGTTACAGTGGCGGCGTGGGCAGAGGGGTAGTTAGCTTTAATTTAGGGTAGAGAGAGAGAGAGAGAGAGAGGCAGCTTGGCGATGGCTGCAACTCGTGGTTGCAGCGGCGGCGTGGGCGGACGGGCAGTTTTAGGGCAGAGAGAGAGATTGAGAGAGAGAAATTAGGTACTTTTATAGCTTTAATTTAGCGACCGATGTGGCGGTCGCTAATATTAGCGACTGTTGAACCGTCGTTAAATCCAGTCGCTAACTTTAGCGACCATAATTAGCGACTGCTTAATTAGTCGCTAATTTAGCGACCGATTTAGTGGTCGCTAAAAGTGGAGCCTTTTTTTTTGTTGAACCTGCCACTTTTTTTCCTAAACTTAGCGACCGACAGTTAAATATGTCGTTAAAGCGGTCGCTAAATTTAGATTTAGCGACTGCCTTAGTCAGCAGTCGCTAAAGGCTTCATTTCTTGTAGTGAATAGAGTAGGGGATGGGAGTACAAGTGGGGGGGCACGGTAGTGAGATACAAATAGCTAGGAGGGGAAGAGCTGATCAGGAGTCGGTGAGTCTCAGATCTGGATCCTACTGATCGTCCTCGTCCACGGGGCATGCTGATTCGAATTAGACTCGGCATGTCCAACAACAGTGTCCTATATGTAAAGAATAGACACATTAATTTCGATAGCATTACTAAACGTATATAGAGGTTGTACCTGATTATGAACCATGATCATCCTATACACATCCGAAGCAATGCGACAGATCTCGTCCTCGTGTAATGACGGTCACTCCACAGTCGGTGTCTGCGTCTGTGGAGGGGCAGTAGGGGGTGGGGACGCTCCTATCACCACACGTGCATTCGTACCAGGCAAGCTGTGTACGCGGCTTTTCAGCCTGTTGACAACCCCCAGTGTATCCAGCCATCGCTTCAATCCCCCAATACTCGTGCCCGTACTTATGGAAATCGATGGCTATCCAGACTATTGCCCAAACCTGTAACTCCCCGAATTTTCGGAGCATTAATATCAAATTGTTAAATTCGAAAAAATCTCAAAATATCAAAAAGTCTCCCTAAGTGGTCATTCAGATCATCTACTAATCAAATTCAAAGATACATCAATAAATGCCATAGCGGCCTAAAGCATTTATATAATCCCAATAACTCTAACACGAAGTTTCAAAATAAAATCTTAACAATTCAATTTGTCTTAAGTATTACGTCTAAAGATAATAACGTTGACTCCAAAATAAAAATCGCTAGCTCTCAGTCACACAGTTAGCCCTTTTATCCAATTTCACCTACAGATCACCTGAAAGGTAAACAATAAGAGGTGAACCAAATGCCCTGTAAGGTCGATCAACGGACCAATAAAAAAGATACAAAAATGTATGAGAAAACGAAATTGTAGACATACGGAATTTTAACAAAACAGATACACAAAAGAATTTTGAAATGCCAAAATATATTTTTGTGCAGAGATAGACATTAGAGAATCGTTCAGAATGAGGTCACACATGCCATCACTGATACGTGAAACCAGATTCAGAAAATAAGATCACGATCTCTAACTCTTCCCACAGAGTTAGCCCACGTACAATCCACGTGGGTAAGTGAGAAACAGAAGTGTCACATATACTGTGACATGGCTCACACGACTTTTTCAATAAATTAGGCGATACATAGTATCCCATTTATTTTATTCAAATGAACAAAATTACGAATAAAACCAAGTTGAACCAATCAAACTGAATTATGATCAACTAAAGAAGTCATACAAACTTGACCAGAGATAGATATTATGCATAAGATAGAACATTCATTAGATAAACTCTTCTCCGTTAAGCTGAAATTTAAATAATTATAACAATGAAAGAGTGGATCATGATGGGGCATGCATGATAGACAAAATAAAAAGAAGATAAGATATGATCATGCATGTATGTGCACAAAATCTGTAACATATCTCGAAGAATAGTTAATTCCAAGGGTTATAATGATAGAAATCATCGTAACCACATGGTTGTGATGACAGAATAAAGCCAAATGAGAATTTCAATTGGCACGCAAAACGAAATTCTCAACTCAGGAAGACTTCCAATTCAATTCTGCTAGACAATTGATTTCCAAGGATCAACGTTATTGTAACACGGATGATGGTCAACAATAGAACGACAGAGAATTAAAAGAAAAACAGACAGAAGATTTGGGCAAATTGCCAGAAGCAGCCGAAAATATGATAATGAGTATTATCTTTTAAAATTGAATCAACAAACGCCCAAACGTTGCCGCTTACAGACGCAGATGTCGGAATTACACATAAAAGACAGAGAACAAAATTTTACAACGTAAGATTGGTCGATTCAACGTTGATCCAAATTTAAAATCAGTAAACCCTTAGCTTTGATCGCAATTAAACCTAAAATCTTGATCCCTTCCAATAAATTATATCCAAATCCTAATGTAAAGATATCCAAACTTTCAATTAGAATTCTATCGGCCACAATAATTTATGTGATTTTTACCACAAATCTCAATCTCAATCTCAAAATTAAAATTAACCTTACCTCAAAGTGATGATCAAAATCTCCAAAGGTTTCTTCATAGGGATTCTCTGGAGGCTCTGAAGTTTCTTCTACTCCTAAGAATATATTGTAATCATCAGATACCTAAAGAAATATAAATACTTATATTCCTAAAATAATTATAATTCCAAAATACCCATCACATCCCCATACTATCTAATTTAATTTAATTATCTTTTTTTTAATATAAGCATTTAAATATGAGGGGTCTAACATCCTCCCTCCCTAAATAAAAATTCCGTCCTCGGAATCAAAATTTACCTGAGACGCCAAAAAGATGCGGATAAGTACGTCGCATATATTCTTCAGATTCTCAAGTGGCCTCCTCAATTTCATGGTTCTGTGATAAAACCTTGACCAAAGGAATGACTTTCGTCCTTAACACCTGATCGCGACGGTCAAGAATCTCAACTGGTTGCTCTTCATAGGAAAGGTCCTCCTGCACTGATAAAGGCTCATATGGCACAATGTGCATCGGATCATAGACGTGCTTCCTCAAATTCGAAACATGGAAAACATTATGAACGTGCGAAAGCTCTGGCGGCAATGTAAGTCTATAAGCCACCGGACCGATCCTTTCTAAAATCTCGAATGGCCCAACAAACCTAGGGTAAAGCTTGCCTTTCTTACCAAAACGCATCACCCCCGTCCAAGATGAAACTCTTAAGAAGACGTGATCACCTACTTCAAACTCTAGTTCGCGGAGGCGGTGAGATGTATAATTGCGCTGTTTGTCCTGAGCTGCTTTGAGACATTCCCGAATCAAATCAACTTTTTGAGTAGTCAACTGTACCAACTCTAGTCCCAATAACCGTCTCTCTCCTACCTCATCCCAGCATAGTGGAGTCCTGCACCTTTGTCCATACAATGCCTCAAATGGTGCCATCTTAATACTTGCCTGATAGCTGTTATTATAGGCAAACTCAACTAAAGGTAAATGACTATGCCAGATACCACCAAGGTCTAGTGTGCAAGCCCTCAGCATATCCTCCAGCGTTTGAATGGTACGTTCAGACTGCCCATCTATCTGAGGGTGATAGGCGGTGCTGAAACAAAGATCAGTGCCCATAGAATTCTGAAAGCTCTTCCAAAATTTTGAAGTGAAATGCAGATCTCGATCTGACACTATAGGTAATGGTACACAATGTAACCCCACTATCTCATCAATATATAATCTAACTAGCTCTGATAATGGTGCTGTAGCTCGGATCGAAAGGAAATGTGCAGTCTTGGTCAACCTATCAACAATAACCCAAATAGTGTCAAAACCTTTCACTGTGCTCGGTAAGCCTCCCACAAAATCAGTTGTCACATGCTCCCACTTCCACTGCGGAATCTCAAGTGGCTGAAGTGGTCCGCTAGGTTTTTGATGCTCTGTTTTCACTTTCTGACAAACCAAACAATGGGAGACAAACTTTGCTATATCCGCCTTCATGTCACTCCACCAAAAATGCTCCTTAAGGTCATGATACATCTTTGTTCCTCCTGGGTGAATAGAGAAACTAGAACTATGAGCCTCTGCTAGTAACTCGCTCCTCAAGGATAAATCAGTTGGCATACAAAGTCTCTTACGGAACCAAACCACACCGTGCTCGTCAAGTCTGAACTCAGGCTGCTTCCCACTATTAACGTTCTCAATGATGTGAGCTATATCTAAATCTCCATCTTGAGCTTCCTTGATCCTGCTGATCAAGGTGGGTCGTACTTGTAATGCTGCCAAATATTCTCTATCATCTTGCCATCTAATCTTAAGATCCAAGTTCATCATATCCTCCAACAGCTGCGTTTGACAAATGACCAGTGCTGCTAAGTTCCCTGTGTTCTTTCTACTAAGTGCGTCGGCCACGACATTCGCCTTATCAGGGTGATAGTGAATCATGCAGTCATAGTCTTTTAAAAGCTCCAACCAACGCCTTTGTCTCATGTTCAGCTCCTTCTGGGTGAAAATATACTTCAGACTTTTATGGTCCCTGTATATCTCATAGTCCACCATATAGGCAATGCCTCCATATCTTCAAAGCAAATATAACTGCTGCTAACTCAAGATCATGGGTGGGGTAGTTTTGCTCGTAATGCTTAAACTGTTTAGATGCATAGGCAATCACCTTACCATGCTGCATTTAAACACAACCTAAGCCTCTCTTTGAGGCATCACTATATATCACAAAACCTCCAGAACCAGATGGTAAGGTTAATACAGGTGCAGACACCAACCACTTCTTCAGTTCTTGAAAACTAGCCTCACACTCCTCACTCCAAACAAATCGGGTGTTCTTCTTAGTCAACTGAGTTAAATGCATTGCTATTCTCGAAAAACCTTCTACAAATCGACGGTATTAACTTGCCAATCCCAAAAAGCTTCGCATTTCAGTAACAGTTCTAGGCCTCTGACAATCAGCCACCGCCGCAATCTTAGAGGGGTCAACAGCTATTCCATCCTTGGACACCACATGTCCCAGAAATGTAACGTGCTCAAGACAAAACTCGCATTTCTTAAACTTAGCGTACAACTAATTATCTTTCAATGTCTGTAGGATAATCTTCAGGTGCTCACTATGCTCCTCTTCTGACTTAGAGTGCACCAAAATATCATCAATAAAAACAATGACGAACCGATCCAAATACTGTCTAAACACACGATTCATCAAATCCATAAAAGCAGCAGAGGCATTAGTCAACCTGAAGGCTCACACAACTTTTTCAATAAATTAGGCGATACATAGTATCCTATTTATTTTATTCAAATGAACAAAATTACGAATAAAACCAAGTTGAACCAATCAAACTGAATTATGATCAACTAAAGAAGTCATACAAACGTGACCAGAGATAGATATTATGCATAAGAAAGAACTGTTATGCATAAGAAAGAACAATCATTAGATAACCTCTTCTCCGTTAAGCTGAAATTTAGATAATTATAACAATGAAAGAGTGGATCATGATGGGGCATGCATGATAGACAAAATAAAATGAAGATAAGACATGATCATACATGTATGTGCACAAATCTGTAACATGCCTTGAAGAATAGTTAATTCCAAGGGTTATAATGATAGAAATCATCACAACCACACGGCTGTGATGACAGAATAAAGCCAAATGAGAATTTCAATTGGCATGCAAAACGAAATTGTCAACTCAGGAAGACTTCCAATTCAATTCTGCTAGACAATTGATTTCCAAGGATCAACGTTATTGTAACAGGGATGCTGGTCAACAATAGAACAACAGGGAATTAAAAGAAAAACAGACAAAAGCTTTGGGCAAATTGCCAGAAGCAGCCAAAAATATGGCAATGAGTATTATCTTTTAAAATTGAGTCAACAAATGCTCAAACGTTGCCGCTTACAGACGCAGATGTCAGAATTACACATAAAAGACGGAGAACAAGTTTTTACGGCATAAGACTAGTCGATTCAACGCTAATCTAAATTTAAAATCAGTAAACCCCGCTTTGATCACAATTTAAACCGAAAATCTTGATTCCTTCCAATAAATTGTATCCAAACCCTAATATAAAGATACCCAAACTTTCAATTAGAATTCTATCAGCCACAATAATTTTGTGATTTTTACCACAAATCTCAATCTCAATCTCAAAATTAAAATTAAACTTACCTCAAAGTAATTATCAAAATATATTGTAATCATCATATACCTAAAGAAATATAAATACTTATATTCCTAAAATAATTATAATTCCAAAATACCCATCACGTCCCCATACTATCTAACTTAATTTTCTTTTATTTTCCTCTTTTTTTTAATATAAGCATTTAAATATGAGGGGTCTAACAAGACCCTCTGATCTGTTCATACGAGGCCTGCAAAACAGTGATTTGACATTCAAAACATTAAGGCAACAAAGATCGAATACAAAGACAAAAATTTAACAACGTAAATAAATTAATTCATAACTTATATCGATCTGTCAGAAAATATCTAAAACAAAGTCTCCCGTCAGATGTGCATCGTCCTTATCCTTCTTCCTCACGTGCGTCTGACAGTACGTCAGAGCTACGACCTCATTCGCCACTAAGTTCGGGTGCTCAACCGCACTCTTATGTCGGAGGATGTCGTGAGCTACCGACCCCCCCGTGTGCGTGGAATCTTTCTCGTGTCTGTTCTCGATCCCACTCTTACTCTTAGCCTCCCAGGATGTATCAGTCCTCCACTGATCAACCATCTGTCCCTATACAGATGGAGATATCCAATGAGGGGGAAATCTCTTCCACTCTTGTATCGGGGCACCCTTGGGCAGCATCTTCTTCGCCCGCTTTGGGGCGTTGTTGTAACATTCCAGAATTTTTGGAACGTTAAAAACCTGCTCGACCTGTTCACTAAGACAATAATATCCTCCACCTCAACAAATGAACGACTATTATCAGAACAGCTGATACATTTATCATACATACAGTAGACTATTATCAAATAATCTCAACTCTAAGTCTAGAAAATTTAAACAATAACATTCACCTACGCAGGGGCTCTAATGATAAATACTAAGATCAAATCTCTTTCTTACACTCGACTCTATTCCATTCTCAGGCAATTTAATGTTGTCTATCACATGCAGAAAGGAAGTCAAACGAGAGTGAGCTGGTGACAGTCCAGTAAGTTTGATCAAAGACTTAAAACATAATCAAAACGATTTGAACGATTTTTACATTTAAGTCAAATAACATATTTTCAAAGGATTTTATTTTTTATGAAGTCACAGCAATTTGATTTAAACATAGGGTCAAGTATCACCTCGATCCCTCAGATCAATTTCAAAACACTTCAAGTATAATAAAACATAAATAGTTAACATTGAACATAAGCATTACACTACAGCAAACTCACTCCGACAGTGCTCGATACACTTTAGATATGCATAGGTACACTGACTAGTCCATTTAGGTACTAGTTTAACCCAACCATCTGATCATCCTTATAACTCCAACAATATGCACCATCCTTATAACTAACAGGATTACTAACTCATGTCAAAATTTAGAGGAAATAAATACATTTGAAAATATTTTACGATGATTAAGTCAATAAATAGATGAGAATGAACCAGAATTTCAAAAGATCGCTATAAGACTCAAATTAGGGTTTCATAGGCAATTTGAAAATATTTTTATATCAATCATAAAAATAAAAATTCAATGTAGTTTGTAAAACTGTTATTATAGTATTTGAAATCAGAGCAATAAAATAGCAGTCAAGTAGAATTCCTTACCTCGATCCAAGCTAAGCGATGCTATACAACCTCGATCATAATGCCTTGAATCAGCCTAGATTGACAATTTTATTTGTTAGAAAGTAATCTACACTATCACGTTATAAACCCAATATTGACTACCCACAACGTGCTCACTCTTCAACCCAGAATGACTCAACCCAAAGTGCGTTCGGCACACGGCCAATCTAACCAAAAATCTCGTACATTCTCTAATAGGTAACGATACCCCAAATTCACAATAGATTATAGTAAAATACTTTTATAGCTTAATACACTATAAAAAAGACAAGATATGAATTTTTAGAATTTTGGAACTTTTTTTGAATAAAATAATTTCTTTAAATACTAAAAAAGTCCAAAAATAGCCATTAATAGTTCTAGCCCAAATCAATGTCCCATAAATTTACAATAGCTTTACAATACATAAGGCCAACACATAAATTTAAATCAAATTAAAAAAAACATCAAAACAAATTTTAAAATCATCCGTATAACTGCCTCAAATGCGATATGGGTAATACTACCAAAATAATTCCAAAAATTATGAAACTGAAACTAAGTTTTATTTATACTATAAAACATTATTGAAAAATTTTCCAAAATTTAATAAGAATTTTAAAGACTCCAAATAAATTTTAGAACTACAGCATTTACGAAAAAGGTTAAAAATAACAAACGATATTAGAAAAATATAAAATTTGTCAGTAATTCTAATATTGCTCTCAAAAAACTTCATGTGACAATGGTACTATACCCAATAGCCTTGTGGTGCGAGCACCGTGTACCAGTCTACTACATAAACCCATTTACTATCTACCCATCTACCTCCTTTCTCTCAGCCACAATCCAAAAACTCATTCACACACAGGTCACGGCTTCTTCCCTTCTCCTTACCCACACTCAAACACACAACCACATACACATAAACCCATACCAACCCACTCCCCTCAATCTTCTCCTCTCTCATTAGCCATTACATACACAGACACATATCATTTAAACACACTGCACACCACGGCTGACCCATATTCCCATCTCACAACACCCGCTCTCACAAACACAAGCTGCACCCACTCACTACCCACACCCACATACACCCATTACGCACACTTATATACACAAACACATCTTCCTCCTCCCCTCTTCCAAGACCCATTTCATACACTTTGCTTACAACACACAAACACACGCGCTATATGTACAACACATATAATGTATACTCACACACATGCACTCCATCCTTTTTCCTTTTCCTTCCCATAAACCCGCTTCACACACCCACGACTACATGCCTCCATTCCTGGTTGCTTACATGCATAAAAATCACACTCTCACGATACACACAAAAACACATATTACCCACTTATGCACACATTACACCCATGGTCACACACAATATACACACACGTGCTGCACCCCTTTCCCTTTTTACATCTATTTCACGCACACATAAACACACACAACACCACTGCAAGAACAAATACATCCAGTCTTTGCAGTACCCTCGCACATACCCACAACCTCAGCCCCCGTCATATACAATCGCTAAATAATTTTGATTGGAGAAATGGTATAATGCTTACCAAAATTGGACCCCTTTTTGCCGGATATTTTGTGGTGGCAGACAGTCTCTCTTTCTTTCTCTTTTTATCTTTCTCCGTCTCTCTCTCTTTTCATCTTTCTATTTTCTAGTAACAGAATGAGATGCCTTCCATTCTCCAATTACCCCAATCTCTTCCCCATTTTCTCTTAATCTACCTGTAACCGGTGGCGGAGCCACTGTTGTACCGGGGGGGGGGTGGGGCTAATGTACCCGGCCCTCATATATATATATATATATATAGTTTATTTAGAATTTCAGACTCTCTCTCTCTTCAATTTCCACGACACGACCTTGGACCTCCTTACCGTCTCAGTCACGGCCACGGTGCCTCACTCTGGCAAAGCGCAGACGGGCAATGGTGGCCATGAGCCCACAACACGAGCCACGATCTGGGCGACTGGGCTGTCTGGATCTAGATCTGGTTCTAGATCTGGTTCTAGATCTACGCGTCGACGGCCAACGATGACGACAGTCACTGACGTTTGAGTTCTGATGACCTCCGGTCTTCACTCCACCGGTGCTAATATCTTCCAATCTTCTTCAGTCTTCACTCCACCAGCGCTAATATCTTCCAATCTTCTTCAGTCTTCACTTCACCGGCGGCCAAGAACCCACCACCGGCGAGTTGGCGACAAGAGGTATGTTCCAAAACTGTTGATTATGTGATTTCACCTTGATCTTGCCATCTCTACAAATTTTATTTGTTTTCTTTTTAGTATTTCATAGCTCAATGGATAATCTTGAGTGTTTGCATAAGTTTTGTGCAATATAGTTTACAGAGGATGACAACCTTTAATTTATCGGTCTGTTTTGACATGAGAAAAAAGGAATTCTTAAGGGAATTAAACAACCTGAACATAAGTAACTAGGTTATGACATTGTGTATTCATATCGAACCTAGAAAGTCAGTTAAGAGAAGAAAGTTTAATTGAACACTTTGTTACAGCTAAAGCACATAATATTGAACTGAATCGTAAGTGGAACTATACTCAATTGTCTAGTAACCTCTGATGTTCTCATCATATATAACTATAGAAATCACCAAAAACTACAACAGAGAGTGAAACACTAAATGGGATAGCAAAAACAAATTCCAAAAACATATATTTAAAAGGAGAAAAGTACAATACTAGGTCATTCAAAGTTCAAACATGAAGGTTAGAAGTAATAGAAAACATAAAGAATTATAGCAAAAGTGAAACATCATTGACTAGGGTTTCTGACTACAAAAACAAAAATCCCCAGAGCCCCTGAATTCCAGATCAAAATTCTAATGATTCGCAACAACAAAGAATTGAAAGGGGGAAAGTAGCATAGTAGGGCTTTCGAACATGAAAGTGACGTTAACTGTCATATATTATGAGATAAGATTTAAAAAACATAATAATCTAGAAAAGTAAGTCAATATGCAGTAACATACACCCTTCACACAGAGCATAATATCTTTAACATCAGTAAAGAAATTTGCATTGTGATAGAACACCTACTCAATTCAAAAGTATTGACTAGCACAATTACTCAAGCACCTATGAGCAATAAAGAAAACTGTACTTTGACAATTGTATTGCTCATTCCAAAATAGCTAAAGTGAAATAAACATTTACCAAAAGCTAAATATTAATTCAAGCACGTCGGATATGTGCATTTTGAACAATTTTTTTTCCATTTGAACATTGATTATGTGTTTGATGATTTTTGGTTGTTAATTATGCATTTGAGAATTGAGATTATTAATTGATGATTTTTAGATTGTTAATTGTGCATTGAGCATTTGAGATATTGAGATTGTTGATGGAAGATGGGACCCAATTAGATTGAGATATCGAATGTGTGATTTAGTTGAATGGTGGGTTGAAATTAGGTTAATTAGGTTAACACAATAATGAAACATGACTGGAAAAGTAAAAGAATAAAATATTTTTGATTAATTATGTTATTTAATTGATAATTGATGGATTGATACTGAAAATAAAATATATTTTTTTAAGAATGGAAAAGTTCTTTAAAAAGAAAGCAAAGTTGGAAGAACTCTTACAGCCTAATAAGAATGAGTGTAGAAATCAAGATACTATTCGACAGTCTCCAATTCCAACAGTAAGGGACAAGGCTCTCATTGTGCATCGTGATGTTCATTTCGGGCATTCAAGCAGAATTAGCGATGAGTTTAATTCTGATGAGCTTATAGTGGATCCTGGGTTACATCCTAATATTTGGGATTATAGTCCTAATGTTTGAGATAAAGTTCGACGAGCCTATTGGTCGAAAGGTCCTTGCCATCCTCGTCACCACAAATTTTCATTTACACAATTCAAAACTCAGTCTCGTCGATTTGTTTCTTCTTGGTTTGACATTTATTCGAGTTGGTTGGAGTATAGTGTAGCAAAAGACGAAGCATATTGTTTGTGTTGCTACTTGTTCGGAAGTGCTCATGGGGAGCAAGGGAGTGGTGATACTTTTGTTAAGCTTGGTTTTAAAGATTCGAGAAATAGGGATAAATTCCAAAAACATGTTGGAGAAGTTGGTGGTGCCCACAACCTTGCTTTAACTAAGTGTCAAGCCTTTGATAACCCTAAACAGAATATTGAAGTAGTTTTGTCCAGGCAAACAGATGAAAGTAAGGTTCAATACCGTACTCGAATGACTGCATCAATTAATGTCATTCGGTTCCTTTTACGTTAAGGCTTGTCTTTCCATGGGCACAATGAATTTAATGAATCTAAAAATTTTCTAGAACTTTTAGGGTTTCTTGCTGATCACAATGAAAATGTGAAAAAAGTCACATTGTCAAATGCTCCCCAGAATCTGAAATTGACATCACCACAAGTTCAGAAAGAAATTGTTAGTGCCATTGCAGGAGAAATAAGAGATACAATTGTTGGAGACATGAAAATCGAATTATTTTCCATTTTAGTTGACGAGTGTCGTGATATTTCAGTCAAAGAACAAATGGGAGTTGTTTTGAGATATGTGGACAAAAGAGGACGTGTGATTGAACGTTTTCTTGGTATTGTCCATGTTGCTAGTACCGCTGCCTTATCATTGCTAGAGGCGATTTGACAGTTTATTTGCAATGCATGAATTGAGCATTTCAAGACTTCGTGGACAAGGCTATGATGGAGCAAGCAATATGTAAGGTGAATTCAATGGTCTTAAAACTTTAATTCAAGTGCTTATTATATTCATTACTTTGCTCTTAAACTTCAGCTAACTCTTGTAGTCGTTGCAGAAAAAAACATTCTCAGATTTCATTGCTCTTTAATTTTGTTGCTAAGGTAGTAAATACCGTGGGAGTTTCATGCAAACGAAAAAATGCTATTCGAGAAAGTAAAAGCCATTAGACTTGCTCATGCCCTTGAGAATGGTGATGTCGTAAGTGATCGAGGTTTAAATCAAGAAACTAGCATCAAAAGAGCAGAAGAGACCCGTTGGGGATCACTGGTGCATTATTGAATTTGAGTCATATGTTTGCTTCAGTGATAGTCGTGCTTAATAAGGTTGTTGAGGATGCTACAGATTATGATCAGAGAGGTGAAGCATTGAATCTTTTGGACTTAGTGCCAACTTATGATTTTGTCTTCAACGTGTATTTGATAATAAGTATTTTGGGGATGACGAATTAACTTTCACAAGCATTACAAAAGAAATATCAAAATATTGTGAATGCAATGAAGTTGGTAAGAATAACAAAGCACCGATTGCAAAACTTGAGAGATCATGGGTTCGAAGACTTGCTGGAAGAGGTCTCACAATTTTGTGTAAAACATGCTATTGACGTATTGGACATGGGTGTGAGGTTTGTAGCCCTGTGGAGGCGAAGACGTAACGCTGAAGAAGGAACAAATTTTTACCATTATCGTGTTGATACTTTTTTAACGGTTGTTGATTTGCAAATCAGTGAGTTGAATAATCATTTTAGTAAGGTAATCACGGAGTTGCTCATTTGTATGACATGTCTCAATCCAAGTGATGATTTTTTCGCTTTTAATAAGCAGAATTTAATACGTCTTGCACAGTTTTATCCATATGACTTTTCCCTGATAGAGCTTAAGGTACTTGAAAGTTAGCTCGAAACTTATATTATGGATGTGCGCTCCTGTGAACAAATTTATGAAGTCAAGGGGATTGGTGAACTTGCTACAAAGTTGATTGAGTTAAAAAATGATGTGATATATCCGTTGGTGTACTTGCTTTTGAGATTGGTCTTACTTTTACCTATTGCAAATGCAACTGTAGAAAGAGTATTCTTTGCAATGAAGATAATAAAGACTCGGCTTCGAAATCGCATGGGAGTTGAATGGACGAATGATAGTTTGGTTTGTTACGTACATTGAGAAAAATGTCTTCAAAACTATTGGGAATGATGCTATTATCCAGCGCTATCAATCTTCTACACCTCATCGAGTAGTTATTTAATGCCTTTGTTTGTAAACTCTGAAATATCTATTTTGTATTCACTTTTTTTGTACTGTAAAGAGTCTTTAGTGACCCTCGTGAAACTTAATAAGACATTTTGGATGCTTTTTCATATTTTTTTGTGTATTATCGAAAAATGCACTCAATTTTTTTGTGCTATTTTACTTATATAAAAACATGTTAATTTCGTTATATTTTTAGCACCCCCTGAAGTGAAATCCTGACTCCGCCATGCATGTAACCGAAATAAGGGAACCAATGCCCTTAATTTCTCCCTTTTACTCTTTCTTTCTCCCTCTCTTTGTTGACCTTTCTTTCTTTCTCTAACATTGTATTTAAAATGGAATTTAAAATCTCAATTGCATGTTTTCTTTCTAGTTCTCTTCCCTTGTTCCCTCTCTAATTTTGCTTCCAACAATAGAGGGTTGACTAAATAAAATCAAATATGTGATTTTCCACTTACTCAATAGCCCTAATTTAAGTTTAAATTTTTTACTAACCCCGTTTCACTGATTGTCACTAAAGGTTTCAAAAAAAATATATTGTTTCTGCTAGTTGTCACAAAAGACCCAATCAATACCCTATAAATGCTATCATTAAGTTATTGAAACCAATAAAACAACCCTAGAAGGGGGTGAATAGGATTTTTAAAAATTGATGGTAAATTTAAACTAAGCACAATCATAAATCTTAATCAAATCAAGATGCTAACTGCACAATCTCAAGCAATTATAGAGTAATAAGTAAAGAGATTGAGTTAGAGATACTTGATAAGGAGATTTAAATAGTTCGGCTGAAATTACTCTAAAGCCTACACCCACCTCTTCAACGAAGTCCCTTACAAGAGCACTAGAATCCATTAATAACAATCTTCTTCTAGGTCAAAATCAAAACTCTTACAATACTTGGTGATATCTCCACACCAAGCACAAGCCTTGAGTCCACAAAGCTCACCCAAGACTTGACAAACCTAAGCCTTGATCACAATCCTTTTACAAAGATCAAATGTGTACAAAGAAATTCTCTTGAAAAGGAAATGAGTACAAATAAATCTAGTACAAAAGAGAGACGAGAGAATTTCTGACTTGAAGAATGCTCACTCTCAATCAAAGAATACTCACAAAGATGTTTTCTATAATGATGTAAAATAATGAAGATGAAGAGAAAAAATTAATCTATGAGCTTTCATGGTTCTCTAATGAATGGAAGCTTAGAATGTGATTTTCATGGTGTATGATGAAGCCCCAAATTATTTTTATAGGGTGAGTATCAAATACACTACAAGAAAAAGTGTCATTATTGACAATGTTTTTAATGACAACACAAAAGTTGTCACTATTGATCACCAATTGTGACAAATATGAAGATCGTCACAATTCGCCTGCCATAGTGTAATATCTAGTGACAAGAATGAAGTTGTCATTCAATTTCGTCACTAATTACTTAGCAAGATCATCCGTGTTTAGGCGAATTGTTTCTTGACAAAGCAATAGTGACACTGTTTTAACGATGGATAATGACAAAACCAAAATGTTGTCAGTTTTGAAAAGGAAGAATGCATTCTTGACAAAGAAGAAGTTGTCACAACAATTTTAACCGGGCTGCCAAATAATTTTTCCCGGTTAATTTTTTCGTATCTCTCAACACTCATAAATACACAGAAATGTCGAGAGCCCATACGATCCCTAATTCCCCTCTATCTGTCTCACACGTTCTTCTTCGTCAACAGCCGATCTCCCACGATCTCTCTGTCTTCGGATTTGCCGTTCAGATTTCGCCGCTCAGATTCCACCAGATTTTCTCATGTTTGTAAAGCACACCCACAAACTAACTCCCTCCCTTTCTATCTCTCTCTTCCTTTTTTTTTTTTGGTGAACGGAAGGACTAATATAAAAAAGGCAAAGAAATTACAACATGTTCCAGTCATCTTCCAGTTTAGACAAAATACTGGAAGATGTGGGAACAAAACCAAAAGAGTTACAAAAAGCAGCATGAGCAGCAAGATTGTGGGCAGCTCTGTTGCAAGATCTAGGGGCGAAAGACACATCCCAGCAGGTAATTTGAGAAAGGAATTTTCTGGCTTGATCAATGATGTACCTAGATCTCCAATTAGGAGTTATAGAGTGGTCTTGGAGCATGTCAATGATCACTTTTGCATCTCCTTCAAAGATAACATATTGTTTCCTCTTCATCAATGCTGTGTGGATTGCCAACAAGGCCGCGTGGGCTTCTGCAACCTCAGGGTCCTGGGTCTCGATAAGAGCCGAATTCCCAAATTCAAAGTAACCTCCAGCATTTCGGCAAACCATTGCTATATACGCTCTTGTTCCTCTGACTGTCGCATCAAAATTAACTTTATACCATCCTGCGCACGGGGGGTTCCATGATTCCAGATTTTGCACACCCAATGCTTTGCCCAACTGGATTTCTATAAAGCAGCTGGATACTCTATTGATGGTATCAGCCAAAATAGTGGGGTTAAAAGGGACACCTTCATGTAAAAGTTTGTTTCTGCCAAACCAAACCAAATCCATAAGAGTAACTGCAAAGATGGTGTATTTGACTTGATTATCGGCATGTTGTCCAGGTGGATGTAATATAAAATCCAGCCAATCCACGTGAGAACTCAGTCCCGCCGGAGGTCTACATCCAAGATAAGAAGCTGCCCAGATGAGTCTTGTTATGTTACATTCTAGGAAGAGATGAGAAGATGTTTCAGGGCACATACCACATAGTAAACAAGAGGAGTCAGCTACAGGGGAGAACAACATTAAATTTTGCCTCACCGGGAGCAGATTCCAAGCAATACGCCAAATAAAGATTTTGTGTCGCTCTTTTATCTTTGCTTTCCATAGCCTCTTCCAAAAAGCTGGCGGGAAATGAGGATTCGGCATGAACTTTTGCTTGTTTGCCGTAAGATATGCCGATCTAGCTGAGAAGTTTCCTTTCGGATTCGGAGTCCAAGCTATTATATCTTGGTTTTGATTTGCTGCAATTTTGATCTTTCGAATTGCTTCCACTGTCGCCTCATCAAATAATCTTTGGATTTTTGGGATATTCCAATCACAAGAGTTCGGATAGAACAGATCAACCACTAAGTTTATATCTTGGATATCTTGGTTACCAATGGCATAAGTGAAACCGTCCTTGGTCGGGATCCAGCGGTCTTTCCATACCAAGGTATTTCTACCATCCCCCACAAGCATTCCCAGTCCCTTTTCAATGATGTTCCTAGTCTTGCATATACCTTTCCATAACCAAGACCCTGACTTCTTTGGAGTGTAATCAAGGAAGTGGGTGCCTCTCAAGTATTTCGATCGCATAATTTGGACCCATAAATCATTCGGGTTCTTTAAAATTGCCCATCCCATTTTTGCGATCAAGGCAAGATTGAAGTCATGCATTTTCTTGAAGCCTATACCACCAACGGATTTCGGTATGCAGATTGAGTCCCAAGCCTTTGGGTGGAAATGAGTTTTTCCATCTTCTTTAAATCCCCACCAGAATTTACGCATCCTTTTATCAATCAGCTCTGTAACTTTCTTTGGAAGAATAAAAGTAGACATCACATAAGTTGGGATCGCCATGGCCGTAGCTTTAATCAAGGTTGTTCTTCCAGCTTGAGAAAGAACTTTGCTCTTCCAGCTTGCTAACCTTCGTTCCACTCTTGAAACAATCTCCTCAAAGAGTTTGCTCTTTGGTTGATTTGTAAAGATAGGCAGGCCTAAATATTTGGTCTCTTTTGGTGCTCGGTTCAGCTTCAGGATACTGCAGATTTCTCTACGCAATCTCGGATCAAGATTCTTGCTGAAAAAGATTTTAGATTTTTGTTGGTTTGTGCATTGGCCCGACCAAGAATTATAAGTGTACAAGCATTGTTGGACTGATTTAGCTTCCTCTCTATTTGCCCTGCAAAATATAATCAGATCATCAGCGTAAAGGAGGTGTGAGATGGCAGGGCTACCCTTGCTCGGTTTGATGCCGTGCAACACTCCATGTCTTTCGGCACGAAGAAGCAATCTAGTGAGAATTTCCGAAGCTATGATGAATAAATAAGGAGACAACGGATCTCCTTGTCTCAAGCCTCTGTGAGGTTTTATGAAACCAAAAGGGACACCATTCAAGATAGTGGAGAAGCTGGTGGTTGAAATGCATGAATTTACCCATTGGATCCAAATAGGTGGGAATCCCAAATTCTGGAGAATTTTGAGGATGAAATTCCACTCGATTTTGTCGTACGCCTTCTCCATGTCGATCTTTATCGCCATGAGACCTGCTCCCTTCTTCTTTCTCATGGAGTGCCAGATTTCTTGGACTATAATACTATTATCATTTATCAGGCGCCCAGGAACAAATGCCGATTGCATCGGCGAGATGATTTTGGTGAGAAGAGGTTTCAGCTTGTTCGCCAGAATCTTGGATATCACTTTATAAATCACGTTACAGAGGCTGATCGGTCTGTAATGCTCTGCCTTTGTGGGATGAGGAATCTTGGGAATTAAAGCAATATTGGTGTGGTTGAGTTCCTGCAGAGAGGCGTTTCCACTGAAGAAGTTTTGAATGGTCCTGCACACATCAAAATTTACACATTCCCAATATGTTTTGTAGAAGAGAGAAGGCATTCCATTGGGGCCGGGTGCTTTTAGGTTGCTGAATTTCATCAGAGTAGAGGAAATTTCGGAGGTCGAAGGAATTTCCTGGAGTCTAAACATTTCATCAGCTGTAAGGACTCGAGAGAGCAGCCCTTCCAGATCTTCGGGGAAGATGGGATTTGACGACTTGTAAAGCTCATTAAAATTTTCAGTGAAACATGTTCCAATTTCCTCTCGGCTTGAGATCCATTTCCCATGTTTATCTTTGATGAAGTCTATCGAATTCTGCCTCCTTCTGATGATAGTACTAAGATGGAAGAACTTTGTGTTTCGGTCCCCGTCTTTAATCCATTGGAGCCTAGACTTTTGATGCCATAAACACTCCTCTCTGCTACAATGTTCATCAATCTGAAATTTGATATTTCTTTGGAGTTCCAAATTCATGGGAGAGGGATCTTGTTGCTGCACGTAATCCAGATATGCACTCAATTGCTTAATTTGTGTCTGAATGTGGCCAAAGTGAGTAACATTCCACCTTCTCAAAGCTTGGCTCACTGCATCCGTTCTTCGACAAAGCACAAATTCAGGGGCCCCATAGACCTGTTTTCTCCAAGCTGATTTAACCACAAGATGAGAAGACGAATCTCGGGTCCAGGCTGCTTCGAATTTGAAAGGTTTCGGTTTAGGGGGGATCAAACCATGAGTATGGAGGACAATTGGAAGATGGTCAGAGGATTTGCCAGGAAGATGAGTGATTGCCGCATCTTGGAACAAGGCCCTCCATTCGGAATTGGAATATGCTTTGTCCAATCGTTCCTGAATATTAGCAGATAGTGGCCTATTATTATTCCACGTGAAAGGATTTCCTGAGAAGCCAAGGTCAATAAGGTGATGAGAATTAATGAGACCACTCAAACCGCCATACGAAGAAGAAGCTACTGGAAGGCCTCCTTTCTTCTCTGTTTGATCCACAACAGCATTAAAATCTCCCATGCATAACCAAGGACCATTGAAAGCCTTAGCAGTAGAATCCATCTCATCCCAGAACTTTCTTTTGTTTGTCCAAAGAGTAGGTCCGTAGACCATAGAGAGCATCCAAGGAGTGGTTGGGGGGTCTGAGAACACCAAGGCGTTGATAATGTTCTGGTTTTGGAGAGTTATCTCAATATCAACTCCCAATTTCCAAGCTAAGCACAAACCACCAGCCGACTTTTTAATTCCAGAGGGGGGGACAATACAGAGAGAGGAAAAACCAAGGGGTTCGAGAATAGAAGAGAGTCTAGAAGGAGAAGAAATGGTTTCAGAAAGGAAGAGGATATCAGGTTTTAGGTGCCTGATATCATTTTTGAGGGCCCTGACACGCTCGGCGCGTCCAAGCCCTCGGACATTCCAGGCAAGAAGGATCATGGTGGGAGGGTGAGCAAGCCATGGCTTGTCACCTTATGGGAACAGATCACTGCGGGGGGGCTGTGCTCGAGCTGGTTTTGGGTGAAAACTGTGGTGCAACTTTTAGAGTGAAGATGGTTCGAAGAACTAAGATCTACTATAATGGATTTTTTGGTTTTTCTGGCTAGTTGTTTCAGAGCTTTGAGCTTGGCACACCGGTTAGAGGTTAGGGGTTTTGTTTTTTCTGCTAGAGAAAGGTGGACAGGTTTAGATAAGAAAGGGGGTTGGTCAACGGTCTTGGTAGTTTGGGTATTTTTGGGTTTTTTTGTTTGTTTTTTCTCTTCAAACATGCTTTTTCTTTTTTGTTGGGAGCTAGTGGTGGGTAGAGACTGATGAGGGTATGGGGGTGGATGGGGTGGTTGGTTGCCTACACTTTGGTTGATCTCGTCGCTTTTCAGGGCCTTGAAGTGTGGGAAAAAGGGTGGGGTTTGGTTACTGACACCATCTCTTGCCTCTGTTCTTGGATGTTGGGTCTTGTCAAAGGGATGATCAAAGGGTGTGGTAGTCAGAGCAGTAGGTGGTGGGTGAGTCCCGAGAGAAACTCCCGGAAATTTAGGCAAAGAGGATGCCGGCAGATCGGAAATGGTTTGCGCCGGCAGAACTCCGTCTCTTATCTCTGTACTTGGTTGTTGGATCTTGTCAATGGGATGCTCAAAGGGTGTGGGAGTCAATGCAGTAGGTGATTGGTGATTCCCAAACATATCTCCTGGAAAATCTGGCGAAGAACATGCCGGCAGATCGGAGAAGCTTAGAGCCGGCAGATCTGAGATGCGAGAAGTGGGTTTAGTTGGGATTGCAATCGCGAGAGGGTTCCAAGTCGCAGAGCTTGGACAGGTATCTAGCGACTCAGCTCGGAGCCAGGGGCCATAAGGGGACAGCTTATTTTCCGGTGGTTCAACCGGCAGATGAGAGCAGTCGCGGTTTGTGTGTCCCAGACGACCACAGCTGAAACAAAAATCAGGTAGTCTTTCATATTGCACTCTGATCCAACTAGCTAGATTTGGGGTTTTGTTTTTGTAGAATCCTGTGATCAGAGGCCTGTTAATATCTAGCTGAACTTGAATCCTTAGGAATCGTAACCACGCGAGGTTCCCATCAGAAGTGAAATCAATTTCCGAAACTCTACCGATTTTGGATCCTATCTTTTCGGCATTCTGCTTTGTCATCATATTTGGGGGTAAACCCAGAACCCGAATCCAGAAGGTGGATTTAGAGAAGTCAATTTCTTCCAAGTTCAAGTGCGGTGGCCAGTCTCTGACTACTACGTGCGAGCTCATGACAGACCAAGGCCTAGATGCCAGAATGCGGTTCCTGTCCCATTCATGGCTAAAGGTAATACTATAGATATTATGTTGATGGAATTGCATTTTCATACCTCTTGCTGGGTTCCAAGCCTTCTGAAGGATTGATTGCACCGCTTTTGGGTTCGGTTGTTTGGAGCTGATGATCTTAGCCAGCAAAGTCAGCTCGTATTCTTTCAACGCGCTGGTCTCGTCCGCTATAAGGTCATCCAGATCAGCGCAGAGTAAAGAACTTGTTTTGTTTATGATGTCGTCCATTGCCTGTTTAATGCTGTAACAGAAGTAGCTCTTTGGTTGGTGGGAAAAACAGTTAATGCAGAAGTATAAGACTTTGGTGGAACAGAAGATGGTAGGATATAGATAGATGATGGTGGGTACTTCAGCAGGAGGAGAGGTGGTGAAAAACTGGTTTGGCACTAGGCTGGATATGACAATAGCGTGTCGGCAGGTCCTGCACAGAGGAAGGAGATGCTACTTCTTGGAGAAGAAGAGCATGGAAGGAGTTTTAACCCTCTCTCTTGCTTATTGAAAGTCATTTCACGTTAGTGGGGCTCTAGGCATGGCCCTTGATCATAAGTTAGATTGGTTGGTGAGATAAACCAACCGCTTAATTTTTTTCGCGTCGGTCAATTTATGAAGCTTTTGTAGATATAGCAACTTCAAAATCAAAGGACTCGAGTTTGGGCTTTTTTGTGATCGCCTCAAGAGGTGACCTTAACTGTAATATATTATATATATATATCCATTAGCTTCTATTCATCCTTCGAAATAGACATTGAATTAGTCGTATTACTTCTAGTTTGCCAAAAGGCTCCTACATTTTGAACGACCTTCAACAAAAGGTAATTTTACCAGCATTATAGAACTAATTTCGGGATTGGGCAAAGAGTTTTAGCTCTGATTAGCAGTTGATTAGTTAGTTCTATAATTTCAATTCATTTTTGGTGCTATGCTTTTTCAATTCTCATTTTTCTAGTTTTGATTTTATTTGTGCTAACATGTGGGTAATGTTGGTTTTGAGAGCTGTAGTTGCTAGAGCAGTGAGGAACGCACCGAAGAAGCAAAGGTAAGCCGAGCAATTATTGAACCTGAAATAACTTTTGCCCAGCTCTGAAAGCTCTATATATTCATTGAAATGCTAAGTACTTGGAACACAACATGTTTGATAAAATGCCTCAGAGAAAGTTTTGTTTTTATATATTGTATTTGTCACATGTTTATTGCTGCAATTTGTTTGGGAAATTGGGTTATGTGAAATTGGGGCAGGCAGTTGTTCCTTTCATATCAGTATGATGATCATAAAAGAAGTGGATAAATAAGACTTTATACATCGTGTGGCGTTTGTCGAGGCTGCTAGCGGAAACGAACAATGAGAGTACATGTTGAAACAGAAATGACGCACAAACTGGGAATAGTCTTGCATTTTTAGCCATGCCATTGAAAGTTACTGGAATTGCTTCAATCACATGTTAAGTGCATTTAACCTCTTGCAATCACTTTTTCTAACAACCTTAAGTGCTTGCAATCACCTGAAGTAATGACCTCTCTGTTGGGTAATGTAGCGCCAAAACAGTTGTTTTTCCAAAGTTATGCTACAAAGGGTGCGGCGTACGACAGAACCTGGAAAGGATAGGACAAATGCTTCACTGGAACCGATCTTCACTCAGTAGGCTGTTTTCTTGTTTCCTTTTCTAGATCCTTTTTAATCTCTTGCAATTTGCAGCTGGTTTGCGTGGGTATCTGTAGCTCAATATGTTTTATTAGTGCTAATAGTGCCCGTGGCTATCTTGCCCACTAGTTAGCTGAAAGTTATGGTTGTACGTTCAAGTTGAATGTGGACTATTGATTAGTGATAATGACAGTGAAAATGTGCTTTCTTTAGGGCCTTGTTTGGATTCATTTCATTTCTTCAATTATGTCATCTTCTTGCACTTCAATGGAAAAAAGCGTGGCAATTGAGGACCATTTTTTATTACAAGTTCAGGTTTGTGTATGTCTGTTAAACTTGACCATTACTTTTCCTGTCCTATTTTGGTCCGAGTACAAATCTTCTTTGTATTTGGTATTAACTAGCCTAGCTGTACACCACCTACGTAGAAACCTCTTACTATATAACAGAGTAAATTCCAAGAACACTGAGAAGTACCCGTTTGTGTGACTGCTTGGTTCATAAGGGAGCAAAGTCATTTGGTAAGTGCTATTTGTGCTTCTGAGTTTGTATCCTATACTCGTTTACGTTAGATGCATGTTGCAGTGGAAACGCACGTGTTAAAATCTTTATCCCCATAATTTAGCTGCTGATTTTCAACCTTTTAAATATATGAATTTTGTGTGTCCATTTTCATAAAAACAGATGGGTTTGTTTCCCTTCTAATTGTTACCAGAATTATTAACTGCTGATTATAGTTAAGTAAAATGTGATCTTGCCGATGGCCTAATAATGTGTTATTGAGCTAGAGGTGATTCTTTGCATGTGTCGAGGTTCTGTCGGATTTTAGAATCAGAGTTGTGGGTATATTTCTTATTTCTTATTCCCCTGAATACTGCTTCGCTTTCTTTCTGTGAAAGGGTATAATGTAAGGCACCAGATTCTGTCCTATGGCAAAAGAAAAAGAAACTGTTATTTTTTCCGTAGTTCCATTGTCAGATTGAGAAACTGCTAATTAGCAGTCTAACTTATCCTCATCCAAGCGTCAAATAGAGATGAAGTTGGAGGAGACCAAGAAATGGCAGAACAAGCCGAACAACGATCAAATGAGTTGGCTACAAAAATACAAGAATTGAGGGCTTCACAAAGGAGACGAACCAGCTACTTCAATCTTTGTTGACAAAATGCAAAATGGCAGCAGCAACTCTTCCTCTTGACAGTGAGTTACTACAACCTACTGGACAACGTTTCTAATGTGTCTCAATAGATTAAATAATCTCTTCTCCTTTGACCTTTGACAATGTTTGTAATCGGTTTCATTAGGCCCTGCCTTGCATTAGTACTGTATTTGCCATAATGTCTCATTAGATTAGATCACCTTTGAGGACTATTGACTTTGGTTGACTTGATCAGTGAATTCGGGCAAATGAAAATGTCATGATATGTCTGGGGTTTTATGGTGGATTTGCTATGTTTTAGTCAATATTCGCTACACAGGCTTCTCTCTAGTATGGTTATAGTTGTCCTATTTTGTAGTGTCATGATCATGTTGTTTTTCATGCAGTAAAAAACTATGGTTGGGATTGAGTATGAGATATTGAAGATGAAGACGCAGCGACACTCTTATTCTAGATCATTGTACTTAAAGATTTTGTAAATGGAACCCTTTTAGTTTTGATTGACATTAAGAAGATTCTTGTAATGGATGGTGTCTTTCTAAGGGATGGTTTTGAATTCAAATCTCTTATATTAAAAGTTTATTCTCGTAATTTTGTAAAAGAGTAATATGCATAGGGAATAAGATTTGACAGACTTGTTGCAACTTACAATTGTCACCATTACTATAAAAAGAAAAGATGTTGGTTGTCACTATATCAATATAAGTTCGTCATTGATAACAAGAAGTTGTCAATGGATGTTTCAGTGACAACACAAATAATTGATACAAATGGCAGTTGCGACAACATTGAAATTGTCACACATTTGAAATTGTGACACCATTGTTGTCGTCACTAGACAAATTTAGTGTCAAGGCCTTTTGTTACTGGATCTCAACCTAAGTCAATTGGGAGGGTCCTTTAGTGACAACATGGGATTTTAGTGATAACGTTTAAGAACATTTAGTGACAATAAAGTTGTCACTAAATGTGATGAATCAGTGACAACTTTGACGTTGTCGCACAACTTAAAGATTTTGTAACAACTTTTTTAATGTCGTCACTTAAAGTCTTCAGTGATGGGCCTATTGTGACAATTACTGTGACAACAAATTCTCGTCACTATAGTAATTAGTGAAAACTTTGCATTTTATTGTGACAATTTTTGTTGTCACCAATGACACTTTTTCTTGTAGCGATATAGCCTTTATGGGAAGATTTGGCATGATTTTGGGCAAAACTAGCCTTTATTTCTTACCCAACGGTCAATAGAATCGGCTGCATTGGGAATTGAGTCGACTGCATTCCTTTATTGCCCATTTCTCGAATGTATCGCAAAGTCTTCTTTCTTATTTTGGGCATAACTTTCTCTAGAAATATCGGATTGAGATGGAGTTTTTTGCGTTAGAAAGCTGAGAACATTTTTTTTATCAAGATATGGAAAGATTAGCTCCAAAAACATTCTTGAGAAAATCTAAGTGAGCTCCAAAGTTCACTCATTTTCAAGGAACATACTTGTGTGAAAGGTTATGAACTCACATTTAATGTACAAGGTGTCCTAAGGTTTTTTTAGGTCATAGTCATTAATCCAAGCATTAAATCAAGACTAGTTACATAATAATAAAGATCAATCATAATCGATATTAACTTAACCTGTGCATTCTTTGTTGCTCTGTGAAATTGGACTTGATGAAGCTTCTATAGCATTTCTACTATAGCTTTAAACTTCTTTGGCTTAACTCCAACTATCTGACTTTTCAAATGTGTCTTCATGAGTGTGCATATATATACCTACTAAGAATACACTCAAAGGCCAAAGCACACAATAGCATATAATCAATGTGTAGTTAGATGTAAGCCTAGGTTATCCAACCATAGGGCTAACACTTATGATTCTTAAAATTTGTCTCTAAAGCCGATAAAATTTGGTCATGATAATTGACGCTAAATGTTGCATATGAAAATAAATTAACAGACTGGACAACATTACGGTTCAGGGTATTATATTCTCCTCAACTTATAAAAATTTCGTCTTCACCAAATTTGGTCTCCTTAAATTGCTGCTCTTAATATCCACCAACATAGACCTCAAGTGTTTATATAAATTGATCCATCTTAATGGTTGGCAAAACAACCCAAATACAATTCCTTGTGATTTTACATAGTATATGTGCTACAGAACTCAAAGTACAGGGCTGCTCGATATGTTTTTAACACACTTTATCTTACCAAAAAATATTTCCTCAAATATCAGTACTTTTAAATCACAAGCTTTGCTATACTACAACACCCATCTCTAGAATTTATCCATTCTCCATTTATTCCATTAGATTGTTGCTAATAGTGCAAGTAAATTTATCATAATTAGCCTTAATCTTAATTTTGAGACAGTCACATGTGTAAGTCACGTATGTTTTTATGTTAATAGAATGCCTCATGTCCAAAGGCTATGAAGTTTGAGAGTTCTCTTTCCAAGTTTGTTCATACTAGAAAAAAATAAAAATTATAAGTCTTTAATTGATACTCAACTTCACGGAACACAAGCCTAGTCTTTGACTTCCATACATGCATTGTATAATCAAGACAGCCTAAGTACAACACCCACTATTTTTTTTTGGTTCCTCCAAAATACACTTAAGCACTAAACTAATTCTTTCAACAGCACGCTACTAGAAGAGCTAAATTTTAAGTTTATGAGGCCTATGATTGATACTTAAGATCTTCATTTTTCCATCCTGCTGGTAGCTTAAAATATTCATGACCTAAGAATATTAACCAGCCATTGCCCAAACGGAATTCCTACAACACCAAACTTCTATCATTAACTAATTTCTAGGAATAACTATGTCACCAAATTTATTAAACCCAAAATCTCAAGGTACGGTAATAACTCAATGGAACTAAGCTTTCGCAGTACGCTCTGAGATATCCAATCAAACCAGTTTAAATTATTACCAAATCAATCACATAGAAAATATTACCTTAAACGACCCAAAAATCTGATTTTGCACGTACATAATTCACACATCCACTAGCAATCACAAACTTTACCGTTCATAGCTTCTATTTGATAGAATTACTCAAGGAAATCAAAAGATTGTAGGTCTTATCCTTTAATCGTCTTTTTTGGTTAATCTTAAAATCCATGAATTCGAAGGTAAGTAACTATCTATTATTGCATACTCGCACAAATCTCAATCTAATGCTAAAATATTAAATAAGTCTTCGGAGCCTACAACAAGTTTTCAAAATCCAATCTCAGCCACAACTTATCTTAGGCTTATGAATCTACAGAATCTCATACCTAAGCTTTGATACCAAGTGTAACATTCTGAAATTTCTGGAACGTTAAAACACTCGCTCATAACTGAATGTGATACAGATAATAGTACCAAATCAATTCCAAAAATTATGAAACTAAAATTAAGGGGCCGTTTGACATCATTATTTTTTGCTCTTTTTTGGCCCACTTTTTAAATTTCTCAAAAGCCCACAAAAATGGAGTGTTTGTTTGGGTTCTCTTTTAAAAAAGGGCCCAAGAGTTTTTAAACTCTGGCCCATTTCTGAAAAGAGCTCAAAGCTTTTTTTTTTGTTGCTCTTTTTCACGGGGGGCTGAGGCTGGATTAATGAGGTTGAGGCTTTGAGCCTCACTAGCAACATAAAAAAAAAATGTTTTGCTTTGGGTATAAAACCCTTCAAAGCAATGGGTTTTGAGTCAGTGGAGTCAGGCAATGGCTAGTGGAGTCACCACAGACTCCATAGCCCATTGCCTGACTCCACTGCCCGTCGCCTCCACCGGCCAGCGATCACCGCCTCTACCGGCCAGCGGTCACCCCGGCCAGCGGTCACCGCCTCCACCAACCACTCTTCGGTCCAAGATGAACACAAGCAACCACGAGAAGTCCATTTACGCCGGCCTGAAGCTCGACGACCCCTACCTTCCGCTCAATTCCTGGGAATCGGTACCTTCTAAAAGTGGCGACCTTTGCCGATCTGCCATTGGAGATGGGTCTCGTACAGTTGGGCTTGGTGGCGGTCGGTGGTCGTTGTTGTGGGTGGTTGTGGGTTGTCGTAGGTTGTTGTGGTTGTCCTGGATTTTACACCGGTAAATGGTTGCCTTCATGGCCGGCGGTGGTGGGTTGGCGTGATGGACATATTTCATTGATGCGGTGGTGCTCTAGGTGACGAACAAGTGGGTGTCGCTGGCAAAAACCCTTGGAAATTTTGGATGTGAGTAGCGTCTCTGGGTGGTCTTGGGTGGTCGTTTGTTTGGGGGTGGGTGTTGCCAATTGAGTTGTCGGCGGTGTTGCCGATGGGTGATGCCGACAGGTATTGCCGGGTAGTGCCGATGGGTGATGTCGTCGATGCATTCGGCAACTCCCCATTGGAGAATTAAAGACATTGTAATATATTTGTTCCAGTAATATATATTTTAAAAAAAAAACCCAAAGAGCGGTGATGTTAAACGCTTGCTCTTTTTTGTTTTCTTTTTTAAAATAAACTTTGTCAAACGTCCACTAGTTTTTTAAACTGGTGAAAAAAAAAATCACAACTCTTTCCAGTTTTGTTCAAAAAAATAAAAAAAAACTGAAACTGAAAGTGTTATCAAACAGAGTCTAATAAGTCTTATAATAACAGTTTTACAAACTACATTTAGTTTTTATTTTTATGGCTGATATAAAAATGTTTTCAAATTGCTCATGAAACCCTAATTTGAGCCTTACAGCAATCGTTTGAGTTTCTGGTTCATTCTCATCTGTTTATTGACTCAATCATCGTAAAATATTTTCAATTGTATTTATTTCTTCTAAATGTTGACATGAGTTAGTAATCTTGGGAGTTATAAGGATGGTGCATATTATTGGACTTATAAAGATTATTTGTTGGTTGGATTTAATTACTAGTATCTAAATGTACTAGTCAGTGTACATATACATATGTAAATTGTATTGGGCACTCCCGGGATGACTTTGCTATAGTGTACAGCTCATGTTCAATGTTAACTATTTCTGTTTTATTATACCTGAAGTGTTTTGAATAACTATTAATGATGGATCGAGATGATACTCGTCTGATCCCTATGTTTATATCGAATTGTTATGATTTCATAAAAAATAAATCCTTTGAAAATATGTTAATTGACTTAAATGTAAAAAATCATTCGAATCGTTTTGATTGTTTTTATATCTTTGATCGAACTTACAGGGCTCTCAAAAGCTTACTCTCATTTGACTTCTTTTTCGCATGTGATAGCCAACATTTAGTTACCTGAGAATGGATTAGAGCTGACCGTAAGAAAGAGATTTGATCTTAGTATTTATCATTAGAGCCTCTGCATGGATGAATGTTATTATTTAAAATTTTCAGTCTTAGAGTTGAGATTAATTGATAATAGTCTACTGAGTGTATCATAAATTGATCAGCTGCTCTGATAATAGTCATTCTTTTGTTGAGGTGGAGGATATTATTTTGTTAGTGAACTGACCGAGAGTGTTTAACATTCTAAAAATTCTGGGATGTTACAGTTGGTATTAGAGCAATAAAATTGGGTTCGGATAGAATTTCTTACCTCAATCCAAGTTAAGGGATGCTGCACAACCTTGATCAATAATCCCTTGAATCAACCTAGATTGATAATTTTATTTTTTAGAAAGCAATCTACACTATCATTTTATAAACCTAATATCGACTACTCACAACATGCTCACTCTTCGACCTGGAATGACGCACCCAAAGCGCGTCCCGCACATAGCCAACCTAAACGAAAAATCTGTACATTCTCTAATGGGTAATGATACCCCAAATTCATAATAAAATACTTTTATAGCTTAATACATTATAAAAAAGTCAAAATATGAATTTTCTGAATTTTGAAAATTTTTTGAATTATAATTATTTCTTTAAATACTAAAAAAGCCAAAAAATAGCCATTAATAGTTCTTGCTCAAATCAAAATCACATAAATATCAGCATATTTACACCTCGTCTGATTTGAACGTGAAACCACGAAAACGATCAATTGTACCAATTCTTTTTAGCTAAATCGATAGTATCAATGTGAACTATGAAACAAAGTACAAGGGAAGAGCTTAATCAATCAATTGGCTCTGGATATAAAATTGGCTGACATGGCCTTGGATGAAAGCAAGTACAGGATATGAAATTTTGCAAATATCTTGCGTTAAGTCCAAAAGCCACATAAAATGGCAGTTTCATGCTGTAAAGGTCATCCAACTGATAGGAGCCAATGTTAACAACTTAGGTAAGTTGTCATTAAAGCTCCGGTATGCAACTGACTAACATTTAGGACTGCAGAGCTTTCATCGAGGCTCTTACACTTGATCATGCAGGTGCAAATATAGCCTTGTGAAGTTCAATGCAAGTCGGAGGCAAATATAGCCTTGTGAAGTTCATATTCATGGTAGTGCTAGTTGTATTCAGCGGTACCTAGGCGATATGCAGCCTTATTTAGGCTTAAGGTCGCAATTAACCAATACCTTACATATGAGCCGAGGCTCAAACATGTCAAAATACTAAGTTCATAGGTTAGAGCGGAAACGAGTCACCATCTGGCCTCTGCTTGCTTTGATGTTTTGTCGTGGACGACAAAGGTGACTACAATTTAGATGATTCTTGACTCCAAAAAATATATGGCTTTTTGCAAAAACAATGTGGATTTACACGATGTACAACTACCTCGAAGCCAGCATTGCTTGACAGAAGCCAGGCCTGTTTTGACGATAGGGCCTTTTAACTCAGAAATGAGACATTAGTATATTTAGGCCCCGTTAGACGCAGTTTTTTTTTTTTTTTTTCCAGTTTTAGAAATTGAAAAAAAAGTCGCGTTGGGTAACCAATTTTTATTTTTCCTTCTTCAGTTTAAAAACAAAAAACCAGTTTTTAAACTGAAGGAAAAAAAAAACTTCAAAAATGAGTTTTTTTTTTTTGGTTTTGAGATCACCACCACCACCCTCCCACCACTGGCAACCATCACCGGCCGGCAACCACCACCGGCGACCACCGCTGGCGACTGCCGGCGGCCACCACCGCCAGCGATTGTCGATGGCCACCAGCCATCGTCGGCCACCCCCACGCCCTACCACCGCCACTGCAAACCACCACAAAAAAAACTCAAAATAAAAAATGGATTATAAAAAAATAAAAAAAAAAACTCAAAGTAAAAACTTGGGGGCCGTTTGTCGGCCCTTTGTTTTGGTCCAATTTTTTTGTTTTCCAAAAGTCCATGAAACTTGGCTGTTTGGTTGAGTTTCTCTTTTTTTTAGGGCTTGCTCTTTAAAAACTAGGCCCATTTCCGAAAAGAGCTCCAAGCTCTTTTCTTAACCTCTTTTCACGCGGGCTCATTTTGCTCTTTAATGAGGTCAAGGCTTCGAGCCTCACTAGCAACAGATTGCTTAATTTCTTTGCTGGGTCGTCTCTCTGCGCTCGATTGGCCACAACTCTCACCTCCACCGGCCACCGCGTCCATCGCCTCCACCGGAGTTGTTACTGCCGGTCATCTTTGTGGCTGCGTCGCCATGACAGTAACGGTGCGGAGGCGGCACCGGTGTTAAAGGAGAATTAGGGCCCAGGTGCCGGGTATGGAGTTGAGCGCAGCAACGGCGCCGGTGTTGAAGGAGAATTAGGGCCGGCGACACCACCCAATCTGCCGCAGACAACCCACCTCATCATCAAACAAACACCCACCTACCACCGGTTCATCACCTACCATCGACGACCACAGCTATTACAAGAATATCACCCTACAGCGTCCATCTCCACTTCACCCCACCACAAATTAAGCGCACCCGTCTCACCATCGATTAGCCACCTACCACCAGTCACCCAACCGGCCAATGGCCACGCACGGCCATAACCATCTAATTAAGGAACATATGATTTAACACCATAAATCTGCTACATCAATGGGTTCCATCATTAGGAAATTGCAAAAGTCAATTTGGTTCTTATTTGATTTAATTGTGCAAAATGCAGATTTTGGCTGAATCTTTGATGTTGTAGAAGAGAGGGTTGGTAGTGATGGGTTACCGGTTTGTGATGGTGGGTCACCGGTGTGAGGTTGGCCAGTGATGGTGGTCGGCGATAGGGACTGTGTGGTGTGAGCAGATTTGGCAGTTATGAGATGTGTAAGAGAGAGAGAGGAAAAAAAAACAGAAAAAGAAGTCATAAAAATATTACTATAATTACCTTTAATTATGTAAAAATGTATATTAAAAAAATAATAAACCAAAGAGTTATCCTGTCAAATGCTTGCTCTTTTCTGTTTTTTGAAAAAATAAACTCTGTCAAACAGCCATCAGTTTTTTAAACTGGTAAAAAAAAACCAGAACTCTTCTCTTTTTTTTTTAGAAAAAAAACTAAAAACTGAAAACTGAAAGCCATACCAAAGAGACCCTTGGTTATTTTAAGCTGCTCTTTAATTTTTTTTTCAAAAACTGAAAATTAAAAAAAAGTTTTTTCAAATAGAATCTTAGTATTGAAATAAGTAGAAGATACTGGCGAAGAAAAGTGGCATCCCAAACATGAACCAAATGACACGTACCGCTTCTTGAATGTGGTTGCGTGGGTGCTGAACTTTCAAGTAGCAATTGCGGTTCCGATGGCTTGAAGAGGATGGTTAATAACAAGAGGAGGAATAGGGATAAGAGAGACCACCCCGCTTGCCATGACTTAAAATTCCTGTATGTCAATTACCACCTGAATATGGGGCTCAAATTTCAACTCATTTTATAGCATCTTCCCCTCAATTTACAAGTGTGTCTCATGTTTATCTTTTTCAACATTCAACTAAGACGTTAGTTCCATAATGCTAAGAGAGGAAGTGGGAACACCAGGTTTAGACAAGTCAAAGACGCGGTGTGAGGAAATCTGACTTGTCTTTGCGGCTAATGCATCGATTGCTTGAACTTGGTCGAGCAATCATGTGGTGACCTTGATCAACTAGGGACCAGCTCATATAGGCCTTTTTTCTTTTACGACTCTTTGGCCCAAATTGGAATACGACAGCTCAGAGCAGTCAACTATCATATAGTATCCAAGCAAAGCTCTAGCAGTTAAAACATGGTGATAGCAACTTTAAAGTAAAAAAGAAAGGTGATATAATGCAACGATACATTACGGGTGGGCTAAATCAACGTATTTCTTTTCTGCTAATAACATTCCTACCCATTTTGTTCCCAAAGGATTGAATAAAGCATCTTTTAGCAACCAAAGATTGTGGGTATCATAAAAGAGTTGTGCGAGTTTAGCCGCCTCATAGCATTGGCTAAGGAAACTCACATAAGTCCTTACCAACAATAGATGCTCGTTATTGTTACATTAAGAAGAAGTAAATTAATTTTACAAACTAAAAAATGAACAATATGACATTTGAATTAATGATTGCAAATTCAAAATCTAGTATTTGCAATAAACGGCCTATAATATGCATTTTCTTCATCCTATAGTTTTTGAGTTGTAATAAAACAGGAAGAAATAGTTCTAGTTTCCAACCATTATCTCAAGAGCCTTACACACAGTCAATTAAACTTTTAGGGCTATATGATCACTTGAAAAGGCAAAATGACTTCATCTTTCTCATATGGAATCACGTATGTATATTTTGTGAAAACGTATAAACAGAATAATCTACTTTCCATTCTCTATATCCATGTTTATTCATATACTTTATCCTTAAATGCTTGATTTACACCTAAAATTTTGCAATCGCCATATTCACTCCCCGTTTGGCAACGAATTTTTATTTAAAGTCTACAAAGTCAAACAAAAAAAAATCTATTTTCATCTCCATATATGCTTGTCCACCCCCTTTTTGTCGTGAATAAATGTGAGTGTTGACGTTTTAGCAACAAACAAGGGAGTGAAATGAAATATCAAAAGGTGAAAACAGACTCGAAAAAAAAAAAACTGATAATAAATGGGTTAACAATATTCCAAGGTCGGGGTTCAGAATATTACCTTCACTTCGATTTTACACATCCTCATGATGCTGGTTGTCTTCATCCTCTATACTGGATCTGGCTTTGCGAATTAATAATATCTCACTATTCTACCACTTCACAGGTTCTAGTCTTACAGTGGTATGCAATAGAATTTCTCTTGGAGATCCGAATGAAACAACATGCTCTCTTTTTAGCGATATCACGATACCAGAAATACGCGTTTAGATGGCTATTCAAAAAAAAATCAACTGGCTTCTGCTAA
This sequence comes from Escallonia rubra, assembly GCA_033065855.1. Classification (NCBI taxonomy): domain Eukaryota; kingdom Viridiplantae; phylum Streptophyta; class Magnoliopsida; order Escalloniales; family Escalloniaceae; genus Escallonia; species Escallonia rubra. The sequence goes on along the minus strand of JAVXUO010000547.1, from coordinate 185,479 downwards.
AGTTCTACGACATCTCAAGTGGGAAAGATCTTAAAACAATTTTGCTTGGTAACCAACTCCAGTCCTCTCCGAAGATATACAATTCCAAGTTCATTCTTCCTGTATTGTACTTTTGTTATTCTTTCTTAACCAACTAGTCGTCGGGAATTATTTCAGCTCTTTGAACCAGTTATATACGGGTAAGATTACAAAATCTGTTTGTACATTTTTGGTTTTTGATTTTCTTGCTTTAGCCTAACGATGGATGTGTGGATTACGTCGGAAATAATACCAGCGAGGACTCTATTTCAAAGTTTCTTCCCCTGTGTTTATGAGCGTGACTCACGCAATATCGTTTTCAACAGTCAACCGATACGTTAGTATATCGGTGCTAAGAAAGGAGGTGAAAGCACCATGCTTGGCTAAGTCAAGGCACGTTCCTGTGGAGAAATAGACTGCGGCGAAGGCATCTTTTAAGTCAACCAAACCCAGTTCATTCCTTGGCGCCTTATATATGTAGGGTTCTTCTTTAAGACTTTTTGGCTCAAAATTTAGAGTAGGACAGCTTCAATGAGAAAAGCCTCGGGTATATTTTGCTCAGACTAGGCTAACTTTAGTCTTAGTTTCTAACCCATTATATAAAGGAGAGGCAAAAATATTCCACTGAGATATGTTGCTGTAAAAAAAAAAAAGGAATGCCTATATACATAGCGGAAAAGGCATGTTATGGGCCAAGTATTCATTTTAATTGACCAAAGGATGAATTATCTTCACTACGCACGCTGAGTTTTGTTTCTTCCTTCCCACGGACGTAAGAAGAGGAAACATAGTAGATATTATTATGCCCCACAACTTCATCTTACATGGTAATAAAATGATTCCACCCCATTCGATATCAAAGTGTTGGTGGTGTGCATGACCTGTGAATATCATTGTGAACATTTGATGAATGTCCAAGTAAACGATGTTGTGACTTCAATTTAGAAAAAAATTCTTGTAGTCCCGTTTGATATTGTTTGATTTTCGGTTTAATTGTGAAAATAGTGAAAACGAAGTTATTTTTTTTTTGTTTGTTGATAGAAACCCAATGATTGTACAGTTCGTCAAGGTCGAATTTTTCTAGTGTGTAGAAAGATATTTTTCTTTGTATCATTTGGTTAAAAGTTGACAAACTGGGTGGATATGTAAAGGATATCCTTTGTTTTCCATCACTTCGACAGGTATAAAAAAAATATTGTGATATTTCATTTTTGACAGCCCTAAAAAACTCATTTAATTCAAAGTTTGGTTAAATACAAAACTGTCCCCTCTAATATACACAATTTTGCAATTTACTCCCTGTAATTCTAACTTTTGCAATAATGTCCCTTCATGTTACTAAAATCATTGCAAAACTGTTCTTTATCGAAATTTCTTTCGAAAATACCCTTTCATTAAGCCTGTGCAGTGCATGTACATGTAATAAGGGTAATAATGTTATTCTAGTTATATACATTGCTCTCTTTTCTCTTCATTTATTTCTCTTCTCTCTTCTTCATCACCTCTCACCACCGACCACCGCCATCACTGGCTTCCACCGCCATGACCGACCAACCAACCTCCCCTCTAGCTTTCGACCACCACAGTCAATCCCCATGTGTCTCTTGTCCTTCATATCATCCCCGCTACCTCGTACATTACTACATACCTTCATAATCACACCCACCACCAAGAAGGGTACCACTACATCGCGCCGCCTACGTCCGGCCCTTCCCCCCAACCCACCACCTAACACACCATAATAACCACCTATCACACCACAACCAGAGCCCTCTGCGCCACCATCAAATCCACGCCTACTCCACCATCAGATCTACCCCCTGCACATCGTCTCCATAAAATCCCTGCACATCGTCTCCATAAAATGTCATCAGCCTCCTCACGCACCCACCACCAGAAGCAGACCCACCATTGCATCATCACACATTACCACTGCAGTAGAGCCACCTCGCTGCTGTTTCTCTCCAACGTTGACACTGACGTGTCCTCGTGGCGTGCCATGGCTTGAACCCAGATAGAGAGAGAAAGAGAATCTCGGCTTGGGGTTAAAAAACAGTGGATAAAAAAAATTCAAACGCAAGATTTTTCAGAAAAATAAAAATTATTCAAAGGAATGTGTGTACGAAAAATAACGTTATTACCCTTATTACGTGCACATGCACAACACAAGCTTACTTAAAGGGGTATTTTTGAAGAAAAAAAAAGTTATGACTAGGAACAATTCGCTATGGTTTAAGTAATGTGGATGGACATTATTACAAAAGTAATTGCAGGGAGTGAATTGCGAAAGCATGCATATTATAGGGAATAATTTTGTAGTTAACCTTTTAGGTTTTATTTGTAACAATAACAATGAGATGATTGATCCAAGTGCTTTCCGTTTTCATTTTTCCCCCCCTATATTTTGTGTTATGTTTTGTTTTAACTTTTGTCTTCTTTCCCCTTATTCACCACCAACCAGCAATCATCCACCACCGCCCGACGTCACCCACTACCATCAACCACAGCCACCACGGGGTGAATGGATCCAAACCAGTAATGTTGTCATCAAGGGGTTTCCCAATTCAAATCAATTTCCCTGTAGTTACAAAATTTGCAGTGAAATTGAAGCTCTTAAGATTGAATATCCTTATCCTTAAAAAAAAAAAAAAAAAAAGATTGAATATCCAAATCTCCAAAGAAGAGGATATCACAAATCCGATGACGCTCAAGATCACCACAGAACAGGAGATTGATGGAATCGCCCGAAGCTAACTTAGACAATTTGTAATTGCAAGCTGGTGGTGGTGGCGACTTGGATCCAAGATTGGAGCTATTTGCTGAATCGTGGGGTGGTGGTGGTGGGTGGATTGAAGGGGTGGGTTTAACTTTTGTGGTTACGGCAGCGGTAGCCGTGGGTATGCGGAGGTGGAAGGAAGGCGAAGAGGGTGGGCTTAGCTATGATGGCGACGGTGATAGTTGTGCACGTGAAGGTGACAGTGGTATGGTGGTGGTGGTGATGATGATGGTGGCATGCAAGGTTCTGGTAATGGTGGTCAACGGAGAAGAAGGTAGATAAATTTTCATTTGACTTTGCCTCCAACGATGTTCGAACTTGTGCTGAAAATTGCATAAACCTCTTTTCTTTTTTGGCTTGTAATTTGAAAACTAAAAGGGTTTCTAATGCTATCATGGATTATCCTTTTTTCAACTTGTGACTTTTTGATTTTAAAATTTATGTTGTGTTTTGGCCCAAAAAAGAAAGAAAGAAAGAAAAGAAAAAGAAAAAGCAATTTAGCTCCATTATTTAAACAACGTTTACACGATTACATCTAAACCCTTATGCAAAATTATCAATCCGAAGGCCGATTACATCTAAACCCTTATGCCAAACACCCTTGACAGCCTTCCATTTTCAATCCGAAGGCCAGCAAAAATTATCAGCACACTTATGTACATGGATCCTAATTTGAACATGATGCTTTAAAATGAACAATTTTACATAGCACGTAAATTTATGTGCATATATACTATCCCCTACCTCGGGCATATTATAAAACAGTTTGTCCGGAGGGAATGTTGACAATTTAAATTAGTCGTTGCAGATCCATCCATCCAAGTGAGTAGCATATATATATTTGAATATGCATATGTGATAGTATTTCATTCTAAATTTAAGAGGGAAAAAAAATGGCTGGTTACGTAGGCTAAAATACCATTATACAGGCCAATATTATCTTGATCCAAAATTAGCGCAAGATGTTCCCTTTAATGGAGGGTCTATGCGGTATTAGTCGTACAAAACGCTGTGATTTCCCAATTTGCTAAGACCATCCTTTGTATGTTAGATAAGACATCTTTTTACCTCTACTTAGTTGATTATTTTTCGTGCATGATGATGGTTTTTGGGGGTAAAAATGTAGTTTACTAGATCTAGGCCTCCAGAACTTTCTGGGTTGGGAAAACAACCTTGGTTCAGTACCTGTTCAATACGTTGAGCATAAGGTGAATGTCGGTTTCAACCTTGGTTCAACCTGGTTTCTGTCATTTTCATTCCAAACAATGGTGATTTCTGCACCTTATGCTCAATATGCGTCTGAACTTAAAAGTCAAGATACTGGCGAAGGAAAATTGCATTCCAAATATGATAATAATTACACTTACCGCGTGCTGGTTTTGGTGGTATTGATGCTGAACTTTCAAATGGAGACATAGGTTCGGTTGGTGTAAAGATGATGCTTATTAACAAGAGAACTTAGAGGACAAGAGACACCCTGCTTCCCATTTGGTATTCTTTTGTCTAAGATGATGACAATGTATGACTCTTTTCCCTTCCACCTTTTTATTTTATAATGAACTCTTTTCAGAACATTCAACTTAGGCGTTCGTTTTCTTCATGCTAATAAATGAGTTGAAAGCACCAGGCTTAGCCAAGTCTCCGTTTCTGCCCAGATTTGGCCAAGTCAAGGGGTGTGAGGTGGGAAATGAAGGCATCATATGCTCTAATTAAATGCTCCAAAAAACTTATCGTAAACTTGGTGCTTAAACTAGGGGACTGTGTGCATCGGCATATGTGGCCTAAGAAAGGAAGTAGGATCGACACTCTCTTCTGGTTGTATTGTTGTTGTTCGAAATATATACTTTGTGTATACTTGTGCAGAAAACAATTAAGTACGAAAATACAGAAATGATGTAGTTTACTAAACAGAACAAATAGTCTTTGCAAGAACAATTAAAATGAACTCACAACAAGATTGCAGAACAGCAAAGGAAAAAGGGGCCAAGGCGTGAATTTGATTCACTGTCCTTAAGACTTATTCGTCCCGCAACGGTGCTGACGGCTCCGACGATAGTCTCCCAGGATACAACGGCTACGTCTGAAAATAGTAGCACACCAAATTTCCAGACCTGGCAAACCAAACAATGGTAGAACTCTTTCTTCTTTTCGAAACACTAAAAACTGGACAGACTCTTGTACAGAAGAACTTCGGGATTAATTTTAATGCATAACTTCTGTAAACTGACTCATTTTTATACACAGAGTATTCACTGGGGGTGCAACTCTTCACAGCTGGTTGGTTGGAAAGGAAAGGTTACAACCTTTCGGAAAAGAAATTAAATAAATAAAATTTATTTGTCCCAAAAAGAATAAAGCCTGATTGGGCCTAGCCCAAGCCCAAGCCACGGACCGGACCGGGACGGGGCGGGGCGGGCGGCGTGCGCGTGTGGTGGACCTTGGGTCAACCTAGGTCCTCCCTCCTTACAAAACATGGGTACCCCCAAGGGGCCCATCCCTTAGCTCAAGGCTAAGCCTTATAAGGAGACAACATTGGCTTTATCTCTTCAATGTGGGATACTCTTTTCCTTTCAAGGTAAACCACTAACTTTAGCTTCAATTTTCTCATTCACTTCTCATTCGTTTTAAACATGTGAATATACCACGATCATCTATTCCAATAGATAAACGTGAATTAATTTGTTCCTAACCAAGCTATGGTTTGGAACCCATTTGAAAATTGAGTCAAAGTTGCTTCTCCACAATGGGTTTAAAACCCAATTCCAACAGTATTGTTGGCTCCCTAGAGCTCCACTCACTACACATGGCCCTTAAATTATACGTGATCCAACAAGTGACTTTCACGACCGAGTTGCTGTCATACGCGAAGGAAGGGAATGGAAACTCTATAGACCTTCCTCCTTGGCCGTAACTAAAGGAACTAAGAGGATTCCCTCTTTGGTGCTCTTCACCTTAATCCTAGTAGCCCTAATCACGAACGGGTGTTGGAAGTTCTAAAACTCCCCAATAGTTTTGAATTTTACTTTCAAAGGCTGTGACCCTGATTTTGAATAATGAGTTGCGGGTCCTTTGTGTGTGTGTGTGTGTGTGTCTTTTCACCCTCTATAAACAATGAGATGGTCAACAGGGGCGGATCCAGAAAGTCTAATCGGATGTTGCTAAAAAGACCCAAAAAAATAAAACAATAATGGTTACATAGAAGGTTCAAGTTCACATAAATCATGAAAAATAAAAGATACTAAAATTAGAAATAGTTCATCAAGGTTTCACAAAACAAGAAAATATAAAAAAAGTAACTCTATACAACGATGGTTAATGCGAAACTTAGCACTCTTTATAGTCATGAAAAACATCAATGATCGAATTTATAATAAACGGTTAAATGCATAGTAAATTACCTAGTTCGTATTTTTTTCGTAACTATTTAATATGTTAATAATATAAGAATTAAACTAATGAATAGTGTAACTATTGAATACGTTAATACTATAATTAGCATAATTATTGAATTTGTCAACCAAATATACTCTTGCAACAAATTATCTTTTTCTGTCCAAATTTCCAAATTAACTTTCTGATCTATCTAATATATAATAAGCGAAGCGAGAGCTTCTTTGCGTGCCACATCTTTGCAGACGTAGCTTCTTTACTTGATACATCATCGCATATTTTTAATGTGAAATAGAATTATTAGTTATTACCATTATAAGTGTCACTAAATGTTTAAAATATTATCTTGGATGGGGTCCTTATTTCTTGATAATTTAATTTCTATATTAGTAAGCCTTATAATTGAAAAATTAATTCTAAACATTCTGAAACTCTAACTAATTAATGAATTACCTTATTAGGACTTAATTTTGAGTACTATATCCTTAAAACCACTTTCCAAGATGAATAGAATTAATTTTGCCAAAGTGCAAAAAAGAGACCCTAGTTATTTTTAAAAGATCTGTGCGAGGAAAAAATTTCAGATTTTTTCAAAGACTGGAAAGGGGTTAACTGATACGGGGAACCTTGTAACTTTGTAGTGTATTTTAAAATATCAAGCTAGCGCGATTTTGCGCGAAACTTTTATGAGAACCCTAGGATGTTGGGAAGTTCCATTCCCCAGGAAGTCGGGACATTTCGAAGCCGTTACCTATTTTTTTGGCCGAACGGGCCTTTAAGCGCTCGATCCGGACACCGGTTCGGGATTTTTGGGCGAAACCTCCGTAAAATACTTTTTAGATCAAGAATGAATTCAGGAAGCCTAAAATAGCATTTCGAAGCACTTTTGAGATTTTCCGATGCCATGGGGCATTTCGGTAATTCGCTGCCCCTAGAGGGGTATTTCGGTAATTTTACAGTGCTAAGTTTTTCAACGGACTTTTTAGTCCAGAAATGTAAGCAAAGCACCTGAAAGGTTGCTTTGGAGCTGATTTGGCGCGCGTAATTGTCGTTAAAGGTGAAAACTTAATTAGACAGTTTTTCACGAATTTATAAAAAAATAGCTAGAGTTAGATTTTGCCAAAGTGCAAAAACGAGACCCTAGTTATTCTTAAAGGATCTATGTGAGGAAAAAATTTCAGATTTTTCCAAAGACTGGAAAGGGGTTAACTGATACGGGGAACCTTGTAACTCTACGGTGTATTTTAAAATATCAAGCCAGCGCGATTTCGCGCGAAAATTTTATGAGAACCCTAGGATGTTGGGAAGTTCCATTCCCCATGAATTCGGGCCATTCCGAAGTAGTTACCTATTTTTTTGGGCGAACGGCCCTTTTAGCGCTCCATCTGGACACCAGTTCGGGATTTTTGGGCGCAACCTCCGTAAAATACTTTTTAGATCAATAATGAATTCAGTAAGCTTAAAATAGCATTTCGAAGCACTTTTGAGATTTTTCGATGCCAGGGGGCCTTTCGGAGAGGGGCATTTCGGTAATTTTACAGTGCTAAGTTTTTCAACGGATTTTTTAGTCCAGAAATGTAAGCAAAGCACCTGAAAGGTTGTTTTGGAGCTGATTTGGAAAACGTAATTGTCGCTAAAGGTGAAAACTTAATTAGACAGTTTTTCACAAATTTATAAAAAATAGCTAGAGCTAGATTTGGCCAAAGTGCAAAAAAGAGACCCTAGTTATTTTTAAAGGATTTGTGTCAGGTAAAAATTTCAGATTTTTCCAAAGACTGGAAAGGGGTTAACTAATACGGGGAACCTTGTAACTCTGCAATGTATTTTAAAATATCAAGCTAGCGCGATTTCGCGCGAAAATTTTATGAGAACCCTAGGATGTTGGGAAGTTCCATTCCCCAGAAATTCGGGCCATTCCGAAGCCGTTACCTATTTTTTTGGCCGAACGGGCCTTTAAGCGCTCGATCCGGACACCGGTTCGGGATTTTTGGGCGAAACCTTCGTAAAATACTTTTTAGATCAAGAATTAATTCAGGATTAGAGTTGAGCCATAAGTTGATGACCCCTAGTAAGATTGGTCAAATTCATCAGCACCGACAAATAAGAACGGCACACAGGGAACTGATATTTACAATGGGCGAGGCTAAAATTCCACCTTCTAAAATGATGGGGGTTTTGTCAAGCCAGGCTGGGGGGATTGACAAGTTGAGTTTCAACGATGTAGACCTTCGAAATCAACTTCGTGCTCAGAGGAGAGAGTCTTTCGGTAAGAGTGATTCTCAAGCTACACTTGATATCTTCAGGAGCCTTCAGAGTGAGAATTCTGGCTTTTTCTATAGTCTCCGACTGGATGACGAGAACCACATTAGTACTATATTTTGGGCGGATGCCCGTTCTAGAGCTCCTTACCAAAATTTTGGGGATGTTGTGACGTTTGACACCACATACCGCACAAATAAGTACTCTATGCCTTTTGCTCCGTTCACCGGGGTGAACCACCACTATCAGTCAATATTGTTTGGCTTTGCCCTGCTTAGGGATGAGACGGAGGATTCATTTATGTGGTTATTTGAAACGTGGCTTAAAGCAATGTATCATATTCTTCCAAAGACCATCATCACCGACCAAGATCTGGCAATGAAAAATGCAATCGCTAGGGTCCTGCCAGATACTCACCATGGCTTGTGCACATGGCACATAAGCAACAAATATCCCGAACGGCTTCACAATTTATATGCCCACCATCCGACATTCAAGACTGACTTTAATACATGTGTGAAGAAATCGTTGATTGTTCGAGGAGAGGTGGGCCAAGTTAATGTATGACTACTCTTTGCACAATCATGAATGGTTACAATCGTTATATGAGATCAAGACACAGTGGGTCGGTGCCTACACCAAGAAGTTTTTCGGGCACACTTTAGCGCCCAATTGTTAGGTTGCGAAAAAAGTTGTAATTTTTTTTGTCACTTTTTTTTTCGCTCATTGCACCTCAGGCACGCTAGTTAGCCCATTTATATGAATTTCGGCGAAAAACGAGATACGTAATTTTTTCAGTTTTTCCTATAAAGGGCCTATTCTGGCACACTTTAGCGCCCAATTGTTAGGTTGCGAAAAAAGTTTAATTTTTTTTGTCACTTTTTTTTTCGCTCATTGCACTTCAGGCACTCCAGTTAGTCCATTTATATGAATTTCGGCGAAAAACGAGACACGTAATTTTTTCAGTTTTTCCTATGAAGGGCCTATTCGGGCACACTTTAGCGCCCAATTGTTAGATTGCGAAAAAAGTTGTAATTTTTTTGTCACTTTTTTTTTTCGCTCATTGCACCTCAGGCACGCTAGTTAACCCATTTATATGAATTTCGGCAAAAGTAATAATAAGGCTAATTCAATTTGAAACCTTAATATCCAAAATCCAACAATAGTAATAATAATCCATACGAACATCAACTACATCTTTGGGGAATGGTAAGGAAGGCGTCTAGCTACACCCTTTTTCAGCTCCCAGGCTATCCGATATCTGAACGTCAATGCATCCCTTCGAGACCACGACGTATATTCGAGCACATCCGAGCGAGCTATGTAGTCCATGTACTTGAGGACGTAAATCCCGCAATCATGACTATTATATTGCTTTGGTCGGTTTTGTATCATCACGACCGTCTAAGGCTCTATCATTGTTTTGCTCGTGATGACTTCCCCCTTAAAATGTCGGCACGCTAGTGGAATGATAGTAGTTTGCATCCAACATTAAAAAAGGTTAGCAAGCCTACGTAACAAGAAGAATAGACTATGAGCGAAGGTCAAGAAATATAAACTAACCACCGCATTGATGTACGTGGAGTACATCTCCGCCAGCTGCCGACCAGGTTCATCTTCCCTCAGGCTATCGTATATGTGGACCGTTTTGTCCGCTGGATGGAGAACTAATAGGAAGAAGTGGCACGTGTGAAGACAAGGTATCATCATTAGGTTTGCCTCAGATGCGTGACATTGATAGGTCGAGTTCAAGTAGGCAAGCACGTTTGCAGACGGTCGCCATTCACCCTTGCTTGTCCCTCGCATCCTCCTCCATGCTGTGAAGTCCTTCATGCTATTCACCAAGAGGTTGACTAGGAAAGAGGGATACATGTTGAGCTTGAGAGTTTGGGAGGGGTTATTACTTAGCTCTCTAAAACGGAGCAGATCTATGTAAGCGTCCATGACCTAGTTCGAAATATCTGTGTCCGGGGCCAACAGTTTCATATCCGAGTGAGCTACTAATCCCGCAACCGGAAAGTCAGTTGAATCGACGG